>VYXF01010846.1:2834002-2888784 GCA_013397295.1 Polioptila caerulea | reverse complement strand
TCAGCGGCGGCCGCCGGCCCTGCGGGCTCAGTGTCGTGTGCCAGGCGGGCGCCGGGCGAGGGGCCCGGCCCGCGGCCCCCCTGCAGCCGGACGGCGCCCGGGCAGCGCCCCTGAGCCGGCCCCGCTCCTGCCGCCGGGGCCCTGAGGGCAAAACCGCTCCCACCTGGGCTTTGTGCAGCAGCGGCACCTGGCAGCCTCCCCCCTTGCTCTGTGTGCTCCCGGCCAGCGGCGGAGGAAGGGCAGGGCTGGGTCTCAATTGTGTGCAAAAGGCATCTTGAACGTTTTTTTATTTTTTAGGGTTTTTTTCCTCACAGCATACCATAAACAAGTCTCAGGCGCAGCTTCCCCAGTAGCAGAAACATATCAAGCTTCTAATTATAAAAGCTTCCCAGCCCCGCTGCTGCTAACAGGGTCTAGCATGGTAAGGCTGCCCACAGCACCTGAAACCACTTTTCTGTAGAAGGGAAATCACAGTGATAAGGAATCAACGGCAAACAGCTTGGCCTGCTCAGGAAAAACACACAAACAGAACCCCAACTCCAGATAATGATCTCACTATATTGTAGGATAGTTTAGGCAGTAAAATTATGCCAAGATTATTGTGTTTGTAGCACCATAATCTGCTAAAACAGTATTTTTTAAATACAGGAATTGGTACATGTAATCTACATATCTGTAATTGTGTGATATTCATACAAAATAAACCCAACCCAAATATCACATGTACTCCAGGCTTAAATCTCTGTCTTTCATGCTCTTTTTCTTTCAAGAACTTTCCTTAGCCATAAATAGTTTCCTGGGGAGGTAGTAGTGAGGAAGTGTGCCTTGACAGGAAAGTGTCAGAGAATAGGTCCCTTCTTTTCATACAACATCCAGATGTTTTACTGTAACAGAAGAACACAAAAAAGCTTGCTGCTTTCAGCTTAATTCACTGCCCGTGTCACAAAACATCCTAGGATAACAGCTGCTGTCACCCCAACATGGCTGAAATACTGCTCCAGCACATGTGCAAGCCGTATTTTAATCAGGGACAAAACCACCTGACAAAACTCTACACTGAAGAAACAGCTGTTTTGCTAAAAGTTTTTAGTCAAATGCAAATGTACTACATTAACACTGCTCATAATCAAAAGAAGATTTAGCTTACAATGACATAGATTGGGAGTCAGCTAGAAACAACATGCCACTACACATTCCCAGCTGATATTCCCAAAGTGACTGCTGGCACAGTAGTGTGGTGTGCTACCTCCCACCTGAAAGCCCAGGCAGGTGGGAATGTACAGTTATAGATCACACTGAGTTCTTGCTTGTGCCAGTTCACACTAAAACTACCTTCCACTTCTACTTATTTAAGTAGAACTATTTGGTGTCCAGCATTGGAAACATTACTTCAAAATACCCCTTCCAAAGTCAAGGAAGAGTCTATGTTCCAATGTTCTGCCAAATAGAGGGAAAGGTTCTAGCAAAAAGAAACAAAACCAAAGCTCAGATGCAAAGTGAACCTGTGCAGTCTTCATGATTAAGTAGCTCATTCTCCAACAAGGCAGAAACGCTTTAGGTTATTCAACAGCAGGCCAATTAGAAACCTTAATAAATGCATTTAAACCTCTATCTGGGTGCTCTCATTCAGGAACAAGATGGCCCTAGGGCTTGGAGAAATTAGGACGCATTACACTGGGGTGTGAATTTACATCTCTCTAACTCCCTGTGCTCATACTACTGTATGCATTACGTACAAAGCCATTTACCTTCATTTCCAAGGACTTTCTAACTTATATGTAAAAAAAAATAATTTAATAATCCACATTTGTGTGTAATCCAGAAGAGGAACTGGCACTGCAAATCCACATGCTCATCTGCTGTCCATGAACCTCACTTGTGGGTAAGCTCTCAGGTAATCAATACTTCCACTGCTTCCAATATGGCCAACTAAGGCTACCAGAAAACAATTGTTTTGGCTTCCAGTAGGAATCCACCAGACTTTGGATCATATTTTGTCACTTCAATATTCCTGAGCATTCAGATGTAGATAGATGCTGTTCAAGATCTGAATTAGCTCTGGATACACTTCTTAGTTTTCTTTGAAGATTCTTAGTTGCTGGATTTGTTTGAGAAGTAGTATCGTCCCTAATTTAAAGCTATTTTGCTTTACAGATCTTTTCACAATACTTTCACTGGTATTTTTCAATGCCAGATCACTGCATGTGGGATGTGGTACTGAAATTTCTTCCAGAACTGTAGCAACCAAAGCTTTGGAATAGCTACGTTTATATGGGAACACTATAAATGACTAATTTTTAATTTACCAAATAATTTGTTTCCCAAAGGCAGCCAGAAGGGCACTACATATCAAACCTTATTATTAGCCTGTTAAAACCCATCAAAACTCAGAAGCCAGTATGATAATGATGCCACTTCTATGGTAACTGTCAGCCTTTACTGGCTCCCACCAGTTCAGAAAGCAGCTTCATACTCAGGACGGTATTAGTGGATAGAAGTTTGAATTTATTCTACCTCACTTTGTACTGCACTGAATTTCATGCATCTCTCTCTTCAACTGTTACTTGAGATGAAGCAAATGGCATTTCCAAGTATGACAGAATTGGAAAAGGATCAAAGAGAAGTAAATTCACAGTTACAGTAAAGCCTCTCTTGCCATTACCAAGCTGCCCTACAGGGTATAGATATTGAAAGCATGTCCAAGGGCCCTGCCACTGCCACTTACATACAGCATGGCTCAAATCTGCACCCCTTATGTGAGCTCATCATTTGAAGCAGCCCCTCTCTATGTATGCAGCTTTAAGGACTTATTAAGCACTAACAAACCAGGCTGTCCCACACAATGTACATCCTAAAGATGGAGTGGAAATTGGTCAAATACGGTATCAGTCCTGAAAAATAAAACGTAAACTTTATCCAGACATACACACAAAATGAGAAAAACCCCAAAAAACCAACCAACATCTCCAACCTGCATCATTCATCTTGGTATCTTGACTCTAAGTGGATTTATTATTCTAATACTTAACAAGTAATTTCTCAGCCATTCAGATGTTGTTGCATCCCTGTAACACCAGTAGTAATTCCACTTCCTTTGTCCACCCCGTTGGTTCCTCAAAGGGAATCAAGTATCCAGACCACAACCATCCAGGAAAAGTTCAGTTGAAGCATATAATAATTTCTTGGCACATATATAAAAAAAATTAATTATCTTTTTCCAAGGCTATACTTTGCCCTATTCTAAAAGTAACTTGTAAGGTACTCCAACATATTTTATCTCATTTTACCAGGAACCATCCCCAATACATCTAACTTCTACAGGAGTAATGAAATTGGTTTACGGATATAATTACCTAAATATAAAGTCTGTATCATTGGCAGAACTGAAAAGTAACTTATTCTCACATGCCACCTTCTAAGTATATAAGGATATTTGATTCCAAAGGCAACAGAAGCTGGTATTTCAGTACATTTAAAAAGAAATTTAAATTTTCTTGCACTTGACAGTCAATCTCCCCTAAGTTTATCTTCCAAAAAATTGTACTGGGCAGGGACAGAAAGGAGAGCAAAACAGCAAGTAATAAAGATTTCTTTATCTATACACCACATCTAATTGTAATCAATATCTTGCAGGAAGTATCCTGCTTTACTAGCCTTAGGCTTTGAAAATTAAAAAAAAACACCCCATAGTAGCAGATACCAAAATGTGTCAAAGACAACAAGACAATACATGCCAGTGCCCACCAGTATAAAAAGGGATCAGAGAGTTAAATATGTAGACTTAAAACCTTATGGTGGCACTGCTATCTTTGGTACTATTTTGCCTCCTGATGACTCAACAATTTTCTTAAAATAGGATAACTGCCTCTGACAGGCTTGTAGTTAATCAATGAACCTCAAAAATAAAAATCCTCTTCTCACCTCCCTACTTTTATACTAATAAAATTATTCACTGTGTTTTCACTTGGCAAATCAGATGTACTATGACAATCTCAGTCCCATCTTTTACAGCAATTTTTCTGTGGAAGTGAATGAAGAGCTCACAAAGCACACCAATTCTGTGTACAAAAACATTATGAATAAAACCTTTAAAAATTACTGTGAAGATCAGCAGACTTTGACTAAGCCCTGCTTCTGCACTTGAAACCTAAGTGTCTATTTATGAAAGCTTTGAAATAGAGATATTAAAACCAGGAGCATCTACCTCACAACCATCAAGAGCCCTGTAATGAACCAATGCCTGGACAAAGTCTGCTTCCAAAAGGTAACAAAAATAAAGGGAACTGTCACATCTCCACTGTAGGCTGCAAAATACTATCCTTGCTGGGGTGATTGTGCACAGAGAAACCATTCTCTCACTTTACTCTTTAAGGACTTGGAGCTTTATGTGGATCCCTGAATGTCTCAGCTTCTCTGCACCATCCACTACCTATGAATTGGTCTGTTACCCCAACCAGTCATCGACCTGAAGGAGACAAAGAAAAGTACCTGCCATTGCTTTACAGCCATTATTGTGGTTCCTCATGTTTTTACATAAAGGATAATCACAGATTAGTTGGTTTCACAAAAATAGCATCCTTAAACAACATAATCTAACCATATATAAAACCATAGGATTTACTTCTGCATGTAAGCCAAAAGGATTTTAAACAAGGAAGCTTTGCAGATAAAACATGAAAAAACTCGCAATTTTTATGCTTTAATCTGTATTTTCAGATTGTGTGTCTGTTCTTCAGAAATACCTACCAGGAATGACTTCTTCCACGAGTGTCCTGGAGTGCTACAGCCACCTCTGAAATCAAGAGAATTGCTCTGCATTTTATGACTGCTTGAAAGTTCACATTGGGTACACGTGATTGGATCTGAAAAGCAGATTGCCCTGTGGTTTTACAAAAGGCAAGCTAGAACCCAGATTTTTTTTAATGAGACAGATTTCTTTCCCAGATTATCACACTTGGCCTGGCAGAAAATGTAATCCCTGCAAAAAACCCCCAAAAAGCATAAACCAAAGAAGTACCTGGTATTTTGTGTCCAAGCCTTAGCAAAAATAAAACTATTTTAATCAGGATTTCAGTCTAAGAAATTAAAACATAGAAAAATATATGTTCAATATTATACAAAAAATTTTAGACAGTAGGTTTTTTGGTACATTAAATTGTATCACTTTTCTTCTGTAAAAATTTAAAATGTGCAACACTTCTGTATATAAAGTAACAAGTAATAGTGATCAGATTCCTTATTGATCCCATTGCCAAGAGTAAAAAAAATATGGTAGAATTAGCCAGTTCATACTGTCTTTTAAAATGACTAGACTTTACAGGGCCAGAATATACTAGATATAATATTTTCTACCCTAGAAATTAAGTAGCTGAAATTCCCAAATAAAACGTAACAGAATCACTTTTAATAGTGCACAAAATGAACCTTTTAGCAAAGCCACTAAAATTCAGATGTAATTTTAAAAAAAGAATCATTTTTTGCATTCTCAAATACGTTTTTATTTCCTTTACTTAAAGATAAGTGATTTACATTTTAAAAATTTTAAGTCAAAGACTTCGTCTTCTGAGAAAAACACCTCCTAACTTCTAACATGACCCAAAAAATAAAATTTTCAAGAAATTAATGTGTTTGATTTACAGTAAGTAATTGAAAGTATTTAGAATAAGAAAGAAAGAAGTCCATAGTCCCTCCCCTAAATATCTTGCTGAGATTCTGGATTTTCTAGTAAAGCACATAGAATCTGCTTGTGGGATTCTACTTACTCTTCTTAGACATGAACGTATACCTGAGAAGATAAAGGAGAAAAACTATTTCCAATCACTATCAAGTAAAAATCATCAAAATATTTGGAAAACGCTTAAGACACTTTCTAGGAAATAGCTTATTAAAAGTAGTATTACATAGTAATAGTAATACATTGTATTTCCAGTTGTCATTGGTAGATGAGAAAACCTGTAAACACGGGGCAAAAGGATCTTCCCTGGAGAATCAGGGATTGGTGTTTGGTGGCTCAGACATTGCAGTTTTCTGCAGAAGCACTGGGTAGGCAATCTAAATATTTCAAAGCTAGCTTAGCTGCTCTTAGCAATTTAGTTAAAACCTAATAGATGAACACAGTTTTTCTACTTTGGATGATTGAGGGGACCAGAAAGACTATTCAGCATGGAAACTCAGGTGAGCTGAAGTTAAGGATTATTAAAGAAATTCTGATTCTTGGATGAAATTGTAATTCATATAAGGCATTTGTTTTATTTGAAGCTGCTATTGTGATTTATGAACTCAGTCTTCAAACTATTGGATAATTTTCTCAATCTTTCTCTTTGTGAAATGCAGGTGCAAATCAGAAGGCAAAAATGGCTGTCGGGATGTATCTGAAACACATTCAAATTAATTGAAAGCATAGAAGAGTATTCCTTGCAATAACTGACCATACAGGATTAAACATGTGAACTGTAGCAGTTTTGCCAGGTGTAAAAGGATTCAGCTGCATACTACCACACCATAAGGACAGTACTGAGCAGAAACAACTCAGGTTGTGTAGTTTTGTCCCCTTGGTGGAACACTTCCATGGGTGAGCTGGAAAAGCCTTTCCATGCCCAAAGGCCAACGTGCTGCACAGAACCAGCCACCCACTCCTGTCTAATCCAGCTGCAGCCCTGGAACGTGTTTGTGAAACTCAGCCCCTCCCCTGGACACCAAATGACCTCAAGCAGAAACAACTGGCTGGTGACACTCAAGGCCCTGCACCACTTTGTGCCCTTGCTCCAGACAGGGAGCCAGCTGCACTCTAGTGCAAGCAGAAACTGCAGATAGAAGTATACTGGTATAATGTATTGGAATAGTATTTTTTAATCCATACCCTCTTCTCCAGTCTAGTATTTTCCATCAGCATAGATATATTTCCTCAGACATCTACAAATTCTCCTCGCTCCCCTTTTTGGTTATCTAGCCCCTAAGAACCTTTGCATTTCTCTAATCTTCCTAAATACCACAAGCCTTCCCTTAATAACTCCACATAGGGTTCTGTATTAGGTATTCAGAGGAACAAAATGCAGAGTAAAAGGAGAAAAATGGCATAGTTCTCCAGCAATCTATACTTGCAGAGTACCCTGGAAGTTTTAATTGGCTATTACAACCTTTCTCCTCTTTTTTTTTTTTTCCTAGCCAAGTCCATTTTGAAAGCTCAAGACTTCAAGAAAGAAAATGCTGTCATTTGTTTATTTGAGCATCACCCACTACGGTAGCATCCTTTTGTTTTAAATGCTGATGAAATAGAGAATGTATTTAGGATCAAACACAATTTAGTTGCCCTAAATTGAGAAAGGTTAAAAACCCACTGGTCTGAGGACAGTCAGCGAGATACACAACATTCCCCTCTGCAGAATGGCCCAGCCAAATCTGCTACTGAGGATGACTAAGGACTGAAAAGTTTAGAGAACCAGATTTCATAGTTATTAACTAAACCTCTTAAATCTCTTTTGAAATTTTTTATTGTTAGACTTTAAAAAAAAACCCCTTACATTTCCTACTTTCACTTGTATTTAAGATTTATTTTTTAAGTAAAACTTATTGTTCATCTCTGTCCAGGCATTGCAAGTGAACTTTCTCTAACTTCAACACACTGGGTGGAAAGAAGAGGATTCAGAACAGAATACTAATTCCTTAAAACAAATATGTCTGAAGAGAAGCTATTTCTTCTGAAATGCATCACCCATGTAGAGTATTCTACCTGAATAAAATCCTGAGGTATGTGGAGTTCTTCAGCATTATATGGATTCTTTTTTTTTGTAATAGAATGGCAGAAATACATATATATAAAAGAAATTGAGACAAGTCTTACTGTACACTTTCTGAAAAAAAGCCTTCTGGAGGAGGTAACTTCTGCATAATTATTTATTATATATTTATGATTCAGGCACCATCAATAGATGGAAAAGCCTTTATAAACTTGTTATCCATATGTACCAAGGAACTTTAACTTCATTGTTGTAAGTCTAAGCGGCTCGTTCATGTACAAAACTATAACTTCCCTTTCAGCAAAGAAAAATATAGAGCAAGTCAAGAAATTACATTTGTTCTGTGACAAGCTACTCTTAAATGTCTACTTCAATCGGTATAAAAATGCAATATTCCATTTTTGACAGTGTTCTGAACCTTGGGTGTGCTTTCTTTTAACAGCATGCAAAGCTTTCTTTGCTCTTCAAAGTGCTTTTAAAATAGGGCATTCATTCAACACAGGTCGGACTCCCTAGAACAGGTTTTATCTGGTCAGAAAGTACATGGCCAAGTTTTTATCAGAATTAAGATTCTTGGTTGGAAGGTGCAAAAACAGACCACAGGACATATGATTCAGGAGCTCTCCAGTCCCAAAGGAACAGATCACTCCAAACAGGATACCTAAAATACACGGGCTGGTTGTGGCCAAGGCAGTGGGACAGACACTGGCTGATTATTTGTGCATTTAGAAGGTTCTGCCACTGTTCTGCAAACAGCAAATCTTACCCATGCAAAATGACAGCACCCAGTGATGCTTCTAGATGTTTTCCTCAAAAGGAAAATAAATCTTTTCTATTAAATTTCCCATACAGTGTTTCTTCTGAAAGACAGCACTTGCTCTTTTTAAAGGAACATTGTCTATGTATTTTCCAAAGTAGCTTACTGTTGGCCTGAGGGGAAATAAAAACCATCCCTGTGGAATATCAGTGCATAATGAGCAGTGTGTTTTGTGGCTGCCTAGGGAACAGTGCTGGCAGCATCACTTGCCACAGTGGCCTGAGGTCTCTAGAAATGACAGGTGGAATCAAAGTCTCTCTTTGGTTTTGGCAGTGCCAAGATGAAAAGGATTTAATATGCTAAAGAATTGTATTCCAATGCCAATCTCTAGTTTTTGGGGGTTTTATGTCTTTAAATGGAATATTTTTGGTGATAATTAAAAAAAAAAACAAAAACCAACAAATAAAAAATCTTTTACATCCCTCTTATATTATGGTGGTTGTCAGAGACTAAAATAGGGAAATCTGGCAAAAACTATATAGGTGGAATGTAAGCCAAGGATATAAAATGGTTTGGCAGAGAGAAAAATTCCCTGCAGGATTTATAATAGAAACAATAATACAAAAGCACTGAATAGAGAGGTGTACATACAGAAAAAGCAATTACTCTAACAGAATATTAGTTACTATGACAAGTGTTTGAAAAACAGACTTATCTCAGCTGCCAAAAATAATTAAGCAGATTGCTCACTACCCTTCAAACAAAAGAATTAGTGAGAAATTTCATTCAGGCTTTGTGCTTCTTTCTCTAAGAACCAGGAAAATTAACAAGGTCAGCTTGAGTACAGCTAGGATTACTCTTCAGCCAGTATTTTAGCACAATTCTTAATACTTTTTTTTGTTTGTTTTAATCTCCCTCTTGTTAAAGCATTTCTTCCCCAGGGGCCATTTGACGGCTTGCCAGCCCGTTCAGTGCCCTCTCATTGACCCTGCAGCAAAAAGCACTGCTCCCCCTGGCACCACCAGAGCCAGGGCCACAGTCCCCCCTTGCTCAAACTGGCGCTGCTTCACACACCTCCTGCAATAAAGTGATGCCTCTGAAAGGGCACTGGGGCCTGAGTTAGCAAGAGCAATTTGGAGGCATTGCTCCATTGCACAGAATATGAGACAGCTGGATTATTATTTCAAGTTTTTCTCAGAGTATTTCAGGCCCCTGGGTAGGAGTCTATGTTCTACTGTGGAACTGAATAATTCAGTAGAGAGTCCCTTAGGAGAACAGCTGTTAGGTAAACACTTCAGGAAAAACCAAGTTTAGTAAAGACCTTTAAATTATATTTTTCTTTCCCCACTGAAAGCCTAATTATATCTTAGTAGTACAGAAGATTTTGTTTCAACCTAACAACCACTTAATGCTCCCTGTTCTCCTCACATTACTGCCTGCACAGTTTCTGAGTAGTATCACACAGTCTCTAATCATTACGAGGGTGAAATGTTCCTGGGGTTGGAAAAGTTAACTTTATAAGCTTCAAAAATTGAGGAAAAATGGGGAGAAATCTGCTATTCTGCTTGTGTTACTTACCCTGATGAATTCTTACAGCCATTCAGAGTTCTGAAGGCTACAAGTACTTCTCAATCCTCTTTCTTTAGTGATGTTCTGCATTACCAGCCAAGGAGGTGGACACCTGTTGGAAAGTCATCCCTTTGATTCACACGGGACTTGCAGATGCTGTCAATAAAATTCATCCCCAGGCATTTTGCTGCTCTGGGTCACCACACTGGGTATCCTCAGAAAATTGTGTCAAATGTTCTTCCTGTCAGGGGAGGCTATGGCTATGCTCAAGTTTTAGGGTTGTTGGTTTTTAAGAAAAGCATTACTGTAAGTGTTCTGCTGCTAATAAAGATAAGGAACGTTTTTACTTTAAATGTAGAGATAAAAGCTGATAAAATAACATATTGTTCATATAAGGCTGGACTGAAATAAAACCACTCTGGCATATAAATATTAAATAATGTTTCCAATATGATCTGTGCAACCGAAGGACAATTACAGCTCCCCACTCCCTCCCCCAGATAAAGCTACTGAACAATAGATCATTTTTAATGAGATTTTAGAGCATTCTGTAATTTCTTCTTACCTCTGTATATTATGAGCTACTTTGCTTTCTGCTGTGTGTGTGTACAAACCTATTTTTTATATTTATATTTTCAGTTGATTGCTGGTAAGTATAGAATTAGATATGTAGCTTAGACCACTGTGGGAATTGCTTATAAGCCTCAGGTGTTATCCTGGAGGAAAGCAAACTCTAAATTAAACTAAAATCTACACTAGAGTCACACTTTTGGGGAGACAAAAGTCATCCAAAACAGATATCTACTCTGCGTAATTCAGAACTTGGGTAAATTCCAAGTCTTCCCTTTGGTCATCAGACTGCAAATGGCAGGATGTCTGTCAGGGTACTCTCAAAGAGCCTACCACAGTATTTTTACTTCAGAAACCCATTAAAATTGCTTCTTTGATCAAACTCTTGGGAAACATTCTAATTTAAAGAACTAGAGAACTGTGACTTAACAACTTTTGTGCTCTTTTTAAGAATTACTTCACCTTGCCCACTTCCTCTTGCCATTTTCCTCTATGAAAATTATTCTAACCTCATTCTTTCTTCTCTGCCTCATATCAGCTCAATGATAAATAGACTTAATAGGCCCTGCAAATCACAGATAGACAGGTGGTGCAGTGATGGACATGCCATTAGCTGCATTAGCACGATGTGTTTGGGGAGTTTCAAGAAGGTATAAGCACATTGAGCTATTACAGGCTATTTCAATAAATCACAGAGCATTTTATTTAATTAAGCCCCTTTTAATAGCAATATTAAAGATACAGATAGAAGTGTCAGTAGTACAAACAGGTTTGATATAGTAAACAACCTGGGGTTTTTATAACTTTCTATCCCATAAAAATAACATTTTATAATCCAACAAATGTAGGACTTGATTCTTTGATTCACAATGTAAAATGTTATGGTTGGTAGCCTTTACACTGCTGGGTTAGTGGCCTGACAGCTTCCATTCCCTCACCTGCTGTGATTCTCTTTCCAAATCTTGGACATTACAGCCATTGAGGAACAATAGTTAGCACAGCACAGGCAGCACTACAGGCATCAGATGTTTTCTGTGCAAGAGGAAATGCTGTCACTGAAGAGAACAGCTTTTAAGGAATAAGGTTAATTTTGCTTTACCAAAATAGGTGTATAGAAGAGGATAAAGTGAATATTCAGAGTATGCATTATTGGTCAACAATGAGTATATGACCTACTCAGTATTCCTTTCAAGTTTTTTGTTTTTACTGTGAGAGTAGTCAAACACTAGAACATGGTCCCTGAAGTGGTGATCTCCATTCCATAACAGGAGACAGACTGATCATTATTTTAATTATTGAGGGAAAGACTACAAGGGACCAAGAAAAAACAGAGGTGACAGATTTGAGCTGTTGTCTGGAGTGGGAAGAATTATGAAGCTGAATCCAGAACACATCTGCAGCCTTCACCTCAGGAAACAAAACAGGAGAGAAGCTGTTCCTCTACCACAGCCTGAGCTCATGGCACTGGGAGCTGACATCCAGGGAGCTGGGAAGGCTGGTGCTGGCAGCTTGAAAATAAGCCTGGATATTTAAACTCGGGAATCAAAAATACCCACGAATGTACGATACTCCATTCAAAACAACCAACAAATGAATGATTCCCCCACACAGAATAGGACTGAGTAGGGTAAAAAACATAGCTAACACAGTCCACCAAAGCCATGTATATTGGAATGACTCTCAACTCCGTTTCCTGGGTTTTGACAACACCCTGATATTAGTGAAAGGTGGAAGATGAGCCAACTTAACCCCATAATAAAGCTTTGGGCTGCCACTAATCAAAACACAGTACAAACCAGTATTGTTAATAACGTAGGAGTTGATCTTATTATAGTACCCAGTAAATTACCCCTCCTTAATCTGAACTGTTTCTAATTACATTTAGTCTGTTAATAGGTAGCAGCTTGCTTACAAAGTACCCTGTCTGGTGAAGACAATGCATACAAAAGCTATCATATACAAAAGCTTACCCAACTGCATAAACTGCAAATCCTCTTGGCCAGCATCAGAGAGCAATCTCATTTCAGTACAGCACAGCCACTCCAGCCCTCCTCAACCCAAGTTCAGGGCCTCTTATGAACTCTCCTTCACCGACGGGAAGGCTTCCAACAGAGCAGTCTCCTGGTCATCCCCACATGAAAGAGCATGTTCAAAGGTACTCTAATGAAGGACTTGAAACCAAATTAATCACCACCACCAAGTGCAGGACATTTGCTGGTCTTAGTTACTGAGCTCTGTTTCCTTACACACCCTTCAGATACAGCAGTTATTAGACACAGCAGGTTTGCAGAGTTAATGGGCTCCACACAGGCTACTGGACATTGGAGTTCCTTGACAGACAGTTTAAACACTTTCCTGTTTCTAATTTTCACATTTGGTAATGAAGTAATCATCCTTTTGAGAGTCAACTGCTGACATTCCTACACACATTTAATGGCACATAAAAAACATTAGTCTCTCCCAGAAGTTGCTACCTTCAGATTTGTGTGTCTTCATGACTCTCTGTGGAAGGGCAGCTCTTCACTAACAGGGGAAGATTCAGCAAAAAATGTCTGAAGCCCTTTTGGAGCAATGTTTAAAACAAACAATAAATAAAAGTGCTTCACTTTTGGCTGATACCTGCCATAGCCATTTGTAGGTTGTTTTTAACCTCCTGTGGTGTCTTACAGCAAACCGAAGTTCCAAGCATTATTTGCTGTTTCCCACAGCATTCCTCAGTGAGCAGCCAGAGCAGCAGTGACAGAGAAATGCTGGGAGGTGGGGCTGTGTGTGCCAGGCACAAGCCAGAGCAACTCAAGTCCTTCAACAACTGCATGGATTATTAGGCAATAGCTTATTTGCAACCATCCATCATTCCTCTCCTGAGCAATCTCTACCCAGGCATAACAACTTGATTACACAGCTCACACCATATGTGCCCATAACACAGCATTTCAGAACTGCTTAACTCACACATGCAATGTATGATAGTACTTCTATCCACGTCAGTCTGGCATTTTACGGTCTGTTGCCTTCACTGTCCTTGTCTTTTGAGTAAGTGTGGCTCATCTGTGGTATTCCCAAAAAAGTCTATAGTTTAAAACTGCTGAAAATTTCACCAACTGCAATGTCAAATTAAGAGCAGATTTTAAAAAGTTGAACTAGAAGCTATACAAGTAAAAAGTTGCTACATTCAGGTGATCTAGCTATTGTTTCCCACCTGTGCCTAGGGTATATTCCAGGCCCACAATAGGCTTTGTTGTGATCTCTGAGTGAAGTAAAGCTAGTTTCTGCTGTAGGTTATGGACACCTGTTAGAAACCTGAGGCTGGAAAGGGCAGAAAAGAAATATGGGTTGGGGTTTTTTTGCATGTCCAGCTGATAAAGAATTATTTTGACTTATGTTGATATTACTAATATTTCCAGTCTCTTACTGTAGTCGCTTCTGAAAGCATTCTAATGTCTATATTATGTTCATAACAAGACCCTCCTGTGACCACTAGGAAAAACCCCAAAGCCTGATTTTCCTTTCTTTTACTGAAAACCATGACTCCTTACACATCATGTAAATTTTAAACCACTCAACACCAGTACGTACACAAAGGCTGGATTAGCAGTATGTGCACACACATTTCAAACTGCTGGCTGCAGCTTTTCTCTGCTTCAGCAGAGGATCACATTAACAATTATTAGTCAGACACAGTGGGTAGCCTATTACATGACAGGAAGGATCTGTCACTTAAATGGAGTGACAGCTACAAACACACATCTATGGCATTTATTAGCTCCAAGCAGCCATCCCAAGTGCTGGGGAACAGTTGAAATGAAAACACAAGTCACTTCCTAAATCAGAATGAAAACTACTTCTTAAAGAAATGCAAATAAAATCCAACTTCAGTCATCACTTGAAGCCGAACAGTCCACAATTGTGATCCCACACAAAAACCAAAGAGGCAAATTAAATCTTTACTGTGTACAAGTGGGAGAAGTTTCTGCTCTGGAGGTCTCTGTATAAATAGGTTGCTTCAGCATCCAACAGCTGGCCTGGCAGCTTTTGGACTGTGAGCAAAGTGAGAATTAACGTCCCTGACAGGGACAGTTCATAAATAAAGCAATATTCTAGAAGCTAAAATCATTTTTATCATGTGCTGAATCTTACAAGTACTACAGCAAAACACTCTCATGTCTGAATTCTCTAAATTTTCCTGTTGAATTATAGAACATGGGTGTAAATATTTAACTGAGACAAAGGAGGCTCTAGATTGTAGTAAGAATCAAGTGTTACCTCCTCCATTAGCCTCATTCTGTTTTCAAAGGTATTCCAAGGTTCATTGGGTGGCAAGAACAGATTTTATTGTCAAACATGAAACCTTCCTGGGAACATTCAGTGAGAAACTATTCAGGTGAGAAAAGAACAATGGAACACAGAGAACAGAGCTGTAGCTTGAACCTTGAAGTCACAGAGCCCGGAGCAGCTGAAGACCCACGGTGTTCTGTCTGTGCCTGGCCCAACCCACGCCGTGTCACAGCGCCCTTGCTGCCTGCAGGCACCAAACCAATGATTGCCAAGGCACAGAGGCAGCTACAGCATCATCCAGCTGGAAACAACTGACTAGGCAGCAGGGCTACTACTGCTGCAAAAAACACATCACTTCTAGTATTGGAAGCTTTTAATACTTCTTGACATTGGGCACCAAATACAGGTGAGGTAATTTACCTTCTAAATATGGCAAATACTGTGTAAATAAGGAAAGCTTTACAACATCAGTGTCTGCAGAGTGAAAATTTCAAGGTATTACACGGTAAGATCACATTATAGGATAAAAGCACTAGCAGCAACATAAACACTACACTGTGGCAACTTTGCAGCTATTTCATTCAGGAAGCCTCACTGATCACAAACAATTCAGCTAGATTAAAGTAGAGCTATGGACAGCTACAAGTACATTTTGTTCAATTAACAGCAAAAATATGTAACCCACACATAGAGATCTTGAGCTAGAACTGTTATGTTTATTTGCTTCCAATTTTCCTCCATAAACAGTATGACAGCAGAGCAGAGGAGTAACAGCAACTGAGAAATTTTCTTAACCAATTTTTAAACCACACTGGTGTCTTAGAGGGTCTTTATGAAGCATGGTATTTTTGTCACCATTTCTTCTGGACACAATCAGATGCTCCAAAAATTAGCAGGCCAGAGCAGTTCACAGATTACAACTCATCTAGACTCTTAAAAATGAGGGAACAGTTCCACTGGGGTTGGCACAAAAGTTACACTATCTGGTCATAAGAGTCATAGGATGGTCAAGGTTGGAAGGAATGTCCAGAGGTCACCCCATCCATCCCTCACTGTTCAAGAAGGGTTACCCAGAGCCAGGCGGCATTTGAGTAACTCCAAGGATGGAGAGTCCACGTCCTCCAGTGGCAACCTCCTAGCAAGTGGTTTGTGATGTTTAGAAGGAACCCTCTGGGTTCCACTCTGTGCCCACTGTCTCTCTAGTTGTGCCTCTGGACACCACTGAAAAGAGCCTGGCTCCTTCTTTGCACCCTTCCTGCTGGTGGTTGGTTTCTGCATGTATTAGAAATAAAAGATCCCCCAAGCCTTCTTCCCTGCAGGCTAAACTGCCCCAGCTTTCTCAGCCTTCACTCATAGTACAGCTGCCCACCCTTCACCATCTCTGTGGCTCTTGGCTCCACATCTCTCCTGTACTGAGGAGCCAGGACTGAACAGACACGTCCAGGCCTGGCTCAGCACTGCTGAGCCAAGGGGAAGGATCCCCTCCTGGAGCAGCTGGCAATAGTTTGCCTAATGCAGCCCAGCAGAGCACTGCAGATGCCTTTGCTGCAAGGGCACACTGCCAGAATGGGAGCTGCATCTCAGTGAATCCCAGTGCTTCATGCCAAGACCTTCACAAGGTGCTCTGATGTGAAGGCAACACTCAGCAGAGCAGGGAGAGGCTTCCACATGCCCTGTACAGCACCAAAGAGTGAAGAGACACAAGGCATTTCGCGGGGCCATGTACCCACGGTGCAACTTTTTCTTACCACAGCAATTTGCCTTCTGTTCATGCTGAGGAAAACATCATTTCTACATCAGAACCACAAACAACGTGCACTAAATTTAAAAAAAAATAAATTAAGATGTTGAATAAAGGTATGTATTGCAACTCCTACTACAGAGATTGAAAGTTAACCTGGTTACACTTCTTCACTTAACTCCAACAGCTCTGCATTCAGCTGCAGTGCAGCTGAGCAGCACTACTGCTCCACAGGAGTTCTGACTGTACAAGATATACTTTCGATCCACCTCTTTTCCATTTGCTTTTCCTTTCCCAAATACACTGAGGGTATTCCTGGAAGCACATTTGAACTAACACTGAAGAAGAAAACCCTGAGCAGCTCCTACATCTGAGACCTGGACAGTTGTGGAGGTTTTGGAGGTAACTTTGTTGTGGAATTATTGTTTCCTTCTCTTTAATTACTTTTAGTTACATGTCAAGTGATTCCCCTAAGAAAACCTGTCCACAAAATTAACATTTTACTATGGAGAGTCACTTTGTATTTAAGTTCATTATTTATCAAGACACACAAAATGAAAGAAATCACTTACACCACCTTTCTTTTGGGTCTCTCTCCTTACTCACTGGTCCTAAAATGGCTGTTCTTGATGCAAAATAAACATCCAAACAAAACTACTTAGCAAATGCCATGGCCATAAACACAGGGGCATAACATTCTGGAATTCTGCACATGCCATAAGCAAATACTATTCTACACAGTTATATTTATCCTTACATAACTCTGCACCACAACCCCAGCATCCTTCCTATGTATTTTTAGAACTTAACATTTGCTAAGAATAAAATGATACACAGATGGATCCCTGGATTTCTTTGCCTCACTAAACCCTTAAAATATCTGTTCATTCTAGTCAAGAGCAGAAACATTTTTGGAACATCAATTTTTTGCTTAACAGAAAGAGATTTCTTACTCAGCTGTGATTGCTGCAAGAAATGTCTGATCTCACCACCCAAAACTAGTACATTTTGACAGAAAACTAGAGATAAGTAAATCTTTGATCTTCTTGGGTTAAAATATGTTTTAAAATTTCATGCATATTTTCCCCAAGTCTGTGAAGGTATTCATACAAGATTGGCATTTAACTTTTATTTTGTTGATAGAAAAATTATCATTTATACTCCAACTAACTATTTTCTTATGACAATTAAGAAAGCAAGGAGTTAAAAAGGGCTTAATAATGAATCATATATTTAAAGCCAAAGTCTCAAATGCTGGGAAGGCCTTTAAAATTTTAATTTTCTTAACATAATTACCCAACAGTCTAAACATGAATTTTGTTACATATTCCCACAGCACAAAGGTCATCTCCTTCTCCTGAAGAAAAAAGGTTTGGAAAAAGCTCAAGACCTAGAAAATCCTTTTATTTTCGAATTTGATCCAGATTACACCATCCAGACTGTTATACAAACATCACACTGCTTTGAAAAAAACATTCTGAGACAGTAAAAAACCCCTAGCAGTACAGTTTACAAAGATTGTTCTTTAGGAAATTACTCTGTACTACACTGAATTCTTTCCTAAGGCTTGTTTGCAATTTGGTTTGAAAGAGATAACAATTTATGCAAAGAGAACATGAAAAATGAATTAACTGCAGACTAAGAAAGTCCATAAAGTTCATAATCTCTTGCTGGGTATTTTACATCAGAGCATCCTTCAGGCATTTACCCTTTCAGTTTATTAGTCCATAAAGAAAACCCAGTCCTGGAAGAATGACAAAGGCAGAAAATACTGTGCTGTAGCAAAGTGAGATGGCACAAACGCAGCTGGCTACAGTGAGTTTGAGATTCTTGTTGCACTGTCTCCTTGCTTCCATAGCTTTCTAAGTAAGAACATCTGTTTTGTAACTACAAAAGCAGCCTTCAAGCAACCACTGTTTTCTGAAAGCAGTAGCAAGTCTCAAAAAAATTAAGCCAACCTGATTTGCAGAAGGAACATGATAAGGGACTATTTCTGCAAGTGTCCTTTACACTGAAGGGAACAGGGACATCCTATAGCTGAGCAGCTCTGGGCTCCCTACTGCCACAGCACTGAAGGCTGTGCCAGGCTGACTGCCCCTTGGCTACCTTCTCTAAGAACATGCCCCATGTTTATGAGCTCTGACAGTAGTTTTTACACAACAGCTGAGACATCTGAGGTTCTGTATTGATGTCACTTTCCCTATAAAACAGAAGCAGTTCCATGGAGCTCAGTACTCTGGAGTGGGGCCTGGCCATGCCCCTGCAGGGCACAGCTGCCTGCAGCCAGCAGCTCTGGGCACCCACAGCTCTGCACAGGCCAGGCTGGGCTCACACAGTGGGAACAGCACTGGCACAGCTGCCACACATCTGTGCACAGCTGGACTCACAGCCCAGCCCCAGGCTTGCACAGCCAGTGCTTGACACTGGACCTCTAACAGATTCTTGAGGCTTGGAGAAGGCAAATTTGGGCAGGATTGCAGCATTCTAAGTGGCTACACAAGTTTGAAAATACCAATTATGCAATTAACTCTTTGTTAGTAAGCTTGAATATATGACCCTGGTACAGTCTGATGTGAAAATGCCTGGAGAATAAATAAAAAGGAAGGGCCAGCACACTTAAGCAGCATCTTCTGGCACTCAATAAAAACCTGCCACCTTTCCTGACATTTCCCATCTCTAAAGCTGCTTGCTGTTACTTAGGTAAGACTCCCCCCCAGTGGTTGTTATTTTCACTCACATGTGAGCTCAAAGGCTGCCACACCTCCCCAGCCTGCAGAAAAAAAACCAGTAACACTTGCCAGGATTAAGCTGGATAAATCAAAAGGAGTGGTAAGAGGCTGTCAGAAGTTAAGTGTGATTTTGTGCTAAGCAATCTGTGTTTCATATACACTGCACAGGAACTCTGATGGAGTTCCCATTGTGCAGAAGCATGCACAAAGGGAATCTAGCACAAATTGCTGACCTGAATTACTCCTTTTTAATTGAAGTGCTTTTAATTATATATGCATTTTCATTCACGGTATGAGAAAGCAAACTTCTTATTTTAGGAAGTGCTTTTTTGTTCATAAACAGGTGATTACCCTTGTTTTTCCTGTTTGCCAAGAGTAGCCCAATCACATACACACTAATATTAAAATATCATCAACAACCCTCAAGACCATATGGTAGCATTACTCCTAATTGCTCTGAAAACCCAGTAAAAGTTCAAAGTGTACCAAGTTCTGTGGCAGATATGCATTCTGACCACCCCAAATGTCCAGTGGATCCCATGGGAGGTGAACAAGACAGATACACAAGCACACCTCCTGTCACCTGTAAAGCTCAGACTTTGCAGTAGTGGCAGGTGTGTATGTTCATATACATCAAACTAGACTGAAAGTATTCACTGGATAGGTATAGATAGAATAATTTCCTAGTTTTCACTTATTTATAGTCAGGTACATTTTCTGTTTCCTTGAGGGTTTTCAGAGTGGTTCTTACTGACAGTTTCTACCACTGTAAAACTACTTGCCTATGATAAACCAATACCTTTTTCTCTTAAAATAGAAACAAAGAGCAACACTTAATTCCTTCAGAATAAAGTGCTTTGAAATCCACACACAGAGTAGTACAAAGCATGCTGGCCTCACAGCTCACTACCAGCCGTGCTACACTTGAGAGAGCTACTGCCTAAAGATCAGAGGAGCAAACTTCTGTTGGGAGTCCAGAATGCAGAGAATACTCCTCTGCATGTTTTAAAGGGCCAAAACCCTCTGACAAACACTGCTTTTAACCTTTGTCCATGGAGGGGGCTTCCTAGGCTTTGGGATGAGACAGAATTACCAGGAATGTAAATTAGGTAGTAGTATAATAGATAATTTATCACAGGGTGAGAAGTGTAGATTTTGGGTTTGCTAGAATGGTATGTAAAAGAAGACAAGATGGAGGATCCTCGTGGCTTTTAGGTTTCTTCCTTCTCCTTCTCCTACTCCATATCCTGCAGTATTGGTGGCACAGAGTGATTGGCTGGGATTTGCTGCAGTGTAGTTTTACATGAATAGAAGTTTAGTCAGTAAGAAGTAGAAAAGTAGAAATAATGTATGTTTTGGGTGTTAATTGGGTAAATTATCTTTAAGAGAGCCTTGAATCTGCATGTTCGGGGCTCTTCCATGTGCTTTCTCCTTCATGCTAGGCAGGTGTTAAGCCTGGTGCTCAGAAATTGCTGATAAGGAAAGAACAAACAACCTGGAGAACAAATATGCCAAGAATCTGATGTATTTTTTCATCTAAACAAGGACTTAAAAGACTTGTCTCCCCTTTCAGGGCAGTGTTATGTAGGAGTAACAACTCTTAAAACTTCTATCCCATCAAAAGAAAGGAGAAACAGAAAAGATGCTGAAAGCTACAGGTATGTCAGAACAGTGCCTGCTATTCATTTAAACAAAATGTAGTACCTTTGTGAACAGACACTGTGCTTGCTCATCACCTCTCACACTGCAGAAAGACAAATTCTGAGCTCCTTACTCCCAGAGCGATGCCAGCCTCCCTCATCTTCACTGGGGGATAGACAGCTTTGCATCCTATACACAAACTCATCAGAAAACACATTCTCAGGGAACTTTGCTAGTGTTTTTTGGGGTTAGGGGTGTTGTTAAACAGAACACTGCAGCAGCATCAGCTTGATGGGCTCTCAGGAAATTCCTCCTGCTCAGTGACACTTTTCAGCATTTGTGAAAAACTGCTCTCTCCTCTTACTGGCATGGTTTAAAACTGGGCAGCTGTCACTATCACAGGCCAGAACTCCATACTACTTATGCCCATTAAATAATGGAAATTACATTTATGGAGATGATATTTAAATGCCACCAAAATAGGAAACAAAAGTCTCCAGTCTCTTGAAACCAAACCAATCCCACAGGCTTCTATACCAGCGAGTCCCACATAAGGATGAGGGACTGGGGAATGAGTAAGCTTTATTTCAGGGAGACTGACACAGCTGCATAGATATTACTGCAATAGCTTATGTCTGAATTGCCTTTTCAAAATTGCCTAGAACCATGAAGATGTCAATTATTAAGAAAAAATGAAACTGTATATGAAATGTATCTGGGAGATACGCAAGCCACTCTCATCACTCCTGCATTCTCAGCAGATACGTGAAGGGCTACAAAAACCTTCAGTGTGTTGCTGATAGAAATAAAAAAAAGTGTGCCAAATACTGACAGCACCAGTGGTACCACCACTGGTGTCCAGGGAAAAGGGCTGCAACTCTTCCTTCTCCACAGGCCCTGGCTGTTCTACAGGGGCAGCAGGTCATCGTTTATGTAGCTCATTCCATAGCATTATTTTCTATACAGTAAGGTTTTCATTTGCCTATCTTGTGCCTTTACACAGCTTTTAGACAAGACAAACTGAAAACAATTAGTACAAAGCTTAATTATAAGTAACTATTTCCTGAGCACTAAGCTGATTTCCCCAATGTACTGCTTTACTAACGTGCTACTTCAGTAAACAAATACAGAAAATTCTGTATCACCAATGTAGTTAATTCTACCTTACCTTCTAATTTTGCAATGTGAAATACTTGGTCATTAATTCAGAAAGGATATAAGTATGAGGGAAATCACTGCAGTTTCACTGTTACACCCTCTATATTGGAAGCTCTCTATCAGGCTCTGTATTACGAATGATCCTCCTAGTAAAGATGTTCCTTCTCATCTTCTTTCTGCAAGGAATAATTTTCAATGCCAGGTTTCACTCTGGCAAGATCATCTAAATCTTTGGCAAGGCTTTTAAATATATGTAATTTAGTATCACCATTAGTATGCAAAGATATAAAAGAACCTATCAGACTCAATACCTGATCTCATTTTCCTTGAATTCTACAGCTTGCTTCTCTTAGAACTTCCCCCCATTTCTAAGCCCCAAAGCAGAAAGGGAAGTTGGCCATAATTATTCTGAGAAAACATTGCTTATTTTTCATATAATTTCAAAACTAATACCTTAACCAAAGTGTTTTCAACCAGCACTTACCTTAACAGGCTGTAATTTATTGTCACAGCCTATGTATTGTGCTCATCAACTTTTGTATAAAACATTCAAGTGATGCAGAGTACTGTAAAGACAATGTAATACTAGGTATTTATTCTCAGATCCTAGCTTCCAAGATCTTAACACACAGTTTGGAGATAATGAAAAACATTTTTACTCAATCATTTGATACTGCCAATGGATGAAGCCAGTAGCCAGAGAAGTCCATACATAGCCAGACCACTACGGCACTCAGCAAGGCTTCTACAAATGCCTTCCTCAAGTGACTGATACACTAAGAACACATTTTTCAGATATACTTACCAACATCTATTCTCCAAAGCTGTAAGGCTTTAATTTCCATCACTTGTTCCAGGTTACACTGCAGCAGAAATTCTTCAATCATACCCTACCATTGCTGATTTGCTTCACCTAATCCAGGCTGGTAGGAATGGATTACTTTTACAGACGTAACTGTTTGTGTATGTACCACTGAATATGTACTGCTACTTTTCTTGAAAAAATAAAAATAGTAATAAAAAAAGCTTTTACCAAAAACCTGAATCAGAGAGAAACAGCAATTCTGTATCCCCTGTTTCCAACACTGAAGGCCCTTGTTAAAAAGGAACAAAAGACTTGAGATCTACATTTTTAACACTTCTGTACAGTTTGCAGGGCCAAAGTTGACCAGGATGTCACTGAGACAAACAGGAAGAATTGAGAGATGCAGTTTTTAAATTCACATTAAACAGTAAATAGAAACAACATTAAAACATTACAGGTGAACTTACCTCCTGCAGAGCCTAGTCTTTATAAAAGAATGCAACCACTTGAAGGATGAAGATTTCAAACCCACTATTATTTAAAAATAAATTTGTAATTTTAGCCTGGTTATTCTCACTGGCCACGTTTTAACCCAAAGTAATGGGATTTAATAAGAAAGAAGGTGTGCACGTGGCTCACATTAGACACTTTGACAAACGCTCCTATAGGCAGACAGCCAAAGACAATTTCTCCAACAGGCTGCTTTGCAGTAGAGAATTGCCACATTTTCAAACAGTTTCTCACCTCACTTTTGAAATGACAACAGAGCAAAAGTTGTTGGTTTTTTTTGTTTTGATACAAAGGCATAACATCTTTCTGCTCTTCTGTTTTTAAAGACTGTAGGGGTTATCTGGATCACTACAGTAAAATCAACACAGGACAGTTACACCTTACAGCATGCTGGACTCAGGATGCCCAAGACACAAAAGAACACCACAGTAAACAGTCCAGGCAGTGTAATGCCAGGGTGCCTCAAGAGTGACTGACTGATTCCTTTTGCAGTGTTTCATGCAGTCCTGGTTTTGGCTGGGGTAGACCTCATTTTCTCCTTGGTAGGTGGTACCATGCTGTGCTTTGAACTTCATTACTCAACATTACTGTTGGAAACACTGACATTTTAGTTTTGTCAAATGGTGCTTACCCTAGGCCAAGGACTTTTCAGTGTCTCATGCTCTGCTAGTGAGTGAGGTAAGCCATGAGGAGAAATAGTAACAATAGTAAGTGCATCTTCAGGACTAAGTCATTCCTGAGAAACAAAACTTACTTGTAAGTAGAAGTACAGAAAGGAAACATCAGGGTTATGCACTGTTTCCCAGCATTTAAAAAAAGCCTGTCTTCCAGAATTTACTTTCCCTGATAGAATAATACTAGTTAGTCATGCAATACTCCAAACAGGTAATGGGATTCTGTAGGAATAACTTTAAAATAGCAGAGCTATAATATGTGTAAATCTACATGCTAGAACACTACCAAGGTTTTTGGAAGATTAGGTGTAAACTTGCCCAACATAATGGGCCAAGAGAGAAGTCTACCACTCCTACTTGTATTGAGTAATTCCAATGGATCCACACTGGCAATCATCATTTCAGAAGCCCTGCTGTAGACAGCTCCAACTGACTCCACAACTGAGTTCTGCTACATGTATGAACATATGGCAGAATCCAGCTGTCTACTTACACAGAAAAAATAAAATCAAAATTGTGTTACGTACACATAAATGCATTTCAGAAACAATAAGGTACTACAATCATCTTTATTATTTTAAAAACAGTTTTATTCTGTATATTTAGAAACGTGTAATTTTAATAACTGCAGAGAAAAAAAAAAAAATCAGCCACACCTGAATAGCTAATAACTCATTAACAGAATGCAGTGGTATATTATCTAAACAGTAGTAGTGCCATTGTGCCGTAATAAATTGTCTATTAGTAAAAAAATACATTTCAGGGCACATAGTACAGCATCCTTATGACAAATTACAGTAGGGATACTTTTCAAGAATTTAATCAAAGTAGAGAATTCCGAGTTATATTCTTTAAATGCAGCACTTTAAAAGGTAACAATTTTGTGCATTTTTAAAAAATGTCCTCGTTCGTATATTGTAGAAATGCTGCTTTATTGCTGCAGATGTCAAAGTTCAAGGCTCAAAAGGTATGAGAATACAAAGATATCCTTAAGAAACTTCGTTTGTTTTTATATATATTTATATATATAAAAAGGTAAAGCTTATAAAAGTTAATTTACAAACCAAAAACAAAAGTCGTATGCACGCATTATATACAAGCGGTCTATAACATCTATAAATTTTCAAATGCATAGCAGAAAACATACCATCATTTTCTTCTGGTTCTCTTCTTGCTGATGAACACAAACAATGCTCGTTCTCTAAACCAAACTCACAATTTTTTGTTGTTGTTCCCCCCCACCCCAGTCTCTCATGATATAATATCTAAGTAAGCACAAAAGCCATACAAACTTAATACAGAGAACTATGAGAGCTAAGACTATTAAAAACATGAGGGTAAGGCATCCCTGCTGGTTAATAGGTCTGTAATAATGTGGTTAATTTACAAATCCACAGAGGCATCTGAACCATAGTCATCCCACATGCTTTTCCCCATCCCCCTTGTTCTCAGGACAATGTTTCCATATACAGCAAGTAGATGTGTTTGCATTACCTCTCAGCAGAGGAAAACATCTATAAACTGTGCTACCCCAAGCTGACTGCCATTTCACTGGACATGTACACCAAAAGTCATTTAAAAACCAGAGACCAAAAGGTAGTCTTGGGAGTTAAAAACACACAGTCATAAAAATGCAGGCCAAAATCTGTGTTTTCGACACTGGAGTATGAAACAAATTTAGTTCCTCTGTGTATAGTTTCATTGGTGCTTTCAGATAACAACAAAATACTAGTAGCGTCCTTTAATAGAGAAAAAAAAATAAAAAAAAAAACAACAAAAAACCCCAAAAAACCAAAGCAAAAAAAAAAAAAAAACAAACAAACAAAACCAAACCCAACACACAAGAATAACCAAACCAAAGCATACAGAACCTGCAAAACCCCCACCTTGTTCCCACTGTACACTCCCTGCTTGTGGCATGTATTGTGACCATGGTTCAAAGAGTGTACTTGCTAATTCACTGTTAGTTAAAGCAAGATGCTTAAACACTAAGATCCATTATCACTTATAGAACAGTTAATACTTGATAGAGTGGTTCAGTTTATATGTAAGGTCCATCTCAGTTTCATGTTATTTACTCAGTCAGCTAACTTAATATTTAGAAGTGGTCAATTAGGACTGAGACACAGTTTGCTCCAACAAGATAGTTTGGATCCCCGGGAAGAGACTTGTTCTGCCAGGTTTTGGGGTCACCTGTGGGAGGAAAACACAATGCTGGTGTTTAGTATCTGCTGTCACACAGTGTACATCTTGAAACAACCAAGCTTTTGGACAGGAGTTTATAAGTTCTGAAGTAACACCTCTTTTGGTTTTGGTTTTTTTTTCCTTTGTTGCTGTTTGATGGTTAAAAAAACCCTGCAGTTTGCATATTATTAATAAAAAAATATCCCTTCATTTTCATTTAACATAGGATAGGTCAGTTATTTAAAACAGATGCTGTGGCACTCAGGAACTGGTAAATATACTACTCTACAGCACCAACACAGTGCTTTCCATTTGAGACCTGTTAACAGTGAATCAGGTGTTCACTGGCTCCTTCCTAAACCACCATTGAAAAAAAAAAAAAAAAGAAAAAAAAAAATTTTAGAAGCTAATGTGGGTAAGATGCATTTGAAGTGTCTTGGAACAGTTTTGAGCACAGATGAGGCAAATCAGAAGTCATGTTGTAACTAAGCATTATGGAACATTGGTAGTTTTATTTTCTATGATGAAAATAATTGTAGACAGGATTGTAGTCATTTTGCAGCTACATCCAGTATGTGTGTTTAAAAGCCTGAAATACTAAAAAGTATTCCAGTTAACTGGTACATGAAAATATTTACAACAGATCTTATCTACTCATGGTCAAAGGTTCTGGGTAACAATCTGCTACAACAGAATGTCATTAGCTGCCATCTCACCAGACCAAAGGTTACATTCCCTCTGCACAGTCAATTGTCTCTTAAGTGGAGACAATAGTCTTCATTTACCCACCTAAAATCACCACCAAGTGTAGCCACTACACAAAAGGTGTGATCATCCCACTATGGTAGAAAGCGAATGATGCACTGAAGTTCTCTTAAGCCTTTCAGATAAATGACATTAAATAACTTGGCCAAATAAATCTGCCTTGAGGAGAAATGTGTAACAAGCTAAAGAACCCAGTCACACACCTGAGACCTCGGTATTAAGTGAGAATGATACAAATTCCATGTAGTTTTCTTGAACTCATGAAAACAAAATGAAGTACACAATGCACTGAGTGATGGCAACATCTAACGTAGTGACAAAGAAGTGGCCGGTGTATAGTCAGAGAACACAAACAAATTTACTGCAACCAGCTGTGACTGCTTATTTCAGTCAAAAACCTCAATAATGCTGGAGAATTTTTGCTTTCATAGATTCAGGAAATTCCATTCAAAACTCATATGACCAAATGTATTAAAAGAGTAGAACGGGACTGTAAGACGGTCGGGTCCTAGTCTTGCACATGAGACAGGCAGACTTGTTTCCAACCTCTCCTTCTAAATACATAGTAAGGATACATAGCTATTGAGGATGTTTTTCCCATATTTTCCCATGCAACTGCTTTGAAAAGGAAAATAAAGAGATCACTCAATGTTTTTTATGTTCTAATCAGTGGGGCCATAGCAGGCAACTTTTTTTCCCCAGTCAGCTTTGATACCACAATCAGTTAAGCTTTTGCAGGGGTTTAACAGTAAAATACCAATGTATGAGGCTTAAATGCAGCAGAAAGGATGTTAGTAAGTGCAAATGAATGTCACTTTTAGGACAGAACATGGATACATTGAGAAAAGATGAGGTAGAGCAGACGACTGAAGAGAGAAACAATCCAGAATTGCATAAATTGTTATAATAAAGCCACCCCAAGAATCAGAGTCCCATAACCAACTAATTTAGAAAGAGAGAAAACAATTATTTATTTAAGACACAGTATGGTCTACTTACATATCATAAGACAGAATTGCCTAATTTTTAAGTTTGTCTCAAAAGAGCAATGTTATGATATACATCCCATTTCAGATTAACAGAATGTGGTGTTATATTTACAGTACAGAAAGTGTTAGGGTTTAGATATACACGCTCTTGCTTTCACCCACACATGCACACACGCACACATCCCACTTTGGAAAGGGAGGAAAATGTCTCAGTAACTTCAGTTATTGTTTAGATCATTTGAGTCCTCTCCCTTCACTTCAAGTAAGTTCATGAACAGGTGCTATTAGTTACAAAGGAAGTGCTGTGTTGGTTTTGTACATAGTTGTCATATCTTTTGGGACCCTACTGTTTGTGAGCCCGTGTTTTAACACTGCCATGTATACACACATTGTTAAATAGATGCATGCAACACATGCATAGAATAGCTTATAAAAAACAACTAAAAATTATTGCCATTAATACCTCTAGATTATTGATTCCCCATGAAGGGGATTGATGCTTTAATCTTTCAAAGCATCAGTGCTTTGGTGTTGACAGTAATAGATACATTAGTGACAGAAGATATGCATACATGGTGGCTTAAATGCTGTATTCAGGAGTACATTCTTCACTCAGTACTCAGATCACATGTGCACATTAATGGCTTCAATCTTCCCCCATAAATTTTGAAAGTAGCTGAATAAAATCTTAAGACTTTCTCCCCAGAAGTGCAAACATTCCTTTTTAAATCTCTGTAACCTCACAGCCGTTTCATGAAATTGCTTGAAAATTGCCCAGAATTCTCAGGCTCCTCACTGACAATTTCAGCCAAAACATTCTCTCCCTCATCCCAGAAAGCCACAGTGAGGTAAAAATGAACAGGTAAATAAAATTGCAACCTAGTTGCAACTTTTACTATCAACCAGAGACTTCTGGATAAAGGCAGTAGAGGAGAGATAGGTAGGAGCAAGCAAGAGAAGTCTTTTGGAAAAAACCAGCTACATTAGAATAAATTGTAAATGCTTTTACTGAACACTATAGTTTTCTTAAATGACCCAATTGTTAGCATCAACTTGCACACATGGAAACAGTTAACAAGCGTTAAATCATGATTTATGAGCATGCAGATTGTTAAGATTTGCCAGAGTCCTATATGGTTAATTAAGCAACAGACAAACACCAGTTATGTTACAAAGGCCAATCAGAGGTACATATTCATTTCCTCTCAATTTTAGTGCGACTATCATTTCAAGTGTATTCAGCTGCAGCAGTCCTCAAGAAAGAAGACAGAATAGAAAAATACGGTAATATTTAATAGACTAGAGATATTACTCTTGTTCTGCTATCATGGTTCTAGCTATGAATTTGCACCATGAGTAAATGTAAGAAAGACATTTGTAATGAAAGTGAAATGGGAGAGTTTGACACAAATACAATGATTGAGTTTTTATATTACACAGCATCACCTTTAGCCAAAGTAACTTAAATTATACGATAGCACCCAAAAGCCCCAAAAGGACAGAGGGAGGACAGCATACCCGACGAGGAGTCGGAGGATTTTAGAGCAAAAGACCAACCATCAGGGGTCATAGACGCACAGTGTGGCAGGCGCAGCTCCACTGGCTTCAGGAATTTTAGTCCATGAGGCCCACACATTACCAAGGGGCTAAGAAGTGTTTCACCTAGAGTTAAGAGAAAGAAAAATCTGTCACTGACTTTTTGTGAAATACATGCAAAGTATTACACAACTATGCTGCAGAGCTACTCAGTAACTCAGTTAAGAGAAAAATATGAACATTTAGATCTGTCAGTAAAGAAACACAAGATTGTTTCTCACTCCAGTGATTTTTCAGTAGGATACACTACAATCTCTAAATGAAAACTATCGAAGCATATTAAGGTTACTCTCATATTCTGTTTTGTTCTTGTTAGAAAATTATTGTATTAAATAACAGAACAGTGTACCGTGCCAGCTGTTACCTTTCTCTTTATCCAAAGGTGGAAGTATACTGTTGTCTCTGCAGACTTTGAAATATATTTCTTGCTCTATTCCCTCTGGAATGGCTCCTTGTGGTATAATAATACTAACTCCAGTCTCTATGGAGCTCAATACACCACCATTGCTGTTAAATACACCTCTTGCTGTGGCTACAACAGTGTGTCCGTCTTCCTCCTCCTCATCCTCAAGTGCTGTAGGGCTGAAAAGACAGAAAGCCTAGCAGTTTTATCGGTATTTCCTTCCTGAAATTTGTGGCAAAAAATCTCCAACTCCACCCAAAAAACCCCCAAAACAAAGAAAGAAACCCCCCAACAAACAAAAACCCACCAAAACTCACAAACTCTGAAAACATTCAGTAAGTAGTTAAAGCAAGAATTCAGACCACTGGAATCTTGGGTTTCCAACTGCCTGCTTCTGGCATGATACAGAAAGAACTTAGCCCAGCTACGCATTCAGCTTCATAAAATTAAATGCAACGAACATTGGAAAGTTTATTTTTTTGTTGCAAAACCCCATTCTGACTTTAATACCAGAAGAACTAATAATTCTTATTCAAGTGACACTGAATCCTTCTACGTTATATATATACACAGAAAACAAAGCTTGTAAAAAAAAAAACAAAAAACAAAAAAAAACATTTTTCCCGGTTGCCAGGCTATAACTAAAGAGATACTTGTAACTTTACAGTACCTTGAAGTTTTCAGAACAGTTTCAAAAAAATTTCACTCAAAGAACCAGTAACTCCAAAATGTAGCAGTCTATAGAACTACCTAGCATAAAACATTCCTCAGGTGCTTAAGAACATATAGGACAAACAATAAAATTTTAAGTCTGGTTCATGCATTATTATCTTGAAATAAAATATTAATAAAAAACTGTCCTGCAACAGCAAATAGCTTTAGATGGTGACAGTATCTGTTGCTCTTGATATAGTTCTTATACGTTAAAGCACGTTAGACAAGCACGAGCTGCAGTTAAGCAGCTGCTGGTTTGTCTCACAGTAAAGAGCACCAATATGAAACTGCAAAAGTTACTTTCCCTTTACACAAGTATTTTTAAATAACCCTTATTCATGTGTCCCATGAGGTCTCTCTAAGCACACAATGAACACAATTTGGTGCAACAGCTATCTTTAGAAATTAATGACATCTTCTGGAAATAGATTGCAAGGACAACTTATTATTATCTACTAGAAATTTATAATTTAGTATGAGAAATAGGAAGTAAAAGCCAGGCCACTTTCTAATAAGAGAATGCAAGACAGTACAGGGACATAGGACACATTTTAAGTATCTATCCTTTGGCAGAATTTAGAATCATAGCATCAATCTTTCAACTATAACATCAACAGAAATGGGAAGCAGAATAAAATAGCTGTATTTTTCACAGGTTTCACAGATGACCTATAGATGTACAAGTGGAAAGAGAAGGAGCAGCAGCCTACCTTACAGGAATGGCTTTAGGCACAGCATTAACATTATTTGGTTGATATTTAGGCTTGTCGACCTGTACAGCATAGGTGTCCATTCCACTCTCAAAGTCGGGAGGCTGCGATGAGCTGTGTGCTTTCAAAATTGGTTGAGGAGAATTTGAAGATTTTGATGGCAACTCTGGTTTATGCTGAGCTTCATTTGGCAAGAGATTGTGGTTGAATTTCGGACTCTCAAACTTGCGCTCAAAGGGCCGTGCAGCACTCGTGTAAGGTTTGGTTGAGAAGCGGTTGTAGGAAGGAGTGACTGTTTTCTGAATCTGCTCAGTTCCATTAACAGGGCCTTTGTCAGGGAAACTTTTCTGAGGGTAAAAAGTGGACTGCACAGTGTCCTCTCTAGAGGATCTGAAAATTGCTGACTTATTCTGAGGTGGAGGAGGCTCAGACACAGAGTTAACTGCAATGAAAATGAAAATACCCGAACCGGTCAGTAACCACCGGAAATGTCAACTCACATACACCGAGGCATAAGAACACATTTTAGTCAATTCTTGATCTTCAGTAAAAAATATATACAGGCTCAGCTTAGCTCTCTTAAATCATCTGTCCTCCTATTGCATTTTGTACATCTGGGCAAGTTGGCTAACATTTCATTAAACATGCTGGAGACCGTGGTAAGATCTTTCAATAAAAAGGTTAGACTAATTTATATAATGATCAAACCCCCAGAAAAACAGTACTGAAATACCATTGTGTGCTTGCACAAACCAGAAAATTCAATTGAACTGGGCAATCTCCTCAATGTGAAAGCGAAAACAACGTTTTCTTTTGTTTTTAGAAGCCTACAACTATTATGTCAAAAGAATTCTATTCCAAAGCAGAGGGAGTTTTACTTCATCTTTGCTGAGACAACTGAGACAGCTGCAGTTACTACTAATACCTGGAAGCTACCTGGATTCAGACAGAATCACAACATAATTTCATAAAACTCAAGCTCATTACAGTGAAAAAACTATTTGCAATAATAAATATTCCACGTTGCAGTTAGAGAACAGCAGTTACCCATGCAGACATGCTGAAGCAACCCCACAAGCACCTGACAAGCAATAGCTGTTCCCACAAAGGTCAGCTTTGTAAGTGCTAACCTTCAGAAAGTGCAGGCTTGTGGTGTGCTGGGAGAGACAGGACAGGACTATTAATTGACTGTGGCTGGGTGTACTGGACGGAAGGAGCAGGAGGAGGAGTTGTAACTTGAGGGATTGGCTCATAGCGTTTTTCACCAACAGTTCTATCCATTGATTCAGTATCAGTTGGTTTCCCCCTGTTGAAATAGAATTAAAAAACAAACATTTGACTGTTCCGTTTCCTGCATTCACTGCTATTTTTTGTCTTCTATGATCACCTGATTTCCACCTCTTCCTATAAACATTAAAACATTTTTTTGAACAGCCTGTCTCAAGTGTAAAAACATTTATTGATAAGCACAAGAGATTCAGACAACATTGACCTTTAGAAGATTAGTAACACAAACCAAGGCAAACAAAAGGCAGATGACATTTCAGGTGTATTTGCATAATTGCCTACTAGATACTAAATTTTCAACTTCATTTGGAGTAATTTCAATGAAAGAATGTTCTCTAATTTCATGGGTCTTTTAAAAGAAAAATGTAAACCCACCTCTTTTTGGGGTTGTTTTTGAAAAGCCTAATTGGCCAACAGGACAATGGATTCTAGTATAACTTCTTTAAATACACCTAGTATTTGAACAATGCCATCTTAATTAGAAATGTAATCAGCTTAAGCTTCACTAGCTTTATGTGCATAGTGTATGTAACTTTAGCATCTTATTTTCAAAACATTTTTCTTATGCTAGAAATGTTTATCCACTGCTTTACTTCAGAAAATTACTGATTTCACAAACACCCGTAATTTTGGACCGCGATATATTTATCGCACTTACTTCCAGAATTTGTGCGTTTCAAATTTTAAGTGCACATAATGCCTGTGATGAAATGTAACAGTGAGAGGACACCTGAAAACATCCTCACATCAACAACAGTCTTACCACTTGATGTTCCTTTTCAAGTAGTCATAGCTAGTGTAAGAGCCAAGAAATCTAGGTGATGGCAAAGCAAACAGCAATAGAAGAATGAAAGAAAATAGTCATTCTATCTTGAGCATATTATTTCTTCACACTTTTTATGTTAGTCCTAGCAGCTGTCATATGACAAGGTTGTTGAAACAGAGACACTATTCATAGAGAGGTTTCTGACAAAACCTTTACCATATGCATGAGTACAATGACCACATACTATATTCAATATGAGATTTGGTCAGTGAATTAGGAGGTAGTCAAGATCTTGCATTGGCAGATATTAAAAGTAAGATTGAGATTACACTAAGGTGTTTGTTACAATCTGTATAAACAAAGTTATTTAATACATTGAAAGAAATGAACAACCTCTCACATTAAATTTGAAGCAACTTCTTCAGTCCTAACATTCACAGAACGACAGTAGTTTTGTATCGTATTGCAGATCATGTACTGAGGGCACATTCATCACATTCACAGCAACTGTTTCTCCAGCACTATCAGCTCATCCAATGCAGAGCTCACACCATAAAACGTTTCTGGTTGTGTTCAACAGTATCTGAAAAGGACATCTTAGAACTGTTTATGAATACTGGGAGAGACAGAGAACCATAAGTGTACTGATGGCTTCCTTTGATTTTTAATACTTACCTTGCTTACATGTAGCAAGAAAATACACTGTACATGAGAACAGATTTCCGTCATTCCTTCACTTTCTGTATGCTCTTAAATACCTAACAGGCAACAATTCTAGACACCAACCATCTTGGTGCTTCAGAGTACACTATGAAACTAAGAAAAGGCTGGTAACTTTTGATAGTCTGATTGATCACCACATGGATCAAGAAGATGAGTAATCTAAATAGCATTTGTATGAACATATCTTTAAAACCAGAGTTGCAAAAAAGAGATGATTTTAGCTCTATCTCAAAGCTTCCATCCCCACTTAAAAGCCATTTATCCAGGAACAGGAGTCATTACTGCACGCTCACTCCCTGTTGCCTTCACTGCAGGTAGATAGTAGCTGCTCTCTCAGGGAAGTGCCTGCCTGAAATCACTGCTTCCCAGAGGGAGACAGTAACCAGGGGAGGGCAGCCCTGCAAGAGCCCACAGAAAAAGCTCAACACACTCCACACTGAGCAGAACTGCATGCCAGCATCCTGGGGAATGAATAAATGGGGAAGGGTAGTACCGTTGACAAAGAGAGGAGAGCACAAAGTTGTGTTTGGTAGGAAGCACATTCTGCCACAGGCTCGTGATCAAGGGTCAGACACAATCCCATCCACACTGCTCAGAACCTGTATGCAGCCCAAGTGATCTGCAGCACAGGGATCCCTTACAGCTTCTAAGTGGATAAATGAAGTTCCCCTCATTATTGATAAGCTGTTTTCTAACCTGTTTCCCACTTCATCTTCATTACACAACTGCTATTTTCATTTGAAAGGAAGCAGAAATGAATGTCTAGAATGAACCAGTGGGACCAAGGTTATAAGCCTACGGGTGCAGGAGCAACTGCTTTGCTGCTGTTCAATAGACTCCAGCTAACAGACACTCAGGAGTCTGGATGCTGCTCCTCACTGCCTCCCCAGCTGAGGCTGCAGCTGCTCGTGTGAGGACTCTCAAACCTACTCAGTACACAAACTTGCCAAGTTACCCCACTCTGCAGCATGTCAAGCTAAAGCAGGTACTACACTGAACCAAGCAGCAACAAATCCACTACTCTCAGCCACAGAGATATCTGCCTCAAATTGTTTCAACTAGATCCACTGAAACACATCCATTTAGTTCTATTATTTTCTCACATCAACTGAAACAACCCCTTATTCTACAGTTCCTGACAACTGTAACATGCAGATATGGCATTATCCCTACAAAGCAGCTTTAGCAATAGCATAAATTTCCTAAATTATGAAAATAAACCCCCAACAAAATAAAAGAGTAAAATAATTTGTAGTGGGAAAAATACGTACTGTCACCATACTTACTCAGTGACAAAGAACTTTACATAATTTGATGTTTCACATTAATATTTAACACTAAAAAAGTTGTAGCTATTCCTCATGAATAAATAAAATCTGTCCTCTGTACCCAGAATACATTACACGGATTATTCAGAAGTAAGAGATTGCATAATCAACAGTTCCTGTATAATCCAAATTTAGCCCTGTTTATTTTTAGAAGAGTTTATTCACAGAATAGCAATTACCATAGAAATTCACTGGGAAAAAAGATTAATACTGAGCAAGTAATGGGAACAATGTGGAAACTGGTGAAAGGAGAGTCCTAAACATGAATGCTTTCTCAAGACAGCAGTTGGTTTGTGTTTCCACTCAATGACACTGCAGTGTACTGGAGGCAGTACTGTCCAACCAAGCAGCAGTCTTGTTTATCTCTTTCCACTTACATTAATATTTTAGTATTTGTCTGTTTGCACTGGACTACCCTGGGTAAATTTTCTTTCCCATGTCTGTCCCTTCCTGTTAAGGGTTACATTCTTTCACAAAGCAAAAACACAACACATGTTTGTCCCACATGATACATGAAACTGTCAGCTATAAAATGGGTATTTTCTTACTCCTCTGTGGCAGTAAGAGGTGACCTTCCCAAACAAACAAGCCCTGAAGTTATACACGTATAACTCACGATCAAAAGAAAACCACAGCTGAGCAGCCAAAGAATGCAAGCGTCACAGCAGACAGAAGCAGCAGGTAGAAATGTGGAACAACCCCTCTCAACCATGAGCTGTTCTGCACCAAAAATTCAATAGTTGTGTCTGTCTCTCATGCTTCTCACCATGACAACACAGTAGAATAACAAATGTACAATGAAAGCTTTCGACACTCTCCATCTGAAGAATTTTACAATCCTCACAATTACTTGATGAGAAGCTCACAACACTTCTCCCAAAGCATGACTTGCATTTTCAATGGCAACACAGTCCATGTCTACAGATCAAAAATGGATCATCTGTGGGTAACACTGAGTTTTTTATGTAAAAGTGAGATTTTGAAAATTACTGCTGCGAGGCCAGTCAGGACAGTTTCCTTAGGTCTGTGCCTAAGATGCCCAGACAGTAGAAAAACTAAGCTCTCATCTTTCCACCAGAAGACACTGGGCAAGTGAAAAGGAAGGATAAGAAGCATCCTTGCCTGAGAATCAGAACTGATTAGAGGTACCCAATATAGACATCATCAGGGAAAAAAAAAGCGAAGTGAAGCCTTTAAAACCCATCAAGCTTTTTGGAGTATTCCAACATTTGCAGGTCACAAAGACAGACACTGGAAGATCACAGACAATGACCAAACATAAGAACTGGATTCCCAAGTCCCAGATCAAATCCTTTAAGACAAGCACTGGAACATGGTGTATCAAATGCATGAAAGATACCTTGCACATACACTCAACATTATAAAACTTCAACTAACTAGTTTATTATTTCATTCTAAAGATCTTATTTACATTAAGGCTGCCAGATTTTCAGCTTGATCTAAATAGTCCATGTTTAAGCAGGAATACAACCAAAGCCCTCAAAACCACCCAATTTTCAGGGTGTATGCAGCAAGGCAAGGTAGCTTTTCACAGTAATAGCTACAAACATCTGCTACAGTTTCAAAACATATTTACAGAATCAAAACAAATTTAGGTAACTGTGGAGAATATTAAAAAAGTGTGTGTAAGTATCCTCCAAGATAGCCAGCTCTTTACCTGAGCTAAATCTGTGTATGAGCTTTCACACAATTTCTGTATCAAAATGTTCCAAATCAAGGAAGCAAAACAATACAGGAAACAGATGTTTCCATCAACAGATTAAATTCTGGCCTCAGCCAGAATATTCCCTAAAGGCTCAGTTTCCTAATGTCAAACATGGCTAACATGCACATGAACAAATGCATGCAGAACTGGAATAAATCAAAACCTTTGCTTTGAAAGATGTTTAAGCACTGTTGTATTAGACTAAGAAAATACTTTGTTATGTCCTGCTTATGATCATAAACAGAACACAATCAATGATCTTGATGAGGGGATTAAGAGCACTCCCCCAGTAAGTTCATGGGTGACTCCAGATTCAGTGGGGGTGTTGATTTGCTGGGGAAGGAAAGCTCTGCAGAGGAATCTGGGCAGGCTGGATCAGTGGGCTGAGGCCAGCTGTGTGAGGGTCAGCAAGGCCCAGGGCTGGGTCCTGCCCTGGCTCACACCGACCCCTGCAGTGCCACAGGCTGGGGCAGAGGGGCTGGAAAGCTGCAAAAGGCCCAGGGGGTGCTGGTCAGCAGCAGCTGAGCATGAGCCAGGTGTGCCCAGGTGGCCAAGAAGGCCAATGGCACCTGGCCTGGACCAGCCATGGTGTGTCCAGCAGGACCCATGCACTGACCATGCCCCTGTGCTGGGCACTGCTGAGGCCACACCTCGAGTGCTGTGTCCAGTTCTGGGCCCCTTAGTGCAAGGACGACATTGAGCAGGTCAAGGAAAGGGCATCAGGGCTGGGGAAGTGCCTGGAGCACAAGTTTAGTGAGTTGCAGCTGAGGGAACTTGGGGAACTCAGCCTGGAGGAGGCTCAGGAGAGACATTATCAGTCTACAAATCACTAAAAGCAGACTGTAGCCCGGTGGGGGTCAGCCTCTTCTCCCAGGTAAGAAGTGATAGGACAAGAGGAAGTGACCTCAAATTGTGCCAGGGGAGTTAAGGCCGGATGTTGGGAAATATTTCTTCACTGAAAGGGTTATCAGACATTGGAACAGGCTGCCTAGGGAAGTGGTGGAGTCACCATTCCTGGAGGTGAAAAGATTTGTAGATGTGGCACTTAGGGACTGATTTAAGTGGTGGACCTGGCAGTGCTGGGTTATGGCTGGACTTGATCTTAGTGGTCTTTTCCAACTTAAACAATTCTATGATTGTATGCCAGTAAGTAGTAAGTAAAAGCCACATGTTGAAGGCCTTTATACCTGCAAAAATGATGAATTTACCAAAATAAAAAGTTATAGAGGTATGTGTTTTTAAACTAAAGCTACAAATAAACAGAAACTTTAGACTTCACAAATACAAAATTTCATTTCAGTACCACAAGTCCCTGAACTCCATTGAACACAGGCAGAATTTCTGTTTTAGTCCTAGATGCTCCCCTTCTTTTTCAAATGCAAAAAACCCAAAGAATCCAAACTTACTTAGAATAATTGCTGAAATTCAGCTGATTCTGTGAATGTATTGGTTTGGTGGGCTCAGAGTGATGGCTGGCAGGAACCTGCGCCGATGGCTTATTTTCAAAACTCCTGCGATCGAAGTAGGAGAGCTGCTTCCGGTAATACTCCTCATCTTCCTCAGGATCATAATGATTGGAACGCACAATATCTTCAGGTGGCTTCACTTGAGGTCTCTGTGGTTCTGGGGCCCTAACCAAGAAGAATAATATACAGTTGCCTTGCCCAGTTAAACAAGCACCAGTGCCCAAATTAAAATTCGATTTTATAACCTAGCTAGTAATAAAGCAATGAACACATAATTCTTATAATTACACACCATGCCTTTTTACTTAGATTGCATGGAAATGAGACACTTGTGACATACCATAAGGAAAGAAAATCCTTATTTCCCTTATACCTTACCTTTTCCCTTTTGTTTTGCTTTCTAATTAGCTCAATTAAAGATGGAAAAAAGGTAGAACAGAGACACTTAATAAGTTTCTTCCTCAAAAATGCTGAGAAATTATTTTATCTTTCCCCACCTCCCAGCAATCACACCCATGAGAACTGACTTCATGCCCTGCTTTACTATTGATACACAAACCATGCAGACACACTCCAACTCCTCTCTGCAGTTTCCAGTTTGAGGCACTAAGACGTGCTTCTGAATATTCCAGTGTCATATTGAAAACTAAATTTAATTAATTGTGCATCTACCTGTAGGTTGTTTTCTCGTGCTCATACTGGCTTTGAGAAGTTGGTTTTGGACCACTCACACTTGTGAGTGCAGGCTTAGGTGCTAATTCTGGAGGCTGTAAAGAAAAGCACAGCACATTCTCTTAAATTCTAACATTTAAAAAGGTAAAACACTCTATGATTAAGAAAACTAAGACTACCTTCCCGTCCTCCAAAAGAAAAAACAAGTACTGGCAAAAGAAGAATTAGAGGAGTTTCCAGTACAGCAAGACCCATGGCAATGTTTTTACAAGTAGTGTTTGGGTTCTGTTTTTAAAACATACCATGTTGAGGTAGCTATAAAGCAGTATTTCACAAGCAGTAAAGCTTTTTTTCTGAAACAATATTTTACTTCTTGCAGTACAATCTCATTAGCAAAAAAGCAGGAACTACAACACTTAACTGACTTACCTTAACACTTGATGTATCACTTGTATCCTTCATTTTTTCCAAAGATGGGGATCTTCTCCTTTCAAATATCTTAACCCTACTTCGCACAGATTGTGGTTTCATGGCTGGATCTTCTTCTTCCTCAGCTAGAGATGGTGGTGTAGGCAGTGGTTTACTGTTGGAAGGCAAAACTTCTGGTTTGGTTTGTGATGAAGAGGGAGGAGGAAGAGAAACACCTGAAGTGCTATGAGAAGGCTCATATTGTCCAGCTTTAGCATTATAAGCTTGAGGAGGACCTTGTTCATAGCCCCTTACGTGTGGATCAAAGAACTGCTTGGGTTCAGGAGATCGAGATATGGCTGACTGGTATGGCTGAGCTTCTGGTTTGTATCGCCCGTGGGTGTCATATCCAACCGCGTGTTGATCCTCGTATCGCACTTGTGGTAAGCTGAAGTTTTTGGGTGCATGCTCATAGCGAGGTCTGCTGTCATAGCTCATTGCAGGGGGTTCCTCAAAACGAGGTTGTGCTGGGTAATAGCTGCGTTCTGTGCTCTCTTCTAGATTTTGTCTGGAATCAAGATCCCTAGGAGGCTGGTTTTCATAAGCTGTTCTTGTTTGGTTATAGGGCTGTTTCTCCTCATAATATGTCCAGTGCTCCTCGTAGGGAGGCACACGGTCATCATAATGTAGGCGAGGGTCATAACCACGAGAAAATTGATCTACATAGTTTGTAGAGTCATACCTATATGTTGATTGTTCATAATCCCTACTCGGTTGTTTTTCTGCATACTGAGCCTGGGATTCATAGATCAGATTTGGGTCTCTTTCCTGTCTCTGTACTGGGTGATTAACTGCTGGCTGTTTTAAGACATAGCTTTGTCTGGATGCCTCTTCATTAATGTATGGATCCTTTCGGTACACCTGTTAGAGAGAGACACTTCTTAGCTAAAATGAAGAGTAACTTCAGCTGCGGTTAAAAGGTAGTATTTGAAACAAACCCAAGTTTTAAATATTGGCTTTAATTTTGTTTCAAAGTAGATTAATTTGATGCAGATGTTTTCAACCAGAGGAAGCTGAACTTGGTGATTCAAGAGATCCCTTTTAATCAATACTTTTAAGAAATAACGTAAATATATCAGAAGAGAATGACAAAGGTAATAGCCTCATGTCAGGGGTTTGGTGTTCAGGGAGGCACGTGTTCTTTTTTTCAGAATGTGGAAAGAGTGGAAGTCAAATATATAAATACACTAAGACAGTTCCAGCACTGCTGAAGAAGTATATAAAGTCACTCAACAAACTGGACTCAACTTCATGATCAACAAATCAGCATGATTTAAATTGTAGGGAAATAAGGTTTTTCTCGAGGCCTCATTAACAGGAGAACATTGACAAGCTAAGGAAGTCACATGTAAAGTAAAATCAAAATACAGAATGCAGCCTTTTAAAAAAAGTCGTGTTTTGGAGAAGTGAAAAGGATAGAGTTTGAAGCCATGCACACAAAACATTACATGATGCTAAGCAATTCAGATGAACTGTTTTTTGTAACCTGCATGATTCTCTTAGAAGAAAAAAAATTAGAAGAAATTCTTCAAATAAGGGCAAAACAAAGATCATGTGCTAGCTTGATGTATAGCAGGAAATCAGCACAACAATGTGGCAGAGGTACCTTTGCTGGATCTATATGCGACGATAAGGATGATGGCTCTTGGTCTCTTAGTACTACATGAGCTCCCTCAGTACTCGGTGTTCTTAAGGGGCCCGCTTGTGGTTGGTAAGAGTTGTAAGGAGCAGCAGTAGGCTCCTCCAGTCTGACATTAGTTAGGTTTACATTAGCATTTACTGCAGAGGCTGATGAGGTTGCAGGGTTTGATTCAGGCGACGGGGAAAGGTAAGGGACTGCAGGTGAGGCTTCTGCTTTCTGTGAAGTGTTTAAAATATTTTAAATATACTGCTATTGAATTAATGTATGACTTTTTGATTTATATTAAAATAATTTAAGTGATGCTCTGACCAATGCAGCTAGATGTAGAATGAAACGTACTGATAATATCAAGCACTAGCACCTCCAGAAACTCATTAGATTGAGGATTATAAAAGCAAAACATTTAATCAAAGTCGAATGGTACTTCAATCCCCCTCCTGTCAATGAGTCACTAAAACAGGCAGGGCAAGATGATTCTCCAATTCACTGTAATGTATTGCTGTTAACAGATTCCTGTAGGCACTCACAACACTGGTAAGCAGAATATAAATGGACATTTCTTACTCAAGAGAACTTGCAACCTAAAGTAAGTGTATAGAGGTCAGTGTATAAAATTACTTTCTTACCGGCTGAGTAGTAGTTGTTTTAAATCCTGAAGAGTCTATTCTGAGATTTGGCTGTGGCTGAGCTTGAGATGCATAAGCAGGGTAAGTCTGAGTCTCATGATGCATTCCAGAAGAATCCTCTCGAACAGGTTCAGAGGAGCGTGTAATAGCAGATTCAGGAGGAGTCCCAACCTCATCATTCAGAGTTTCATCCAGTTCTTGATCAGTATAAGCACCCCCTTCTGTGTCTGTGTCTTCATAGTCAGACGTGTGTCTGCTGTCTGTGCTGTACATGGAATACTCACTGCCGGGAGCGGAGAGGTAAGAAAGGCGGTCATCGTGTAAATCAAGATCATCACTTGTAGCACCATCTGCCTGTGGCAAACAAAATTAGGGTACACGTTTATTGAAATACCTTTCAAAGAACACCCTTTTTTTTTGCCATGTAGAATGTGGAAGGTTTATCAAATTCAGTATCAATATCCTCACAGGTGAGAAGAAATCAGGTTTCTTTCACTGAATACGTTAAGCTTAGACCTAAAAGACTTATCTGCAGCCCAGCCCTTTGAATCATTTTACTAAGGGACCGGATGACTGCCAGTGTAAGGGAGGAGGGGATAGTGCAGTGTCCACAGATATCAAAGTGCTTGGAAAAATACAGAGTTGCACTTTGAAGTGGTTGTATGATATCAGAATCATTACTTTGCAGGTACATATAAGGAACTAAGGTCTGATCCAGATGTAATTAAGAAATCCACAGCAACAGCTGATTCATCATTTGCTTACTTTTAGTTGGCACTTCACTTGATAATAGTTCTTCAAGAGAATGGATCTAATATGCATAGGGTAATATGCAGCTCAAGAAGCTAAGTAGAGTTTTAGTGGGGAATATAAAATAAAACTTGTCATTTCACATGTTTTTCTCACAACTGTTCTCAGAAAGGTAAGAAGGAACATGAATATGCCACTTGCTTTTATAATAATGAAAAACACATTCCATCATCAGGCAATCCCAGCCCTGAGTACTCATGCAGTGAAATTCCCAGAAGTTCTTTGAGGAAAACCCATCCAATCCCTGCAAAATCTTCACAGCATTAATATATCCTCCAGTTAACTATGCCAATGATCAAATACTCCCTTTCTACACTGCTACATGCAGAAGGACAACTGTTCAACTCTCTTTAACAGAGTAAGTGCTCTAATGCAGCGACAAATCAGTTTTGAGCAGCTCACAGTCAGGAGGCATTACTGCCTTAGATCTTCACAGAAAACTTCTCATGAATACTGTTTTGCCATTTCCCCCAAAATATTATCTCTTACCTTTCCTTCTGAAACCCACACTAGTTGGTTCTGTTGTTGCTGAATTGCTTCCTTAAGAGCTCCATACCATCCTTCATTCATTGAATTCAAGTTAATGGTAGCTAGAAGTACAGCAGATTAGTTTGACTTATGATTTCTGCAGAACTACAAGAAGGATCTGTACCATGAGTAATAAAAGCAATATAAACTGGTAGGTTAAAACTATGAGATTTAAATAGTAAACATTAATATCCAATGCAACCTTAAGACCTGATGTGGTTTGGGATATTTCACCCCACAGGAAACGCTGAGTAACAGTAGCTTAGAATAAAGAGAGGCCTAAGTTTATCCAGACTAAAACAGTAAAGTTACATCATTTTCCTATTTATTCAAGTTTTGATTTTGGCTGATGATCCTGCAAAGCCACGAGATCTATTAGAAATGTCATTTTGATGTTTCAGATTGCTTTACATTTGTGCAGTCATGTGCAAATGATGCACACACCAATTAACTACTGGTTAGTGAATGGGGAAGCCTGAGCAAGCCCGTCACTGCTTGACCTGCTCCATTTGCAGAAAACTCTGGAGGTAAAAGCTTCTCTCATCTTGCCTCCCCTTGCCTCTCAGAAATTCTAATCTGTCTAATTCTAAGTCTGTCTAATTACTTACTTGTGAAGAGATGGTGATTATTTTTGCGGAGCTTGTGAGCTCTTTCATACAGCTTTCTGGCACTTTTTCGTGATTCTGGGCACAACCTCATTCTCATGGTCTTTACTCCCTGCTTAGAATCAGGATTTAGGAACACTACAATTGGATACCACTGGGCATAATTCAGACGGTCCACTGCATTGGGAGTGACATCTAATAAAGCATGTTTGTCCTGTAGTGACAAAAAGGACAGAGGCAAGAAAGTGAATCATTTATGTCCTACATGAAATTTTTTCAATATACTCCACAAATTGATTTTGTACTACCTTTACAAAATTTGTTGTTTCAAGGTATTGATTTAAATCCTTCTCCTATTTGAATTAACAGAATAATAAAAAACAAATCAATTTCAATACCAGCCTAAAAAGGGCATAGACATTTTAAGCTGTAGGACCACTGTATAACTCTAGGATTTTTTACATTTAATGCTATTTTTTAAAAATCTCCTCAAAGTAAGTAGACACTGAAATGAAAATAAGCAGTTTCCTATCAGCATTCTGTAAACAGGAAAAAAAATCAAGGACTGAAACACAAGACATAGTCCCATTACACACTTCTATCTTCCATTTTACAAAAAAAAAAAAAAAAAGAAAAGAAAAAAAAAATCACTGTGAATGCAGAACTTGGCCAGCTTTTATCCAATGCAATCAGGCACACAGCATGAAGCATACTGACTTTGCTGCTATAATAGCTTTTTTCCTCTCTCATGCTTCAGCATCTGAAAATCTTCCAGTTTGTTTTTAAGTAAGGAAATAAATAGGTGAGCCTCATATATGGCACTAATGGTAGAGGTTTTAAGGATATTAAGGAAGGGAATGGAAGAATCCTTTCTTAGTCCTCACACAAAAGAATTATGTCAAGTGATTAATCTGTACACTGGGGTGGGGCAAAACTTACAACTCCATAAATAAAGTAACCATTCCTAGCTATAATGTCACACCATGGCTTTAAATGAAAGAGGAAACAGCTCAAAAGAGCCTTAATGGAGAGAGGACAACAGCCTCTGGAACAAAGCCTAGAAGTACATCCAGGCTGCAGTTATTAATAAGGAGAAGGGTAATGGGATTTTTCTTATTAACCAATAGAGAGATAGGAAAGTTATTTTTGAAGCAATTACACTAAGTTACCATTCTACATTTAAAACACCCAACACTTTACTTCATGTTATCAGTTTTACTTTTCTTGTGTTAAAAGTCCAGTGACAATAGAAGACTTACTCTATCAATTATCTGCTTTATAGTGTGGAGACGAATAATGCCAGAACTACGTTGGTCAGTGCCAGCATCTCTTGGTTCGCTTTCTGGTAAAGAGGACAGTAAAAATCTATGGTAAGTTTACAACATATTCTACATTCCCTTACTAAGATAAAACAAACCATTTCACAGCTCAAGCTGCCAATTCAGCTTGAAGATAGTTCTGATTCCGAATCATGCATGAAAGTCTACCCACCATTACAGCCATAAAAATCACATCTCTACAAAAGCACTTAGAAACAGGATAAGGTACAGAATTAAAATGAAATCTGAGGTGGCTATAAATAGAACTAACAGTTCAGAGAATTGTCAGCAGCAATGTAGTAGAAGAACTTAGTTTTAGTCTGTTCCTTAACATTGTCAATGTCTTGTTAAATATGTTAACTAAAGTAATAATGGAGAAGCAATCTAGCCAAAGAAAGCTGACTATTTCCTAACTGCAGAAAAGCCTGATCTCACACTTACTTGCAATTTGAAAGATATCTGGTTCTTCTCTAGCAAGTTTCTCCCGTGCAACATCAGCTATCGGACCAAAAATGGTTACAGGTCTGAGAAACCCAGCTAGAATTGAAGGGAAAAAGAAAAGTCAAGATACATCAATTGCTTAAACCAAATGCAAGATATATTTAACTACATTGGCTTTTCCAAACCAAACCACACAAACCTGTCACGTGCAGTAAGAGTAAAGCCATACCTTCCCGAAGAACAACTCTTTCATAGGCAGGAAACTTTGTCTGAACAGGTTGGGCAGAAAGATCTTCTCTGCTTTTCCGGAGATTTCTTTTTGAGCTCCGCAAGCCTCGGAATCTCCAAAAGTCTGCTCGATCTCCTCCTGCTGTCTTTGGAAGCGTGTACTGTACACTCGCCAGCTGCTCAGCTCTAAGGTGACGACAAATCCCAGTTACCAAGAAGTCAGCTTCTGAAGTAATGCCTGACTAGCAAGCTTACACTCTCCAAAAACCACTGCCACTGCCTGAACCAAGCTTTTGCCATATTATGAGCAAGACAACTACCGAGCCTGGTATCACAATTCTAAAACTTAGTAAATCCTTGTCTCTTGTACTGAAAAGAAAGTTTATTCACAGACTGTGCAAAGTCAAAAGCAAATCCACAGATATTTTACTTCAGTATGTTTTGACTTTGTCACTTTTTCTTACTGAACCAATTCCATAAACTTGTGTCCTGCAATGAAGTCCAGTCATTTCCTATACAGATACCATTTAAAATTATGGGTTTGACTCAGCAATATAACTATTGCAAGATCGTACCTGTTTTTGTTAGGTATGATACCTCTTTCAACTTCCTTATGGTTCTTCCCAATTCGAATGGCCAGCCATGAACCCAGTTTGCCATTGTAGAGAGTGTCCACCACCCGGAACACTTCACCTTTATTGAAACTAAGTCCATAAGGAGATTCCTTCTCATATTCAAAATGAGTTCTGATATAGAAAGAATCCCCTACATCAGACTCAACAATGCGACGATAAACTGAAAGAAGGAAAAGATATTCCAAAATATCAAGTGTTACATAAGTTCAAGAGATGTTATAATGCTCACAAGAATTACACAAAGCAATGCCTCACCTTAATTCTTCTTGCTCTAAAAGTACATTCCTTCAAGAAGCCTTAATGTCTCAGAACTGCTCTATTTTAAGCAGCATAACTATTTATAGTAAACTCTACTAACACAAATTCAACTTTTATAGTAAAAAATTTGATCTAAGTGCAAGCTCACTTCATTCGCCCTGGAAGGAACCATTCTTGCGAAAAGAAGTTTGTATATACAAACACATGAGCATAATCACTCATTTTCCATGGCATAACTACAACTGACTCTTCTCCTTCCTCTAAGGACAATGTCAAGACGTTACTTAGGCAGTAGGGGTTATTTCTGAAGAGGAATTTTTTGTTTGGGATTTTGTTGTTTAGGGGGGTGGAGGTGTGTGTATACTGGCACCACATCAGTCTCTACTCCATTTGTAGTGATCACCTATCCCAAAGCCAAAAAGACTTAATAGTCTAAGGTGCCAATTTCACACAAGCCAGCAGTTAGTCATTGCTCACTAGACTTTTTAATGCTGTTCTAAGCAATCTACTACATCACTTCCAATAGACAAATATTTACCATCTTTTTTCTTCTGTGCCAAAATGGTTACTTCTTCGCCTTTAGGAAGATCAAGCAAAAAAAGGACAGCTTCTTCTCTGATGATATTTGTGAAGTCTACATTATTTACCTGGTATCAATGAAGCAATCAGTTTGATTTAGCATATGACATTATTACAGAGATTTAATAATACAATAGGAAATCTGAATCTATTGCTATGATTTTTTTTCTTGCTCAGGTTCATACATACCAAGTGCATGCATCTCAACATGCCCCTTGTGTCTCTAAAGAGACCCACTTTATTTCTCAATAAAAGCACAGCTTCCAGGATAAAAGGTAGCTGTTCATTTTATACTCATTATGGAGCACCTACATACATCAGTAGCCCACAGAGCACTATGACAATTTAGTCACCCAGCATGAAATCAAACAACTTTATCAAGTGAATTAGTCTACAAAATTTAATATAAAAAACTTATTAACCTTCCTAGCAACAGTACAGTAAAAGGAGATTTTGCTCCTAGTAAGTAATCTAATAAATACATACATAAAAAAATGCGTATGAACCACAGAGGCAAAATACTGAATCCTACAGAAAGAAAACCTACTTTGGTACAACAAAACATTTGCAATGCTAACAGTTTTGACATACCCTGAGAATCTGGTCCCCTTCCTCTAATCCTTCTTTTGCTGCAGGGCTGTCTTCCAGAACACCAGCTACAAATATGCCAACATCATTGCCACCTGCTAGCCGCAAGCCCACACTATCTCCTTTTCTGAATTTTACCAGTTTCATGCTTGGCCTAGAAATTTAGAAAATATTCCACTTACTTGTGTAATAGCATAAAGTATCCTGGTAAATTTGAAACATGCAAAGAAGGAATCTGCTCGTTAGTCAGTTAGATATTTTGCTATACATACCATTAACTGCTTATTAACTGCAGCATTACAACATGCTCAACAGCAGCACTCCAAAAAACCCACCTGCATGTACATGTTTAGTATGGTTGGTTTGTCTTACACTCATAGTGTGAGACACAGACACTCTCCCAGAAACATTCTTCCTTTTACAGAGCTGTGCTGGCATACAGATCTATTTTGGCTCTGAAGAGATCAAGATGAATTTGAGGTCAAACCAAACTAGAATCTATTTTCAAGTACACTAACGTCCATAAAGGAGATCCCAGTTGAAGAAGACTTATTTCCATGCTGGGACATTGCACATTTTATCTACTACTCTCCAATTACTACGACAGGTAAAGAATATATTATAGTAACTTTCCTCTCTTTGGAGATGGGGATGGGAAAGGAGGAGTGAGAGTGCTCAGGGAGAGACAAACCCAGCAAATCCTCTTCACCTGTTGATTATTCTAAGGGCTAATTTCCATAGAAATTAACATCCTTTTAAATGGTATATTACACAGTGTAAGTGCCAACAAGGCTCAGGAATAAATCTCATGTCTTCATCCTATTATTTGTGAATAGAAGGGTTAGGACAGGATACTGGACATATCAGAGCACAGAGAGAGGTTTCTGACCACTCTGGATAGAAGTTTGGTTTGTTTAAGCACCAGGCAGGTTCAAATAGAGTTCAGAGATACATTACCGAAGCATTCCATCTTCATGGGTTGAATTGGGTAAAGGACCATCAGATGGACTGACTGGTAAATCCACATCTGGCTGACCTCCTTGTGCATACACTGGCTTTGGTTCTATTAAAATATCAAAGATTTCCAATGTCCATTTGCTCATTTAAAGATGAAAATGTGAAGTTTAACTTAGCTAAAACTCAGTTAATGACTTGTTCAGTAGCCTTCCCTCTACCCCACTTTGAAGTGAAATACTAGAAAACTTTCAACAGGAGACACCCATCATGCCGTTCAGAGCAGTATGATTACTGGCCTAATTATTACTTCAGTAAAGATTCCCAAACTTCCTTTGCACTTCACTAAGTACTCTGACCACTGCAAAAGGACTAGAACTAGAAGGCTTCATGCTCCCAAGACCACTTTTAACCCTTCTGTTTCTAATCTTGCTTTCTCTGACCTAACTTTGTTATCTGTTGGCTCTCTTCACTCAAGAATTCAATTTTTGAATGAAAATACCATAAACCCTTTAATCTACTACACATGCCTTGAGGTCCAGCTGGTGGTTGTTAGAGCTATGCACTTCCTATGGTTTTGCTGCAGAGCTTCTCTGGAGTTTCTGTGAGGAAACTGCCACTGTAAGCTTCCCTCAGAAATGAGCACCAGTAGGGGCTCTTCTCTGATAAAGGCTTGGTCTTGTTACAAGATTTTATATAGAAGTCTCATTTTTGCACACTGGAAAAAATTTTATTTCAAATAAGGCTGACTTTGAACTAGTCTAAGATTCCTGATCTTACCAACAATTGCACCATCTTCCTTTCAAATCACTGAACAGACTAGTTTGAAATTAGGAATTTCAGGCAACAACTGTGTAATTATGCCTTTGTAATGTGACTCTGGTCCTTCCCATACAATAACAGAGTATTTTCCTTCAAGTCTCTAACCAACCTTTCCTAGGCTAAGTCTCTGATGATCCCTCCCAACAAATACTTTCCTCTGACCCTTCTTTGACACAACCAGCTATGACAGTCATCTTGCCCTTGCCCTTAGTCTAAGCAGCAAACCTTCACAGATTCTGCCAACCATTTCTCTAACATTTTCATTACAGTCTTGGAAAGACCCTCATTTCCCCAGAGCTTTCATAAGGCTGTTAAAGGATTATGCCCTTTGCTACGCTTTTTTATCTCAGTTAATCTTGGGCAAGTGAATTTGCTCTGCAGACATTAATTTAAATATTAGCTTTATGTACTGGCCGACAACTCCTCCCACCCAAACGAAGTATTTCCATTTGCCTCTCCCCATTCATGCAAGAATAGGATGCATTCTTCTCATTTCCTCTTCCCCACCAACCAACACTGCCCCCCCCCATGATTTATCACTTGTTTGCTAGCCCCTCAGACCAATTATCAGTACATTATTTTAGATTAAGAACCATCTGAAGGATCGTTTATCTCACTGGATTGGTATTATGTCAATTATTATTCTTCAGTATCTTACAGAAATGCAGAATTCATCTTTCACTACCACATCCTTTTCCATCTTAGCAAATATAAATGACTTCACTTGCCTCTCTTCATAACACTGCTGTAAAAGGTCACCTCTTATGACCATAATGGCTGCTATATCAGAAAACCTACTGTTATTTTCAAGATCCTTCAGAGTCTATCAACATCGTAACCCTTATAGTTTGTCACTAATCTACTGACTACTACATGCAGAAGTGCCACTGCTCATCCCTTAGGTCCTCAAATTTTTTCAAGCTTGAATGTGCTTTCTCTCATTGCACCCAGCCTTTCAGTAACAGCTCTCTCTAAACCATCTGCACAGCTCCCTTCTCCACTTGTAATTTCACTGAAGTGCCTCATTCTGTAAACAAAAATCTTGTAAGTGCCAACCTGCCCGGAACAGTGTCCTGTATCATCTTTTGTTTTTTTGTTTTGTTTTTTTTCTTTTTTACACCATCTGGCTTTTATCTGCTGCCATTTAGCTTATCCTCCCCTTCTGGGAAAAAGGAATGAGATTTTGTTCTGGTTTGATTAGCTGTACTGCATTTGTTAACCTGCCTTCTCGGTCCATGACTGTAAGTGCTACATGAACAAAGCATTTTGGAGTGTTTGAGTTGTATCTTGGGAACAGTAGCTCTAAACAGGCTTAACTACATGGTTGTTATAAATACAGTCTGCTACAGTAACCCATAAGAACACATTTACTGCTGAACACTCAGAAAAGACAGATTTTAACCTTGCCTGAGAAATCAGTACAGAACTCTTTACAACCATCACTTTTAACTACAATCCTAAACACTGAAATCTGACCTCTACATAATGACAGACCCCACAACTTAGATTTTCAGGATCAAAACTCTTAGGATAAAAATGGGATTATGGTTACAAAGACTGTTTGTATTCAGAAATAAAAATAATTAGGACTTGGTCTGTTTTAAGACTTGAAAGTCATTCCACAAATATGCAAGAGGATTAAGTCTTTACCGGTCATCCATTCTCAACAATATGCATAATTAATATATTTTAAATTTTTACCTGGGAGTGGTGGAGTTTGTTTTTCAGTTCTTTCAACTGTCACCTCTTCCACAGTTTTAGAAATATCATCTGCATTCTTTACAGGTGTAGAGACAGCTCCTGGTTTAGTTATTCTCTCATCTTCTCTGCTTCGATGACTATATTAGAAAAAAAGATTCCAATCTGCATAGAGAACTGCTTCTATGATCTCAGTCTACTAAGACTAAAGAATAAATACATTTCTCAAGTTCAGGTTAAGGTATCACCATTACTATTTAGGAAGGTTTTGTTCTCAGACTATCACATTTTTAATAGTTTTTACCATTTCTAAATCCTAGTGTCTTGTCCCTAATAGCACATTAACAAAGGACTTCCCTAGACATGGCAGTTAAGGGAGCAGAAGCACACAGTGACACAGACTGCTCTCTGCTTCAAGCACACAAGTCACACACACATGCTGTATATTGACAGATATACAAGGAATCGAGAGGCCAAGGGAAGAAAGGAAGAAAATCCACTACAATGGTCTTTTCCTCACCCCTTCCTGTAGAAATCATGGATTGCCAGACTTACTTCTAAGGCTATGCTGTGACCTAGCTAATTCATCTGCTCCTTTGTGTGTCAGCTGTCCTGAAACAGAAGTGCTGGTGTGGCACCTTTTATCTTTGCAAAGCCCTGCCAAGGCCCACATAAATATGTTCCTCATTTCTCATCTCAGAGAGAAAAGGCCACAGCTATGGCAAGAGAGGAGCACTTCTCATCCACACATTTTAGTCAAAAGACTATTTTTTGCTTTTATGCATTTCTTACACCCACTTGGAGGGCAAACTGAAGAAATTTAGGACAAGTTAAAAGAAGTTCGTGTTTTTAAATGATGAAAGCAAGGAGAATTCTACAGAATGTAATTTCTATTCCTTGACTTCAAAAGACCAGGTATTCTTATACTGCTGTATTGAGCTACAGCTACCAGCTGTACCACAGCAGAACTGAACATCTGCTGCATGTTGAAATGTTAACCACTACACTGCTATCTGATGAACACTAAATAATTTAATAGGGTTGGAACACATGAATACTGAGCTACAAAAATAAAGTTTTCTTCCTGGGAGTTGGCAAATAAGCAAGGATTTATAGAATATTTGAAATAAGGCAGACACAAATAGCAGGCTTTCATATAGTATCAGACTGACTTGCCAAGAAGGGGGGGAAAAGGTATTTTCTCAAGGATAACAACGGCTTGGTCAGTAGGTGCAAGCCCACCTGCTCTCATAAAGGAGATGTCTGTGCTGGAGGGGAAAAAAGAGAGAAGTTCTGCACTACCAACAGCTAGATGGTGCTACTGGGCAATAATGAGCATCACTGCCCATAAAGCACAACTGGATCAAATCCCCATCACACAGAGTTAAGACTGTTAAGATCCTAATCAGAAATAATGCTTCAAGAGTTGGAAATATGATTTCAGAAAACAGATTCCAGCAAGTCTGCTCATCCAAGACATGCAGTAAAGAATGAAAGAAGTTACAAAAATTGAAAAACAAGTAGAATGTACTTTCCTGAAGCAAAATGAAGTTTGAAATATGAGAAACAAAGCTTAGCTATTCAGCCAAGACATACTACAACTTCTCAGTGCATTCCTCTGCCAGTTTTAAAACCATGCGTCTGAAGGCAGCTAAAGAGAATACAGAAAAGTACTCCAATCACCACAACAAACTGTGAATAGGAGCACTCTTGCATTATAAAAAACCATCTTGTTATAAGTCATGGATAAAAACAAGCACAGTTTAATTTTTGAAATCCCTATTTATGCCTCTTTTTATCAAATAAAGTCTCTTTTGGAGGCTCCCACAGTTGATTAAAAGGATGCTAAAACCACTGTGTGTAACAAAATGAAAAGTATGCATTTATTCTTCTACTTCATCCCCAAACATCACTGACACAGGTTTTCTAACTCCTTTTTTGAATTTCCAGTTTAGGTCCATAAGCGAGACAGTACCAGACTAAAACATGACTGGTCTGGTTGTTCCCTTGAAAATAGTTCCTGGCTTGTTAAAAACAGATACTCAGCTATTTAAATACATGCTAAGTGTCCTAGAAACAAAAAAGTTCTGGAGTGTTGCACGCTGCAACTAATTCCACTCCCCAAAGACTTCTGGATAATGAGCACTAGTTAATATGATACTACAGTAAACTTCCCCATCAGTCCTCTCTACCTGTTTCCAAGCATCTTCTAACATTTGAAAGGAGCATTATTCCAAAGTAAGAATATCAGTTTCGTTTTAAAAATAAGACAAAAAAATACTATAGTTACCACACAAAGACAAAATTCATTTTAGAGTTCCTCTACACAGTCCAAACCCAGTGTAATTTTATGTTGCTTTCAGTCCTACACACATCAAGAGAATGCAAACGTGGAAATTCTCATGAACAGTAACTAAAATACAGACACTGAGGGCACAGCACAGAACAGTCAGGTGAGTATCCAAAGCAACAGCCCCTGGGATGCTGCTATGTGTACAGGCAAATACACCCTGCCAAGTCAAAAGCCTGCAAAAGGTCAGGTCTACTCTACCTAAGACATGAACATTTAAATGGGAAAAAGCTGACAGAACAAAAAAGAAACATCAGCAAAGCAGGGGAGGAGATTTTTTCCTTGACTTGGCTTAAACTGTCCAGTAAGCTCTGAATACTTTACGTTACAAGATAACTGAGCAAACAACTTGATGCCACCACTGGTTCCAGGTGAGGGAAACTTGTTAAAAACTGACAGCTGCACTTCCCAAGAGACAAAAAAGTTCTTTGTGTGCACTGTGACACGATTGTTTAACATCTGTGCTTTGTCAGGGCCCCCTTTACCTCACTTCCTCCCCTGACATTTTTTCAAAGTGTGCTTAACAGAAGCATTTTTAAATTATGAAATACAATCAGCAAAATACAATACATGCTACTACACTAGCATGTTGGTGCTACCACTGCAGATAAAAAGAGATGACCTGGAACACACAATGTTTGTCTCTACAGAAATTATGGAAAATTATCAACTTGCAGGCTCTTCCTAAATGTGTTTTTAGCACACATCAAACTCTTCTGCATAAGAAGAGTAAGAGC
>VYXF01010846.1:2798093-2833946 GCA_013397295.1 Polioptila caerulea | reverse complement strand
TTTACCTCACTTCCTCCCCTGACATTTTTTCAAAGTGTGCCTAACAGAAGCATTTTTAAATTACGAAATACAATCAGCAAAATACAATACATGCTACTACACTAGCATGTTGGTGCTACCACTGCAGATAAAAGAGATGACCTGGAACACACAATGTTTGTCTCTACAGAAAATTATGGAAAATATCAACTTGCAGGCTCTTCCTAAATGTGTTTTTAGCACACCTCAAACTCTTCAGCATAAGAAGAGTAAGAGCAAAGCAGCATCTTCCTAAGGACATTCAAAATAGGGCTGATTTTAATCTTATACTCTAGGTTTTCAGCTTGTTTTTTTCAAAATGGACAGAACAACCAATCTCTCATGCTACATATAAATTGACAATGGTATTACAGAAGTCAGTCTCATCCTTCCAGATATAATGATGATTTCTGCAGTGATTTCTTCAAGCTACCACATCTTTTTTGCTGAGGCTGAAGTGTTAAACACATCTGAGGATGTTTTTGCTATCCCAATACCTAGGGTGAGGAAGTCGGCATAGGAGACAGTTCCCAAGCAGGAGTTCTTTCAATTAGTAAAGGGCAGCCCAGAGATACCATCTGGCAGGTTTGGCAGCACCTGGCTTTAAATGCCAGTCTTTAGGATAGGTCACACCAAGAGCTTACCCAGCTCAACAGCTTCTTAGTGCCAGCAGTAAGACCAGATAGCTAAGAGAGGATATGTGACACTTGTCCTAGGTACTCTCCAGCTGAGGTGCAGAGACCTCTTTTGCTCGTCCTAACTTTTCATAGGTTATACAAAGCACAATTAGCTCTTTCTGTTAGGAAGTTAAGAAAAATGTTTAGAATTTGAGTTTTTAAAAGACTGTTCAAGAGACATTCGTGAACTTTCTTTAGACTAAAGAAAACTAAAGTGCTATTTAATGTCTGACAGAATGGTCCAACAGCAATTGTTAAGGCAACCCTATATCCAGGAACTTTCCAAGCAGCCTGATATACATACCAGCGAGGAATACTAAAAGGTGGATGACATGGAAGACCCTGCCAGACCCCAAAGCAATACTGAGGCAGATCTCTTAGCAGATTTCTGTACTCTGGTGCACATGCAGAAATGTCAGTATGTACTTAAGCTTGTATGAAAGGACTAAGAGGATTCCCCTGGAATTTCCCTCCTCATTAACATACAAACACTTGGCAGAACAGTGTCTAAATAAAGACTCATTATCTTCAATACATTTTTAACATCCTCCTTAAGCTTAGTCAGAAGACTTTTCGCACAATTCTCCCTCAGCCCTTTCTCAAGCCTTTTTCTTCCTCCAGATTTTCCACTAAATTCAAGAAAGAATAAGTAGTTAACAACTAATTCCATCTTACAGTTGATTTATACATGCACAAACAACCATTACAAAGAGCAGTTGCTCTCAACGTGTTTTTCTTCACATGGCTCAGGGCCCAGATTTTCTGATCTTGAAAGGGACATGTCGCACAGGAAGTCAAGCCAGGCCAAAGCAGCTCTTGCTCATAAAGAAGATGTAACGGATGCACTCAGAGTTGAGATAACTTTAAAGTTCCCTTTCGGGGAGCATTTGACTCTTCCAGCAGTTTGGTCTATGGGGAGGAAGTGACCATCTACCTAAACCACTGCAATAGGACAGGAAAGCACTATCTCTAGGCTAAGTCAGTCATAGTTGCAGCTCTGACAGATTTTTTTGTTCCTCTCTCCACAAGCCCTATCAGACTGCACTAGAAATGCATGTCAGGACATACAGTTTTGAAATATGACAGAGATCTCACAACCTTCCCAGTCAAAGCCCTCCCTCTGGGACCCTGCTTTTAAGTTTTTTCCATGAACATGGCTCCTGTTTGAAACCAAGCATTTATGTGTTGTGGTCCCTCTGAACAATGTACACAAAAGAGAAGCATAAATATCTGTAAACCATAACTCCAAGCAGGTGTACATGCAGGTACAATCTCTCTTGCAGTTGTATTGATCTTTAAAAGACTTTAAAAGCCTTGAAGGTGGGTTGTTTTCCCCTTGGGCAAACCGATTTTATTAATTAGCAATTGGGCATATATCTTTAATAAAAAGGCCAGCTGCAACTTGTTTTTTTCAGTGTTTTGGAACAGCTTCTAAAAATCTTCAGATAGAGGCTCTGAATTTGGAATTTGCACAGATCAATTCTAATTTCTGCTATATCATATTATGAGCAGTCAGAAAAGAAACTTCTCTTTCAAATATTTAGTAGAATTTGAAATCCAACACTGAAACACTACTTCAATAAATTAGAATGTCTATTTGCAAAGTGTGGAAATGCAAAACTGGGCAGATTTGTTATTCAGGACTAAAGTTTCATGCAGCAGGAGAAAAAATTCCAAACCAAACAAGACATTACTCGTCTCTGAATTAATATAAAATGAGACTTATGTACTGAAGAATTAGAATCAATGTTCCATTACCAAGTTCAAATATTAAGAAGCAGACTGTAAAATCTAAACCTGCTGTGCAATACACCTTGTTTTGTAAGAACTAAATGTATTCACAAACATAAGATAATCCCTATGCCTAAATAAAGTAAGATTTTAACAAGTTTACCCAGGCTGGACATGCAACAGGAACTGTGCTATAGGTTCTCTCAAATCTCCTCACAGCTAACTGCTTTCTAAAACCAAAATACAACTACACATCATTCAGTAACATATACTGCTATCAAATTTACATTGTCATTCATACAACCATTCTCTATGATTATGTATACAAAAGATGTAAAACTAAAGAAAGGTTCAGTTTCTCCTCAAGTCTAAAATATTTGGATCATTTTTATCTGCACCTCGTGAGACAAAGAATGTCAAACTACTGCCTCCATAGTTCTGCTGCACATTTGTTACACCATACAAATCCAAGCACTCCTACAACTTACACGTTACATTAAATAGTTGATTTAAAAATAATACAATGCTGCCATCACCTGCCGTTGCTGGGCTGCTGTGGAGAATGTCTGGAATGGTCTGAAGGCTCTGACCTCTGGTCAGGAGATCGTGAACGACTGCGGCGGGGCCTGTCATGTGATCGGTTGGAATGATCTGATGCCAGCGACTGAATTTCTGAAATGTCTGTTAAATAAAAGTTGTTTTTTCATGAAATGATTTTAATTTAAATGGTGGTATGACCCGCTTAAATGGGAATAAGCTTTTGCAGAGAATTTTTATGGAGATGTTAAATCTATGCTTATTACACAAAAAAAGAAATTTAATATTCCTGAAAGAACAGCCACAAGAATAGGGACTATATCTTTTTCTCCACATTTTTTGAAGGTGTGATTTTCAATCACATTCAAACAAAAATTTACCCCCATTACATTCTTACTCCTAACTCTTCTCCTCCCCACCCTCTCGTCCCACTTAGGTATTTCACATCTTAACAACACAGGGAATTCTGTCTTCTTTAGAAATCAAGTTTCTATACTCACCATCTCTTTCTGAAGCATTAGCAGAATGAATACTGTCAGAAAGATCAGGGACATTCAACAGTGTGGCTCGTTCATCTCGCTGAACAACCATCTTCAATTTGCCTTTTGACCTTTCTATTAATGTTTTGGCATCTGCTAAGGACATATTTTCCGTCACTGTGCCATTTATCTGGAATAGAGCAGGAAAAAAGAATAGATATAAACTTACTAAAAAAACCCTAGTGATTCTCCAGCAAAAAGAGTGGTGTGCTGTCTGAGGATATTTACAAATAGTTAAAATATTTATTGAATTACCATAATACAATGGAAGACAACTGGGCTCATGCAAAATGTTGCATAATACAGAAAATTATTTTCAACCTTCAAAGCCAAAGCTTCTAGCACTAACACAAAACTTGTAAAAGATTAATTATGTTTTTTGAACTAGCACTGCTATACTCAATAGAGCAAAGAATGGTCTGTTTTTCTGCACCAACACATCCACAGCACTATCTTGAAATAAAAATTGTCAGTATGAATTAAAAAAAAAAAATCATAGCATGGCCTCAGCTGGAAGGGACTTGAGAGCCCATCCAGTTCCAAACACCTTGCCATGGGCAGGCACACCTCCCTCTACAGTGGGATGCTTACAGCCCCATCCACTTGCCTTGGACACTGCCAAGGATGGGGCACAAAAAATTAACCCCTGGGTACATTTATTTCTTTAAAAAATTTAACCAAAGAGAAAAATAAACCCGAAGGCAAGTTTTAGTGCTGCACAATAGCACAACATTTTACTTGTAACTAAGCAAAGCTTCACATTTTTTCAAATAGTCTTTATTATGTATTTACATTGGGCATTATTTGTCTGAATAGCACTTAGGGAAGAACACTAAAAAGGACTAGTAATTTGCCCTTCCTTAGAGAAGTTGATTCATATTAAATTTGATCTTTGAAATAATTTAATGAAAAGTGACACACTTTCTATTAACTACAATCATGTTACTGACATAGCCAGTTCTAAGCAGATTCAGTGAGTTCTGTCTTTGAACAACCACCACCACCATATACTGTACCTTCAGTACAACATCTCCTTCCTGGATATTGCCATCTCTTGCTGCCAGGCTATCCTGTGATATTTCTTTCACAAATATGTGACTTGCCAACCGCAGACCATACTCTTTAAAACAAAAGAAAAAAGAAAACTGATGAAGTTACAGTAGAAAAGAGGGAAGTGTCTGGAAAACTACAGCACTGCATTATACAGCAGGCAACACGGAGAGTGAACTTGGCACACAACGGGCTGTAGCAGAATATGTTACAGCTTTACCATTAGATCAGCCTCCTTTTCTTACACTGCCTATAATCAGAGCTGTTGTTTAACAGCTTAATTTAGATGCTACCTACAATTTTACCTCTTCCAAACTAGACACTCACTAAAGACTCAGCTGAAGTGCAGCTATGAAGCTGCTCACTACCAGATGCTGGCTGCAGTTGGGATTTGTTTACACTATGTAATACTTTACCCTTAACTAAGCACACAGACTTTGGAATATTAAAAACAGCACCAGAAATACAATAGTGCTTTTTAACTTTTGAGTCAGCTACTGGTAAAATGGGCAATCTGGTAACAGCACTGTTCATTCAGCCCACGCAGCCTTTAACACACTACTGAGTGAAGCAGCCGGCCTTGAAAAACCAGCAAAAGTTTTTGCAAGAGATGTACATGCAAGTTACCTTCGTTTTTCCTGGATTTCACCAGCGTGACTTTGGTGGGTTTTGCAGGCTGGCTGGAGGTGACAGACCTCCTGTCTGACCTCGGAGACAAGCTCCTCTCCCTGCTGGCACTGCGATCTCTGACCCAGCTCTTCTCGTGCCTCCTGCTGGCACTGGGGCCACCGCGGCTGCTCCTCGGATCCCGGATTTCTTCATCATAGCTGTCGTCCTCGTTCTCAGACACTGGCTCAGGGTCTGGCCGAGTCACAGGAATCTGAATTTTCTTCATCCTTCGGATAGTCTGCAACCCAACAGCAGATATCAGCAGATATCATATGTGGAATGCTAACGGTGTTACTAAACGTCAAAAGCCAAGGTAATCCCAGCAATGAAAACATGCAGATGTATCTGTGAATGCTCTGAATTGTTGCATCTTCGTTATAAAATTATATCCAATTAATACAGGAGACTTATCAATACAGATTTCTAGAAACCTGTTTTTACAGTTCTTTCAGTCCTTTTTAATGTTTTTGCAGAAGTGGCAGAAGGGTAACAATCAACAGCCTTAGTAGCACAACACAATATTCTGTCTTCAGAGCTGCATGTTTGGATGTCCTCTCTTTGCTTAAAACCACAAAATCAGTTACTGGCACTGCTAAAACCCTTTTTTGCTAACATGTAATCTAGTGTATACTCAGTATGCTATTGACAGTAATTCTCCTCAACTTTGAAGTCTCCTAGTCTTCCAAAGAAATGTTTATGCAAGACATGGAGGAAGGGGAGCACTCGCTCTGGAAGTTCAAAGATGGCTTGTACAACACAGACAGCTGCTTCCAGAATATGAGCCAGCCTTGTTCAGAGATTTGTTTGCTGTGTATTACAGAACCAAACCAAGCTTTACCATAAAGTTTTCATTAATTATTTTTTTTGTTATATAAATCTACACACCAAATATTTTAGATACTGAAAGCCCTGCACGGCTTGCCACACATTGCTTTCTGTAAGCTTTAGAGAACTGCTGCCAAATCTACAAATGCAAAACATTACACTTTTTTGCAACTGCACTAAAGCACACAAATGCATTAAAAATCTGTCAGCAGAAAAGCTTTTCTACAAGCCCTACAAGTCTGTTTTCATTAATTAAGAAACTTCTAAATATTGTGCATTTTTTATTCTATTTTTTTATTACATACCCCCCAAACTTCTACAGAAAGCTGGATTACTACCCTTTGGTGGTGACCTGTTCTGTTCTGCAAAAGTTCAAAAACCAACCACTTCGAATAAGCCTACAAAATTATAGGAATTAAGGTAATTATACTTTATTTTGGCAAACTGTTCACTGAGCACAAAAGAACTGCGTTAGTGCCTGAACAGCTTGTCCTTTTAGCATGCACCAGCCTTTGAAAAACTCAGTAAAAGTGCACCCAACAAAGTAAACAAATACTAAACAAAGCTGACTTGCCACCATTTGGCAATCTGAGAAGAACTTTACCATAAAGAAAAGGAGTCTGAATTATCCCGTGCCAGACTATGAAACCATCATCACTCACATTTCAAAAAGCATTCTGAGTGACCCACTTGATAAACATGTCATGATTATCACTTAAACCTGAAATACCACACAGGTGTAATCCAAGTACCTTGTGCACCATGCCTGTATTTTATAGCAGATATTACACTATTTCACTTTTGCTCTATAATTATGGAACTTTAAATCTTCAGGACATTCACTTACGATTTTGGCATTCTTCCCACTTTTCCTCAGCTGCTGAACAGCAAACGCATGCTCGACGTTATCCATTGAAACTCCATTAACCATTGCAACACGGTCATTTTCTCTACATGAAAAACATCACAATGTACAAGATAAATATTTTATGCCAAGAAGAAAATAGTGGTGAATAGGTGCCCCTGAGCAAACTGACTGTATTACAAACCTACTACACCAACAGTCACAGACAGACAACTTGAGATCAAAATAATTAGGATGTTAAACTACTACTGACAAAGATGAATGCTCCCCAATTGGAACCCGGGTATAGTTTGGCACTTACTGTAGCAGTCCTTCTGCTGGGCCTCCTTTCAGCACATCAGAAATAACTATTGATGTCTCACCACTCTGAAAGTGAGGATTATCTCTTCCTCCAGATATTGCAATACCAAATCCAAATCCAGGGGCCTATAATGTAACAAGAGAAATATTTTTACTTTCCAGTATCTAATGGTCACAATTTGCATTCCCATGCCAAACACAAAAAGGTCCCATGAGATGAATAGAAGTTTTTGAAAAAAATGATCAATGAACCAATCAATGTTATGCAATCCAGTAACAGGAGATAGATTAAAAATAAATACTTTTACAAGGCAGAGAATTTCAGAGTAACTACTCAGTCTCTTCAAGACATTAGAGTTGTCGTTTGCATTTTTACGGTCTAGACCTCAGGCAGTCATCAGCAAGACCTCAATCGCCAGTAAGCACAACAAACCATTCCACTGAGCTGCAACTCTGAATCAAACCCCTATATCACTTCCTGCAACACTTTGAGTTCTTCCATTATGGTATTTACCCAGCTTGACCTCCCTTAGCTCAGGAACTGACAGGATTGCAGCACACTGTAGTATGACTGCAGGCTCAGTTCTTACGAATAATACCAAGATCACTTGTACCATTAAATACATCAAAACCTTGTCAGCACTTGCAAATCATCTGCATCTTAACAAAAGTAATTTGCTTCAATCTTTTCCCTCTAGGGTGACCTGCCACTACAGCAAGGTCAATGCCTCTGAAAAGTTATTCCTGTTAGATATCTCAAGATACAACAATGATGCTTACATTTCTGCCTGGAAGCAGCAAGGGTGGGAACTAAACTTTCTAAATATAACTGATCTGCAAACCATCCAGCTCTTTCATCATTGCCCAGAAAACATTTTGAGGGTATTACCATTCAAATGCTGTATTTTACTCAAGAATTTCTTCTGCGATTTTCAACTATGCAAAATGCAGTCACTGGACAGAAAAGATCAGGTTTGGCCAACCTCACCCCTCTATTTCACAGAGCACACACTTCCTGCTGGCAGACTTTACCTTCTCTTTTTCAGTTTTTTTAAGAAACATGACCCAGCTTTAGCAAGGAGTTTCATAACCTTACAGTGACAGCAGAAGCAGCATGGCAGTCTGCATCTGGCTGCAAGACACATGATGTTCAGCTTTTTGGACATTAATTACTGCCCAAAACCAACCTGTTTCCTACTTCCTCCCAAAACAGAAGTCATAAAAAGATGTTTCAGATTTGCCTGTAAGCAATGAATAGGAACAGTATTGATTCTCTGGTGAACTGAAGGCCAATGGTATAACTTGCTCCCTTGAGAAAACACTTCCACATCTCCCTGGTTTTGGGATGAATACAGCTATTTGATTCCATGGCTGCTTCAATACTAAGTTGCTGCCAGAAATGGCATCCCACTCTGCCCTGACTTTTCCTAAGCAATTAATTCTTTACTGACTCTTGTACAGCTTCATGTTAGCTGCATCAGAAATTAATTTAATTTAGGAGTAACTCAAACAAGAGGAGTCAGTCTAAATGCAAAAGAAGTCTTGCTATTCACTGGTTCCCAGCACACATTCTTTTGTGCAGGGTACACATTCTGACCACCCAGAATCACTACTTCCAGCCAGTGGTTTAAGAAAGTGGCAAGCAAATAAGAGAGTTTGGAATACATTTATTTATATGCAATTACATTGTTTTACATCCCTGTAAATACAGCTTGAAAACTTTCAAGCATAGTTACAGCACTACCATGAATGAACCCAGATTTTTACCTCCCTTCAGTTAGGTAGAGATGTAACCTAAAGCTTTGTTTCTAGCATGGTTATTCGTAGGCAGGCTTATCTCTGAAACCCAACAAACAAATACAGCTATCACATGCAGCTTTTACAACACTTCTAAATTTAAACAAGGGAATATGACAGTTTCCTTTCCTTTTACTTCCTGACATCTGGCTTTTTCCTATTGTTTTCAGAAACTACCAGTATCCTGCGTTAGGCACACACAGCCAATTGTATGAACTCACCCTGTGAAGAGTCACTGTGTGTTGTTCCCATATAGCTGTTTCTTCCATTGTTGTGCTCTAAGGAGAAAAAAAACCCCAAAGATTAGAATTCACTTTCAATAGTTGTATAGTATCACACACAGAAACTTACATTCAAAAGTAATATTAATATTCATATAGAATAGCTACACAAGAAGTTGGCCTGGCTCATTCATTACACATTTCCTGCCTTTATATGTCACAGCCGAACTTCCTGTGCTCCTGTACAAAGTGGGGTGGGGGGAAGATTACAGAGCTTGAAGTTATCAAGAAGTTTCAAGGGAAGAACTACAAGCAGCATTTCTGATATAGGCTCTCTTGATTGCTCATTAAGACTGTAGTAGCTACTCCAATCAGTTGTATTTATATTCTAACGTTTATACTTACACTCCCCTTTTGCTTGTTTCAACTGCATACAGATTAGCACTAATTCATGAACACCTAGCTACAGATTACAGTACCTGTGCTACCGTATAATGCACACAGGTCACATTTAATGGACTGCAGCTTAGTGTCGGCTAATTATTTAGGTGAACAGTAGCACTGCAGAAATTACAAGGTCCTCTCTAAGGTAACTAGATTAAACAGTAACATTCTGACAATATTGACATACCTGACTTTCTGCTTAAAAGAGCACTACTTAGTGCGCCATGACAAGCAAACATTTGGAAAGGGGAAAAGAGCATGAGGGAGGAAAACCCGGCAGAGCTTGAGGCCTGAAAAGAGGCAGGAAGGCAGCAGGAAACGCACAGCGAACATCCTGCTGCTACATTTTCTACCTTTTCAGAGGCAGTGTCCAGTGTCTTGCTCCACACCTGCCCCCCTCACAAGCATGCAATCCACTAATTAAAGAACAGAATCTGAACACAAACATCTCTGCAACATGGTGATGCTGCTTTTCTGAACGTCTACTTTGCTCTCATATTGTTTCAGTTACAGTTACTCAGACACTACAACAAAAAGGACTCAGAACTTTTAATCCAGTCCTGTATCACAAGGAACAGCAGTGGGAGTGTTTACTCTCACAAACAATACCTCTGAAAACTTTACCCAATTTCAGAACATCAGAATTTGAAACTGGGTTCAAAAGGCGAGTTCTTCTCAAAATGCCAGAAAGCTCTGCATTTTTCCCTTGGCATTTTGTGCTTGTATTTCAAGGGTTGGGATGTGCCACATTATTGCTCATTTCTCTTTCAGGGTTCACTTTTCTTGAAAGTGCTGTTGTGACTTAATTGGGATGTATTTCATTTAAACAGCTGTAATTCTCCTCAATTCAGTACCAAATGTTGCTCCTTTGCATTACAAATTGATTCAACTCTACCCCAGAATTAGATTATTTCTCTCCAGCTTTTTAACTCAGACCAAATATATACTAAAACAGTAACAATTTACACACACAAAGCCAACTTTGAAACTAACAGAATGTTTTGCTTGCTAAACGGTCAAGGAATACTGATTTTCTTCCTTATTTCTGATGTTCTCATTCTGTCTTAGTTTTGGCAAGAGCCTCTCAGGCTAAACATCTCATCAACAAGTGAAGACTTATCTCTGCAAGTAAACTTCTAAAGCAAAAAGCTCTAAGTAGCCCTTGTTCAGAAGAAGGTGCAACAGGAATCTAATAAAGGACTGCAAAAGTTGCAATTTACATTGTAATTGCAATAGGCCTCATTTCTGCCTGCAATTATGAAGAGAAGTTCACCCTGCTCATTTAGTGCACTTGTCCTGGCAGCGCTCCGAAGGTCCAGCCCTGTGTCAGCAGCAGAGGCCCCTCAGCCAGTACAGCCTGAGCTCCCTGGCTGACAGGGCACCTGATTTCCATGGCTCCCAGTCCCTGTGCCTCCCTGCTGGAGCTCGGTGCACAGGGCTAACAATGCCAGTGGCTCTGGATATGGCACCAACTAATAAAATCCAGTTTAACCAGTTCACCACTGCTCCCACTGGATCTAGGAGAACCAGCAAACCCAGAGCTGGAGCAGGGCAAGGTAACAGCTAAGCCATGAGTAAGGAAAAAAGAAACTCCCTGAGTAACATGCTTCTGAGAACTATGACAAGACCTACTGCTTCACAAAAAAGCCCAGGACAAATGTAAAAAAAAACCAAAAAAACCCCAGACCAACCTCACAAACTCACCAGCCTTTCTAAATCTGGACAGAGCACTCACTGCTCAGTCAGATTGAGGCTGCCATTTTAAAAGCATTTCTCCCTTCTGCAGAAGCTCAGTCTTTCCACTTTGTTCTCCATTTTTTTGCTCACACTATTGCTATAACCTTCCCTAGATTTTACTAATACATTCATTTCAAATGCACAAAACTTGGAAACATCAAATATCCATTAGTTACACAGCAACGCAAGTAATATGTTATTTTCACTTTTTCTGCATGCCCAAACAGTCCAATCAAGAACAGTGAAAGCAGTTCAAAGGCAGTCTAAGGTGAGTGTAGGCTTTGACACAAACTGCTTACTTGAGTTAGTTTCTGATCTGTAAAGAACTGCATTCACTCACAAAAGACCAAGGGAAGTTTGAAGACCTGTGAAGGTACTCACCCCACTTAGCACGGACAGCTGAGGCAGAAGAGTGAGCCTGTTCTACCATCAGCTGAGGTCCCTGTTGTGATGCTGCTCTTAGGCTGCACTCAAAGTGTTCTATTTTTCATGCTATCCACCACTCATTTAAGGGAAATAAAGGTGACTCAGCAGGAACTGAGAAATATATACAGTTTAATACCCAGAAATTAGGAATATAGGAAAATATAGGAAAAATGCCCCAGTCTAGAGTTACAATGATTTAGTAGAGACCCTTTAACAGCTTTGAAATGCAAGTGGACAACTTCGCAAACTCCCATGTCTGTATTTCAATGACTTCATGTCACAGAATCACACAGAACCACATAATCTTTAAGGCTGGAAGGGACCTGTGGCGATCATCCAGTGCCACCCCCCTGCCAAGGCAGGGTCACCTGGAACAGGTGACACAGGTATGTGGGTGGGTTTGGAATGTCTCCAGAGAGGGAGGCTCCATACCCTCCCTGGGCAGCTCTTCCAGTGCTCTGCCACCCTCCATACAAAGAAGTTCTTCCTCATGCTGAGGTGAAACTTCCTGTGTTTCAGTTTCTGGCCACTGCTCCTCAGCCTGTCACCGGGCACCACTGAAGAGTCTGGCACCATCCTCCTGGCACTTCCCTGGGAGATTATTTATATGCATTAATGAGATTCCCCTCTCAGTCTTCTCTTCTCCAGACTAAACAGGTCCAGTTTTTCCCTCNGAAGAGTCTGGCACCATCCTCCTGGCACTTCCCTGGGAGATTATTTATATGCATTAATGAGATTCCCCCTCTCAGTCTTCTCTTCTCCAGACTAAACAGGTCCAGTTTTTCCCTCATAAGAGATGCTCCAGACCCTTCATCATCTTGGGGGCAAATGCTAGACCCTCTCCAGCAGCTCCTCGTCTTTTTTGTACTAAGGAGCCCAGAAGTGAGTGCTTATATTAAGAATAAAAAGAATAGAAAGAATAACGGTATCATGACTCCAGTGATTTATCTTTTTGCTTTATTAAAGCGAAAAGTTCCTTTAAACTCATCCTAAACAACATTTTTGAGACAATTTGTATTCCCAGCTCTGTATACAGAAAATGGATGTGTTTGTGGATTGGGTGTTTTATTACTATTTAAAGGACAGAGTCATATATGACGTTGCAATTCATCAATATGGAAGTTATGAAACTTATCATTTGCTCAAAATCTTGGAAACATCAAATCTTGTTCAACCCTTTCATCTTTGAAATTGCCCTGAGAAATCGACATTTCAAAGTAAACATCTTTTCAGAAAGCTCCCTTTGTGGGCTTATAAGGGTCCTTCAAACAACAACAATTTTTTTCTTCCCCTTCTCAACATATTTCTTTCCTTCTTCTCAAGGGCTGGGCTTTTGTTTGTTTGTTTTTTGTTTTTTTTTTTTAATACCATGACTTTTCTCCTTCTCACACATATCTGGGTATGTGTGCACATGCACACATATGCTTTTCTTTCAAGCATCCTGAAGGAAAAAAACCAACCCAACAAAACACTGGCTACTGAACTGAGCAATGCAGCGATGTTGCAAACAGCATTGCTCAGTTTACCTGCACTGCAGCTGAAAAAGCTGTTCCAGCAGCAGCACTGAAGTCACCCATAGGCTTGAGGAGACAGTTCCAGTTCACACTTGGAAAGCTTCAAACAACAGTCACAGAAATTAAAAATACTGTGAGCTCCCGAGGGCAGGTTTCTTGCAGATTGACACTTTTTAGATTTCTACACCTCAGCTCAGGCTAAGGCCAGAGCTCCTACACATTCTTGAAATCCAAGCCAGAATAGCTTCCCAATGTTTCTTTCCAAGTCTAGGGGGACTTACTAGAGGAATTATTGTTCCCTTTGTAACTCTACTGCTTTTCATAGGAAGTGAATTGTGTTCCGAACGACAAGATAGAATTTAAGGAATTGTTTCCTCAATTGTGGTCACATTTTGACGTAGGAGGTCAAATGAGTTTTTGACCACGTTATTTCTTAGTAAAATTTAACAGTAATTTTTGATAAATAAATATAAGTGTTAAATATCTACAGTTGCCACTCATTTCCATACATTCCTCACTAAGGTCAAGGAGATTATTACATTTTCAGAGAAAAAAATATCTAGATATCTAGCTAAAACAGATTTTCCTCTGGATTACACAAGAGGAACCTCCTGTGGGAAGCACTAAGTTGCATTTAGCATCTTTACAAGCCTGGTTTTGCAGATCAGCATTGACAGCTGTCCTACAGACAATAAAATGAAGCAACTGCTTCTGCTACCTCAGGGGGCATATTGCTCCTATTCTCCCCAGGACACGGTGGGGAGAGGAAAGGTGTCTGACAGCTGTGAGCTCTTTCAACCACAGAAAACAAACCACAGGAAGGGAATGGTCAGATCACAAACTCAACCATGTAAAAAACACCAGCTTTGCTTCAAGCTTGCAGTCTCATGCTGTGTACACCATACTCACAATAAAATGTTCATGTCAAAAAACATTCTTATTTATCCTGAAAAAAACATAACAACTGTGACAGTGTTCTTATTCAAGACACTAAAAATGAGAAGGAAGAAAGGGAAAAAATACCATATTTACTCTGTATCAAGAAAGGGAAAAAATACCATATTTACTCTCTATATAATACTGTATTACATATAGTATTATCTGTAATTTTATATTTAGAGTGAGAGTTCCTCTTCAGAATGACACAACAGACATACATACACCTCACCCATCTTGCTGCATTTCTACTTGGCTTCTAAAATTAATTTTCCATTATTCTTGGGGAAGTCCAAGGATGATATTGAACTTGGGGAAGCAGTAGGATGTTATCGAACTTCCAAGTTCTAAAGGGTAAATGCAGAATCAATACATTTTTATTGCACTTGTGGGAACAAGAATTACAAGTGCTTATCAGAATGAACAGAATTTGAAACTCTAATAAGAATTTCTTCAGTTTGTTATGTATCTAGGGGGTGATATTTATTATTCACTTAAAAAAAAAACCATAATCAAAGTCAATATCCAAAACACACAGCTTCCTGAGGAAGTATAAGAAAAGAAAACAGAATCTTCCTCAGTCAGCCCAGAACAAGGAACGAAGAGGTCATTTCCCTACACACAGCATCTTTCAGCACTCAGCTGCAGCACAGTGTTATTTCCAACACCGACCAGGATGACTTCCTACAGATACTCACCTTTGTCCCTGCCTAGTTAAACTACAGCCACCTTAAATTCCAAGAGATTCCCCTCAATTGTCTTATCATAAAAGCCTTCAGCTGACTGGGGGCAGGGGACCCATTTTTTAACAGTTGTTCCCCAGCAATTAGTGCAATGAGGTCAGAATCCCATTATCTGACTGATTTTATCAACTGAAAGGAGAGCTTTGTCTTCCATAGTCTAACACATCCACAATGCACCACAGCCTCTCTACAGGGAACCCTGGAGTTACTTGAGACTTTTCAAATACTGGCAGCCAACTCCTGGAGCAAGTGCAGGCAGTCGGGAGGAGGAGAGCACTGAGGCAGGGTCACCACAGTGAACTGCACATTGCTACAGCTCCACTCCCACCCACAGCCCTGCTCTGTCTGTCCAACACTCTGCAAACAGCCTGTACCTTGAGTGTCTCACTTGATCATCATTCCTTCCAAGGAGGACTGTTTCCCTGAGCATATTTTTGAGAGAAGATTCAAGAGATCAGACTGAGGACTCAGGGACTCCATACAGCATCAGGAGCATGGTGTTTGTCTATTTGATGGTCTCTTTGACACAACAGTGATGGAAATGCAGGAGAAAACACACACTAAAGGATTCTTTTGAGATGTGTATAAAAGGAATTCACAGAATCACTGAAGCTGGTCTTTAGTCTCACCTTCTGTCTGAGTATACATCCAGAGAAGTGACACCAACCATCTCTTGAAAGAGAAATAATCACCTTACTCTCGGAAGCACACGTACTAATCACCAAACAGTAAAGCAGTGCTCATTGTCATTTTTTCCCATTTGGTATCTTGGGTTCCAAGCTCTAGTGAAGCCTTCCACTCCTCCTACACATTCATCTATATTAAACAGTTCACCTCACAAAAAGTCTGTATGAGGAAAACCATGATTAAAGCTGTTCTTCAGATGACAATTCATGATCCAAGTTTAAAAAAAATACAGACTTTTCAACACTGCATGCCAGTAAAATGAACCTACTTTGATTTCGATCACTCAGGAAGTACAAAGTCTCTACAATAGTACACACGGACAGTTTGGACAGTACAAGTCATCTTTACATCATAAAGAACAACCTTGAGAGGAAAAACTAGGACTAAATATATGCATACACATTCTAACAGTAACTAGGTTGTTTAACCATTCCACTCAAATGTCCCTGTGCTTCCAAAAACCACATGCCACTCTGCAAGACACTACCTTCCTAAACACAATTTCCACTGCCTCCTGATTTAGAATTCCAAAGGCTAGAGGCTACCTTTTGAACATGTATGTAAAGACATTCCCTAATCACAAGTTTTCTTGAATAATTTTTCTAGAGGAGACATTTTTGCTCCCACTTCTGGGCACTGTTCTCTCCAAGCTAAAAATGTAGCTCATTATTTAACTCACCACATCCATGTACTACCCAGCTTAGCATGTTTACCATGACTCACTTTTTCAGAATGGCCTCAAGTCCAAGCTTCACATATCACAGATGGGATCATAAAACCTTTTGCTTGGTGGTACTGCTGCTCAGTGCAAAAAAAGTTAGACCTCTCTCCCAAAAAAGCCCTAAGCAAGAACAGTATGCACAAATTTGGAGAGATGCTGCATTTTAGTTAAATAATTAAATACTGGATTACAGATCCAGTTAAATCTGAGTATTTATAGAAGTGTTTATGACACAGGCCCAGTAAATCACATTATCCATGAAAGGCAGAAGGCTGACACTCAGGAATAAGGCAACACAAACCAGAGTGCAAGACGCACATGCAGATACATCTCAAACGATCTCAGGTCAAGTTCCTTCAGATGAAGAATACCACTCAAACACCCTGCTAAGTATCAGCCAGCAGCTAAGCAAAGCTTACTAGCTCCTGATGGCTAAGGCATGGGAAAACTGTGCTTCAGATTTTAGGATCCTTTTGCTTCTTTCCATTTTGCTTTCCAGCTGGCAGTGAAACCATGTAGGATCACAAACTCCAGAGTGCTGGCAGTAGTGTTTTACAGTAACTACTGCAGGCCAATACAGTAGCAAAAGACAGCAAAATCACACAGAATCGAGAGGCTAAAAAAGCAAAGTGGCAAGGCACGTTTCTCCCCACCAGGCAAGGGATGTTACCATAGAGAAGCATTGACAACCTGCACTTTGCCTTAAGTAATTTCTCTACCATACTGACCTAGGTCAGTATTATTAGGACCTAAAGAATCCTAATTTAGAATATAAATTTTAACATGTAATTGAAAGGATTGATCCTCTCATTATTTACCTCAAATTTGAATTTTTTTTTTTGGTATCATTTCAAAACCAAGATCTTCAAGGAACTCATGTAATATTTCAATTGTTTAAATCCAGGATGCAACTTGAAAAGCAGTTATTTTAACACAGTAAAAGCAGCTTAAGCAGCACACACTGCCCTCCTACTAGTTTCCATCCTCCAAAATATGCCCTCACTTATATCTTGTGCAAGTGCTATACATATTTCTGTGGTCATTATTACCTGCATCCCCACCAGTCCATCTCAGCACCAACAACAGTAACTGCTCCTGGTACAGTTTGGAAGGTAGTCCTGGGAATCTAAAAGCTCAAACTGCAGCCTCCCACCAAAGCAAAGTAAGCCCTATTGAAGTGCACCAGTGGAGCTCAGAAGTGCACAAAGCTGGGACCAGTTTCACAGCAACTGACACAGCTTAGAGCAGCAAATTCCAGTCACATACCACCTACCTGGGGGGTTTATTTTAAAATCACAGTGGTGGACAAATGGTGGTGCAGACTGCACAGGAAAGCCATGGAATATCATCCTTGCAGGTGCTCAGAACCGACCTGGACAAGATCCTGGGCAGCCCTGTAGCTGACCCTGCTCTGAGTATGGGGCTAGACTAGATGATCTCCAGATGATCTGACCCCACGGTTCTGCAATTATTCTGTAAATCAGATTTGGTGAGAACTGCTTTGAGCACAGACTTGGACTAGCTGATCCCTAGAGTCCCTTCCAACCTTAATTACTGTGTGATTCTATGTAAGTCACATTTCCAGCACATTTCTGAAACCAAATCAAATCATCCAGCTGCAGACACAACCTCCATCTCTACTCTGATACACAGCTCGGCATTAGTGTTTTATCATTCATAGAGAACATCAGCTGGAGTTATTCCAGTTTGGTTTTTCCCTTGGGGGAGGAGAAGAGCACAGTTATCAGTATCAAAGAAAGCTAAATGATCCTGTATTAGCTTTATATAAGAAGCCTAAATAAATCATCTCTATCTGACTACGGCTTCTTACTTAAAAAGTACAAAGCAAAAACACACACAAGTAAAAGATATGTCCACCAAGTAATAACCAACATGAGTGCAGACATCAGAGCGGCAGTCAAAGCATACATGCACTTCACCTGAAGAGAGAATGCCTCTCACCTTGTTTTTAATCAAGAGAATCATAATCCTGCAACCAGGCACTGCAACATATAAATTTTAGATCATTATACCCAGAAGATCTATCAGATGAGAGCCTCAGGACAGGCAACAGTGTCCCACTAAGACAGAGCTGGGTGATTTTCCAAGATCAGAGCTCACAAGTATGAATAAATGTTTAAGAAGCTTGCATTACAATTCCAGTTACAGGTGCACAGTACTGGCCTTGACATCTTCCATTGTGACTATACAAGAGAAGCCTACATAAGTTAATCTCTCTTTAAAATTTTGAGGGGGGGGGGGTTGTTGCTTGGTTTGGTTTTGCTTTTTACAACCAACATAGCCACAGCAAAACTATACATTCTATAGTTAATTTACCAAGTTCTTCTAAAATTAACATTTGAAATGCGGGTGTTCTGAACATGCACACACACACTACATTTTGCCTCACGGAAGCAGCTGACAACTATTTTTGTAGTAGCAGGATTAGCAGGGTGGGAGTGTGTTTCCCTGATATTTTACCCCTCGAATCTCAGTATGAAGAAATAGACTGGGCAGTAAGACTTTCACCTCTGCTCTGCTTGTAGATACAGAATTTCTTCTCTGAATCTCAAGCAACCACTCTTAGTGAGAAATTTCAGGAAAAGTGTCCTTCCCTACCCTGAACAACCACACACCCAGATGGCATCTTCCCACCTTGAGTAACTTGACTTGAGTAACTGTCAGTCAAGAAGATTCAATTTTAGCAGTCACACGGCTACTAGAGCATCTTCAGAACACAGTACAACTCTGAGCTCACATTAACTTCACACATCCAAAGAAAGCAAGTCTCAAATCAAGGACACAGAAATACAGGAGTTCGAAAAGGAACACAGGGTAAATAATTTTAAATCTCCTTGATAAAGACTAACTTCTTGTGTTAGTTGTTCATGACTTTGAAGCAAGGACACAATGGTGACAAATAGTTTGGTTTAAAAAGCACAGGAAACACAGCAGGGTTCTGTTTCACTTTCAAACACAGCGCTTGTGAATTGAGAGAGATGAGAAACAAGTCCGGGAAATCACTGGGAGAGAAGAGAATGAGAACTAGAGCAGCCATACACCCGTGGCAGGAGAGGGACATGGGACTTGGATCGAGAGGACAAGGCAGCAAACATCACCACAGCATTCAAAAGGTTTATTCAGCTATCAGCAAGGTAAACATTCCTAAACCTTCTTATCAGGCAAGTGTGGAAAGTGGAAAACACCTCATTTTTCCTGAGCAGAAAGGACTACCCCCATTCTATTAACATCTAGCTTCCATATTACTTCACCATAAAATGGTTTTTCCTATTTTTTGAAAACATCTACCTTGAAGAAGTACCAGTTTAAGCAGACAATCTACTACACTTTGAGAGACAGTTGTGAAATGCCAGTCTCTCCTTACTTATATACACATCAGTCTGTGCCAGGATCTTCCTGCTGAAAAAAACTTTCTAAAGCTAACACATTAATGATTAGTAGGTGTTACAGAAAAAAAAATTGAATGCATTGACAATTGCAGGATGCTATCTCAAACCAGTAACATAACTCTGACAGAACTCAAAGCCAGGTAATAAGCTGAAGGTGTAGAAAGAAAAAAACACTAAGATGTATTAGTCAGTAAAATCAGTCTTTAAAATCTGAACAATAGAGTGCAGGAGAAGAGATGGGGGAAAAATTCCTTTGCTTTTTTAAGCTAAGTTGTTCCACTGCATTCAGCAGCCCACAGACCTGCAGACGAACTCACACATCCCAAGGAGTATCTTCCTACAGCTCTACCAACATCTTCATTTTCATCAATCCTTTGTATCCTTTTTGTTTAGTCTCTATATAATATAAATTAAACTTACCCACTGCTACTATGAAAAATCAAAGTGAATGTGAAGATTCCATTTCAAAAGAGTGGTGCAAAGGGGTAAACAGGGTCTAAGAAAAAACAATTCAGCTGTGTGAACCAAGTGAAGAGGCGTCCTACAATATAACAGAGGCAAGGCACAGCAGCCAGGGGACTTGGAGCAAAGTCTGCTGCCAGACCGAGTACAGGGAGTACATGGAGTATCTGGTTGCAGCAGCACCCCGAGGGCACTGCTCGGCAATGCAAAGGGTTAAGGAGCAGCAACAGCCTAAAGCTTAAGGCTACTTTCATTCTCAGCAGAGGATCGGCTTTATTCACAAAGCTACTCTGAACTGAAACAAGGAATCAGCATGGCACTGATGATGGCTGTCTTGGGATGGAAAAGGACCAGACGAGAAGAGAAGCTAGCAAAATAAAAGCAGGAAGCTTCTCAGGTGGGTTATTCCTTGACTATGAATGTAGAAACACTGCCCATATAACAAGATACCGGCAGCCACTTTGATAACCCCCTCTGTTGCTTTCATGGCTAACACAATTGCTTATTCACAGCCAGTTAGAGTGGGATATTTTTTTTTTTTTTTACTCTTAATCCTGGCTATGCTATTAGATATTGGCAAAATATGGATTTCATTTCAGATATGGTTTCATTTCATTTTTACCAAAGACTTAGAAGCATGTTTTATAGAAAACATATACATATTTTTCTACCTTCCGATTTATTAATATTTTCCTTTTTTATTTTAAGTGATCTATTCCCTTCTCTTTAGGAGCCTAGGCCACTAACAAGCACAAGAGAATATAACAGCAGCTCCAGCAGAATCAGCAACCAGGAAGAACCAGTAAGACATGTCCATGCTTTTTTCCCTGTCCTTAAAAGGACACGCAGCAGCAACAGGGGTGATCCTGCCACCCAAAACATCTTTTTACTTCAATCATAACTCCTCATCTTCCTAAAGGGCAACAATGAAACCAGCTCCATCGGGGTGCCAAGACTGGACAAGAGGCACTAAAAGCAGGCCTGAGATGCTGCCCAGCACCATCAGCTGCCCTGATCACAATTCTCCGCTTTGATTTACTGCTGGCAGCAGTCCCACCACAGCCTTTCACTATACCAGTGCTTCACAACCAGACGTCTTCAGAAAAGCTGGGTACAAACTACTATGTACTAACTTCAGAAAAACACTTTTTAAAAACACCATTTCCCTGGTTTTGAGGGTTGAATTTTCTCTTTTGTAGACTGTATCCCTACCCCACTCCAAACAGCTGAATTCCTATGAGAATCCCAGGCTGAAGAATTAGCCCAGCCATTTCTCACTCACTGAGTCAGGAGTGAGTCTCCTCCTCTCTCCCCACAAAGTCAGGGCAGAAGAGACATTGGCTACAGTCACTGGGAAAAAATGACAGAGTAATTACTGGACAAGAGGCTGTACACAGGCTTCAAATTGACCTCTGCAGGTATTCAGATTTACATAACCATCACATCGTTTCCCATCCCACCCTACAGACATACAGCTAGGATTTCTTTCTTTCCTGTTTGCACATCAAAGTACAGGAATAGAACGAGGGGAATTCGCTAACATGCTCAAGAGCAGTAATTGTTGACCAGATTAGAACTTCCTAGCAGCAAGCTGCCTTATGCATACCATGAAGCACACTTCAAAAGCAATTCTTCTCATGAAAATCCCTTTGGTAGACTTACAATTATTGCCACCATTGTAGATGAACTAACACTGAATTTTACATAAAACCCAGTATGCAAATCCAGAAAGCTTACCTTACCTGAAATTACAGTCTTTCAGATCAAATAGCTTCGAGGCCTGCCTTTCAATCAACTTGACCTTCCACTTCCCCAATTCAGTTTTAAGGTGACAAAAAGCCCAATTAGACCTAAAAACACAGTCCCTTCAAAGGGGAAAAAAGAGGCACACCCAGAAAGCCAAAGGTTAACTGAAAAAATGGTCACAAAGCTACTTTTGTGTTTACATCAGAAATTAAAAATAAACTCTTTTCAGTGGAACAAACTGTCTCACCAACAGCTTGAACCACATGACACTAACTTCTATTCCCACAACTTCAAGTGTATCAATGATACAAGATTATATTCTTGACCAAAACTGCATCATGTCTACTCATCACCACTCTGGAATGCACATTCCCAAGTATGCAAGGAAACTATGCAGGCAGAAACGATCAAAGCTATTTTAAAATATGCATTGGGCTTCTACAGAATTCTATCTTCTAGCTACCTCGAACCATATTTAAAAACAGAGTTGGCAAACCCAAAGCCCTTAAACAAGGACAAATTTCTTTATTTGTAAAAATTGTTCTGATTATATGTCACACTAAAAACTGCAAGAAGGAAAATCTGCAAAACTATAACCTGACACTCCAGTTTGCAACCTGAAAATACACTCAAGTTTACACAGCCTTTACTTCACCCCTGGATTACCCCAGCACTCCTTGTGCTACAGAAGCAGTTCCAAGAACTTCACCACTCTGAGTGCAGTAAATTCTAAGAAAATAACGAAAAGGTTACAAACCAGGGGAAATAACTAGTGTAGACATTTAAGTCTTGCCCCATCTGTTACCTTAAGTTTCACATTACAGAGCACATTAAGACTTTAACTGACAAAAGGGAACAAAATCACCTCAAGAGTGACAAAGTTGAAAAAGAAGCTAGGAAAAAGGGTAACAGAAATCCCACTTAGCCGTATTTTCCCCCTCTGTAAATATCTGTTAGCATTGCTGTGCATTAACTCCAATCTGTTCCACCAAAAAAACCCGGAAATCAATGGCAGAGGGCTTCCACACTTGCCTGATGTGAGTCAGCACCTTGACTCTTGGGGGAAGGTGCACATAAAACAATGTCATTTAATATCACAGCTAAACAAACTCTCTCAAGAGCAGAACTTCACTTGTACGACACACTTGCCCTTGAATGTTACCACCAGCATCCCAACCATATTAGCATCTGCAAGTAAAGGATGCAAAAGGCCAATTTTGTGACACGGGCCTTGGATAAATCAGCAACCTATTTTTAGGATTGCTTCAGGACCTTTTTTTAAGGAACTAAAGTTATTACAAGGCAATACAGGGGGAAAAAAGCAGTACTTAAAAGCTCTTCCCATTCCACCTCTGCTTTACATCTTGGAACTACAAAGTAAACTAACAAATTGAACACAGCAAGGCTCCACGAGCATGTACCAATTATCAGGTTGCATGCATTTATCAGACTGGTAACATTTTCCTTCCTGACAGCACATTGTCAGTTTAGGAGTCAGTGCTTCCAAGGCATGTTTACCCTCAAAAGATCACAGACAACACATGCTTTACCACAACAATAGTGCGCATTATTGACGCACACACTTAACTCACTTCAATATTGAGACCAGTGGCAGTGACACTGGACAGAAGTGTAAAGTCTGTGCTCCTCTCCCCAAACTGGAGGGAAGGCTGTTAGTAAAGCATTAGGTATAGAACAGATTAACATCATTATTTCAAATAACCTACAGCCCCACGTACCTGCACAGAACACAACTGCATCTGTACAATTAAATGCAAACATCAGAACTACTTTGAAGTAATTTTCAAAAGCAGTATTTTAGGTTTTCTTTATCTTTAGGATACTGTACAAGCATATTTTCAGTCTGGTTTTTCTTTTGCTACTGCTATTAGCGCTGGGTACACACTTTTTTAGACAATGAAATCTGAGCTTCTCATGTAAGCAAGTGATAAGCATCAAAACACACAGAGAACTGTAGTATCTGAAGCTTGCACTTGGAACTCAGGTTAAGCAAGGCTGATAGAATGGCAAAGTTAAATTGCAAAGCGTTTTTACTTTTTAAGAGGTTCACTTTACATTTGTTCCATAATACATTTTAGAGGCTCTTCTCTCTACCACAAAAAAAAAAATTAGTCTACTCCAGTGCAAGTTAAAAGAACATTCAGCCTAAACCATTCACACCAGTCCACAAAAACCATAATCCAACATGACCAAAAGTAATGCTCTTAAATTTAAATTCATACCCATTACTTTCATAGACTTGTTTTCAACATTGAGAAGAGAGTTGCACAAAAATTTGCACACTCTACAAGCGGTCACTAACAAAAAATAAAAATTATTGAGGTATCAAAGAAAGCTACAAATAAACTCCAGTAAACACAGGCAGAAGTTTGACAGCCATCACATATATCTGACAATGAAAATCCAGACACATCACCACTGCAAGCAATACCAAAAGCTTTCTGTTGGCAGGTTGACTAGAAGGAGAATGTCATGGCATTTTTAGAATTGCATTTACAGTTAAACTGCTGGTGGTCTCCCTGTCTGTACAGGCTGGAAAAACTACTTTTACTCTCAGCCCTAGGTACCTAATACAGAAACGTATCACAAATTATTTTCTATAGCAGTCAGTTTGGTACCTGTCAGAAACAGAAAAAGAAAAATCAATTATGTTCAAGTACATTGCTCTGATTCTGCATGGCTAAGACACACCAAGTGAAGAATCTCAAACTAATCACTACACCAAGATGTGTCCACAATGTAATAGTGGATGTCATGGATCCGATTCAACTTTGAAATAAATCAACTATGCAGTAACTCAAGCAGAGCCAGACCTAGGAGAAGCTGCTCTCTCCCTCAGTCATCATCATTTCATCAAGATTAATCCCTGATTGCAAGCCCAACTATGGTGAAGATGAGAAGCACGTAGAGTATTTCAGAAGAGGAACTCTGAACACAAAGACTAAAAATAAAAGTCTATACATAATTACTGAGAGATGCTACCCATCAAATCCACCTCTTAGCAAGTATTTCCCATCTGTGCTTAATGGGCAGATGTCTTTTTCGTTTACTCAGCACATTTTTTGAAATGGAAAAGTATGAATGACATTCTAGTTGTTTATCCAACCAGCTGGAGAAGAAACTGGGTAAGCACTTGGTTAACAGCTGAACAGCCTGTATAATTTTGGTGAATTACCTGTTTAGCCCAGATTATAGCTTCAGTTCATTCAACTGTTGCCCCAAAAAACTATCAAGTTACCTGTCACTGAGAATGAGAAATTGGGGAAGAAAGCAACTGAATTATCTACAAACCTACAAATTCAGCAAGCCATACTTTTTTCAAAGGAGCATCCCCCTAAATGAGTAAGAAACCAGAAGAGTTTAGCTTCAGGACACCAGACAAATCTGTTTGATGAGTCAGTTCAATGGAAAAAGCTATCAGGAGACCACAGCTTCCAGAGAAACCATTCAATCTGGAGTATTCTTTGGAAAAAAAAAAATCCTAAAGACAAATAAGTGAGGATAAAAACAGTGAAAAACTTCATCAGAAAGATGAGACAGGAAAGAGTAGCTCCAGCCAAGACAGTTGTAATATAATTTTATCATTAAAGCGAGAATTGAACAGCAAAACAAAACTTATTGCCAGAATGCTTTCAAAGCTTGACTGATAACTGTCGTATCTTCACGGGCATGCAACTTCTGATGATTTGCAGGAGAAAATTAAGTGCAGTGACAATATCTAAATCTGTACCTCCTGTATCAATGTATTGATTTAGTTGCCTCTTTTCCACTCATTTTTGTAGATTCACCTTCAGAAGTCACTTCTGAAACATAATCCTCTCAGACATACTGTTATCAACACTTGTAAGTTATGCATCATTTTTGCCTCACTGTGCCATTTAAATTGATCCAGATTAACACATGTTGAACTGAGCTGTGGAAAATGTTTTCTTCTATGAAAGTAAAAGTGCAACTAGGAATTACATATAAAAATACATAAACCTAAATACAAAACCTAATACAAAACCTAAATATTATTTGTCCTACCAATTACCACAAGAAGTACAGAGTTCATATCTAAAAAAGAAAACACTCACTATGTAACTACACTGTTCAGTTAGTTTCCTGTTGTAAAATCATTCCTCATTCTATTCTCTTCACTGCATTGTTATAGCAGGAAAAACATATTACATTCTTTTACAACTTGAAATTTATGTTTTAGTGCATTGTCACTGTAGAGCCTGCGGTCAAAGAGCAAAGGCAGTTTTAAGTACACCAGTGCTTATCCTTGCATACACAACACTACTGCTTCCAGAGGTTCTAGGCACAGGTTGTACATATTTTGCAGTTACTGGAATTGCAGTAAACAGGTGAACTCCTGATGTCACACTCCGCCCAAACAAGGAGACAATGATGCCATGCTATACAACAGAAGGTCAGAATTATACAAAATGCCATCCATGACACATACAGGATCAATGAGATGTTACCTCTTTATTTTCCACCTCTCGGTGGAATAGAACAGAGATGCTTAGTTTGTGATCCAAATGCACTGAACTCTAACAGGCCTAAAATCTGAGATACAGGGAACCAATGGAACATATTAAATATAAACATATTCCCTGGAAACAAAGATTAGATTGTGAATTGCTAAACTTGCCCTTCATAGGTAACCAGGCTGTAGTGTTTCTCAGGTAAAGTCTTACTTGAATTAGATGGGTACTTCCCCCAAACATCCAGCACCTTATTTTCAGAGAGAATACAGATTCTCTGTGTTTTGCAGAAGAAAAAAAACAATTTCTCCTTCTAACAGTCTCACCAGGCTACTGGTATTAAAGATTTTATTCTTTTGTACTTATTTCTCCCCTTCCCATGATCTCTGAAATTCAGGCACTACCTCATCTAACAACTATTAATACAACTAAATGGAAGTAAAGATAATAAACCAAAAATCAAATCCACCTAATCTCTATTCATGTTTTAGTCCTGCGTCTTAATACTGAACAAAGTACTATAGCATAATTACCACGCATGATGCCCATTAGGTACCAGACACTAAAAGGAAACAATTGTCAAATTCTTATTTTTCACAACAATTCAAGAAAAGACATTAGAGCTCAAACTATAGAATATGTGCGACATTGCAGTAAACTACTTTCCACTGTACTCGTCATCAATAAAGGACCATTGTTTTTTAATCCCTTCTCTCCCCTGCCCTGCCCGGTCACACACACTTTCTTCTCCCTAATCCACCCACTCTTTAAAGCCACCGCGTGAACTTTTCAAGGCTGCTTGTTTGCAGCAGCTCTGAATAAACCACACAAACCGCATCTCTCTCACACACATGACTATTTTTGAAGTGAAAATTAACACAAATACAATTTAAATGGAGACAAGTCAACAATTGGGCCCAGATAAGAACTGTGTGTGTAGTCAGCAGGGAAGAAGTGTTGTTATAGAAAATGGGGGCTAAAAGCATGGAATGAGAGCTGCCTTTGTTCACAGGCAGTAGCCTAAGTGCCTATCAGTCAGCAAAAGCATTTTTAAAACAGCTGCATCAAAGCTTTCTGCAAGTTAGTCAGCATGTGACAGGCCAGCACATTACAACAGTGCCACAGCAATCTCTGCATAATAGGAGTGCTCTGAGTGACCTGAAAGGTCAGTGTTTTCAAGCATTCCAGTAATCTGTAAATTGCCTTGGCTTATCACTTGGAAGCAACATAATTACATTGCTTGAAGGGCTAGGACAGTAAAGACAGATTTTCGGTATTATGTTTTGGTCAGCTACATACTAACCTCTACTCTACACTGTTAGCATATCCAGGAAATTCAGAATAATGTCCACATTTAAAAAGGGAATATGAAAACATCAAAATCTGCTCTTCTAATAGTGGGGGAACTAGGGACAAAGTTTGGTAACAGTCTATAGTAATTTATGAAGTAGAAATACCTTTGAAGGGTTTTTTTATTTCTTCACAAGTGTTCCAAAATGTTTAAAGTCACTTCCTACAAAACTAATTTTTAAATACAGCAAGACTGCAACTACTACAGAGTAAATTAAAAGGTCCTATCCTGGAAGTTAAAAGGAGGAGCAAGGAAAATGCAATTTTCATCGTAAGGGTTTAGTTCCAGTTGAAAAAATTACTGTTGCCAGCCATAAACATCCAAAGCAAATTACTCACAGCCAAGCAAGGCCCATCATTGTCTTTAACAACAGATTTTTCTAGAAAGAGAAAAGCAAAATTAGATCTATCAATCTACCTCACAAGATGAAAAATGTAGCCCTGAGTTGCCAACAGCCTAATCAGGCAGAGTCAAAACTATTCCAAGCCGCTCTCTGATTGCCGTGTCCCCGTTGAAGGGTTTTTTTCAGAGTGCAGTCACCGAGCCGACCCCAAGGCTCCTGCACAGGATCTGCCCTGGCAGCTCTCCAGTGTCCTTCACCTGGTCCCAGGTAGCCCTTGTGCTGCACACCACCAGCACTGTCTGCTTCCACTGCCACCACACCACTACAAATCTACCTCTACTACTGCACTGGAGGTGGATTCAAGCATTCTTCATTCCGACCGGAGGGAGAAAAACCAAATACAAAGAACAAGGCAAAAATTCTCTACTTTAATTCCATCATAAAGGAGAAAGAAAAAAAGCCTATGCAATATCTCTCTGACTGCTTGCTTTTGTTTAAAGTACTTTTAAGGCATGGCTGATTTTTTTTAAATGGAGATAATAAATGCAGTCAGAAGTTCAGGATAGTGAAACACATGCTGCAGAAACATCACATTTATGTTTAAAAGGCATCTCCTACCTCTTCAAACTACAATGCTAGCACAACTTCAAGTGCAGAACATAAATCTCACATTATTGTAAACCAAACTAAGTTTACAGCCTGAAAGACAATCCCAGTATTACTAATAACACAACTGACTTAAAAGATGCCCTCAGTCAGAAAGCAAAAAAAAAAAACAAAACACCACTGGTCATTCTAAAGGAGAAACTATCTCAGTAACTCTCAACCACTGGCTCCTTGCTCTTCCTTACACACCTTCCCAAGATAGAGACATTTACTGATTGCAAATAAACACAACAAGTAAGAAAACCTTTTATGTTAGCATTGGTATTCAAACAATTTAAACAACAGATCCCCATTTTTGAAACCCAGCACTTTCCTGGGCAATTCTAGGGTGGATTTACCATTGAACTACCAACAATAAACAAACCACAATAAACTACATGAGCACTGGGAAAAAAAACCCCACAGAGTGCTTCTACAGCACTGTATCTGATTGACATGAAACATGGTCCTCATTCAAGCCATCAACATTGTTTCTGTAAACCTGTATACCTTTCTTGTACTTCCTAGCTAAATGCTCCCTGCTTTAGGAATATTAATCCAGCCTACATTATCCATAGAGAGCAAAACCCAATCAAAATGCAAGTGCATTTAGTTCTCTCATATGAGATTATGCTCCAGGAATTTCCATTCTTACATAGCTGGGTTATTAACAGAGAGGTTTATCCTGTATGCAATGGCCAATCACTTTCCACAACTTCATTTCAATTCTGAAGGAAACACAAGTTCTTTTGTCAGAAAGCCATGCCTTTAAGCTTGGCTTCAAGATCTTAATACCCACTGAAAAAATGATTTGAGGAGTCCAGGTTTACAGGAAAAGCCAGTACCCCTGTCACCTAACACTGTGCTGAGAAACTAATTCATGTGAAGGCATTCATGAGCAAAGGAGCATTTTTTCCAAATAACATGTAGGAACAACGCTGGGTCAAGTGACATGAAGAGTTTTTAAACAAGCATCCTGTGATGAGAGGGTTAACATGATCTGGCCTTCTCCCAGATTTAATTCTGGGGAAGTCAGTCATCCAAAATGAACATGAATTACGTATTTATTACAAGTCTTGGAATTTGTTCAGATAAACAATAATTGGCAGAGTTAGCCCCAGGTACTTTCCTGATTCCATGCAAATTACAACTAACTAATTAATTGATACCACATTATCAAGCAGCAATCTCAAAGTTACTTCAAGAGCTTTACAGCTACACTAATTCCAATTGTTAGTTTATATTAAAACCAATAAATCTTTAGATTACATAATTTATGCCTATTATATTTTCAGTGAAGCTGAAAGCATCTGTGTACATACTCTTTGTTTTGTTTTTTTAATTTTATTTTTTTTAACTTTTAAATATGTTTTTATACACCTTTAAATATGTTTTTATACACCTTTTTATAGCAACATGTGCCAGGTCAGTTCTTTGTCAAAGTTATGTCACGACTGTTGTAATTTCAGTAATAGAAAAACTGACACCATTGGTCAAATTTCACAATCTGTCCTGTTTCATTATGCTACTGCTTCTGGCTATAATTTAAGGTTATTACTTCCTTTTAATTAACTTGAAAAACTGAGCAGTGTCTCTTCAGCCACAAGTTACTTCTTAATAATTTTTGTGTTATTGAATTCATACTGAATATAACTTAAGTCATTACTTCTGCTGTAAGAGCACCATGGCTGTCTCAAGAAAAGACCCAAGAAGGTTTGCAGGAAAGGGCAGTGGATGTTATTTCAGCCAAACTACCTCGCCTCCCAGAGCCGTGTCCAAACGCTTGACCATATGTTCTGAAGTGTATTAACAAGTCTCCAAGCACCTTGCTCATTCTATCTCCCATCTGGATACATCCTAAGAAACAGTCACCAGCCCAGAGTGTAAATAGCTGGAACAGGTCCATTTAATATTTACAAGAAAATTCTTAAGCTGGATACAGAGAAGGGGGCCATCTGTTAAAGTGATTGCTGCCCCAGTGGGGCAGAGGGGAAGACACTGTTACTGGATCCCATTCAAACTAGGCAAGGAACTGCCCTGACAGTCCCAAAGGATCACAAGTTGAAAACTAATTACGGCCTTTTTAGGAGGGGAGGGGGAATATTTTATAATTAAGTTTCTAAGAAGAAGTCAAATGCAAAAGGCAAATGTGAGGAAGACAGAAGGCTGGTCCGCAGTGCAGTACTCACTGGGAAAAGCCTTGGGAACTACAAATCAAACAAACTGCCTACTTCTGCTCAATTTCTATTTTCAGCATATCAGTACTTTGTATATTCTGGGGGTGGGGAGACGAAAAGGCCATCAGTGCCATACCAAGTTCTGTTGTTGCTTCCTCTGCTATGGGAAGTTTACCATACACCTTATGATGAGTTATGGAGGCCAAAAAGGCCACATTTGCCCCTTCTCCTAAGAATGTGATCTTCTCCAACACAACACTCCCTACTGCTATCATCTTACTGAATTTAGGCTGCCCTCCCCCACCACAAAAGGGAAGAACATCTGTTTATAATGGATTAGGAAACAAGAATCCTATTAGAGATTACCAAATACTCTTGAGAAAATAAATACTTTTTTAATGTACAGTCAATATTTAAATTTTTCACATCAACAACAGTTAATTTTTCCAAGTGTTTAAACAAATCCTGACGTGCAAATGCTGGAAAGACCTCTAAGGAGCCACTGAAGATCCTAGAGTCAGGAACAGTAGCCAAGTGCCCAGTCCTGCACACACTGGGGCAGTTCTCCAACCCTGCAGTAGCCCGTCTACATGACCTAAACAACCCACAGAGCTTGGGGCTTTCAGGAGCTAAGATCACACCACAGCAGGAAAATCCCATGGATAATCAAGCAGATACCATTGTCCCTGGACAAGTCACCACACTTGTGGCCTCAGCAGCACTTGTTACTCTGCAGCCTCCAAGGGATCCACGCTGGACCCTAAATATTCAGCTGAACGTGGCCCTCCATTTTCTCAGATCCTTCACTCAAGCACATCACAACCCCTTGAAACAAGAGCACCCCTACTATTTATGACTGTACAGCACATATTTGAATAATCTGTCCCTAAAATAGCATAATTATAAGACAAGACAGTGTTTTCATTTCAGGACTTTTTGGACTCAGCATAAATACACTGCACAGAATCATGGAATTCATTTTAAGACTTCCCTACGGCTGTTTGCTTAATCAGTACATTCAGTGAAGAAGTCATTAGTAATATATTTGCCTGAGAAAACACAGGGCATCGTTTGATATTCATTTCTGTTGTATTTATGTCATGATAACACGGAAATATCTGTGGGGATATAAATGACAAATGTCTTACTTAACCAATAACAAAAATAATAAAAGCATTTGTTTCAAATACTATCCCTTAACTCAAACTGACACTTCAAATTTGACAGCGTTACAAACCAAACATTGGGACCAGTAATTCTGAAATGGACATGTACACAGCTTTACTCCCCCCACACTGTGACTAATCAGATTTTCCCCTGCCACTACAATGTGTACACAAGACATGGCCTTTCTGCAGGGTATAGAGGACAGGAGAAGAAAACAGAAAGAAGGCTCCTATTTCACACTGAAAGCTTATTGGCAAAAAAAACCCAAACGGGTGAACACTTCAGTCCTTGGTGAGAACTTCAACTTTGATACAAAGCTTTTGGATGAGTGCTTTGACCTGAGATAGACAATACCCTTGCAGAGCATTTCAAGTAATAGACCCTATATATTAAACACAATTCAGAGCTTGGGTAGTCGACTAGTTACAGTTCTGTTTCCAACTAAAGATCAAGTATTTTCATGAGTAACCAGAAGGTTTTGACAACAATAGTACATTGCAGTGTCAACATGGATGTACATTCAAGCTCAATAACCACTCTTAATGTCAAGCACAAATTCAAAATACTGTTTTGAGCTTTTTTTAGCACAGATAGAAGCCCAGTATCTATTCTCGTAGAACCTAAGTAGTAGCACAAAGTGCACGTTAGAATAGTATGATGCACAGTAACCCATTTCTAGATGTTTTCCTTGACACAAAGATTAGCTAGCTGGTCACTGATAAGGTCTTACTGATTTTCCACTCTAAAAAAGGTGGAGCCAGTTGCCAGGCATGGTCAGATTTCAAGCTCTGTTTACATTACAGTAATCTTTACACTGCACGTTGAACCAGAAGCAAACTCCAGAATACACTTCACAATAACCTGTGGAGCGTGGAGCTTGCAGCTCTTCTCACATTGCAGCCAAAGTCATACTGAAAAATGCACCTCAAGTACCATCTGGGAGTTGAAGCTGCTGATAGTCCTAACTGGAACAATTAATTCAAGAAAACCCAATAACCCTGAAATACAAGTTACTCATATAAATTATTCTTTGAAAAATACTTACCAAAACATTGAAATTAGTATTTTCTAAGGTCCACATACAACTTACAGAAACACTAGTAAAACTAAATGCAGTATTTTAAAGGCTCTTTTTTCCATACAGAAGGTAGAGTCTTAGGTTAAACTGAATTCTTGGTTACTTTCCTATATATATTTTCTATGTATTTATTTCTTTGTTGTTACAAGAATCTCACGAACAACCAAAGAAGAACTGATCAAACTTCATAGTGCCCATATACAGACTTACATGGAAAAAAATAAAATACTGCTTCAAACATAGCTATCTCACAGACTGAATTAAAAACCACTTCAAAAACATTTGGACATATATGCTCTACAAGAAACAAATCCATTGGTGTTTCCAAGTAAGATTTTGGGTACAATGCTAATCCAGACTTATGAAAACCACAGGTCATTGCCTCTAAACAGAAAACCAAGTAGTCCTTGCAATCAGCATGTCTTGAACCCTTAACACAGTCCTGTTCTCAGCTCGTGATTCAAGGGGTAGTTAACAGATACATGCCTGGAGCTAGACAGCCAGTTAGAATAACCAAAATTCAATTAGCTACATGACTGAGGTGAAAGACTGAAATATTCTTCATGAATGTGTTTAAAAATAGAAAGAAGCCTCAAGAACTCACGTTCAAGAAGGCTGAGGGATTCAATAAGTTCTGTCCCCACACTTACAACTTAAAAGCTTTTCAGGGTGTTTGTTGGTTTTCTTTTTTTACCAATGTGGACTATGTTTAAATCTCCAACTTACAGGCAGAAAGCTTACATCCCATTACTAAGACCCTGACACAGTCATTCCCACATCCAAAAAGACATCAGAAGAGATTAGGCCCCTTAGGTCTTCATTTCTCCACCATTTTCTATTGTATATTACCAACAGCTACAACAAGCATGTATCACCTTAATGAAACCACATTCTTTTACAGCATAGCAGGGGAAAAAGCTAAGTAATCAAAACTGAAGGGCAGTGAAACTGTTTGCTAAAGACTGTTGATAGTAGGGCGTAACACAATCAATCACAGCAATCAAGATTATCTCACGTACAAATAAGAATTATTCAGCAAATAATTTTTTTTTTTTTTTTTTTAGGTTTTGTCTGGTCAAGAGGCTTTTTTAATGCGTTACAACCCCAAAAATGAGAAATGAGATACCATGTCCAAGGGGGTAACTAAAGGAAACAAGATTTGGAATGTGAGCATAGAAATTCCCCTATATTCTAGTATTTCAAAATTACTTTTTAATCTCCTTGTCTATAACTATTAAAAATACATGGAGAGCAGCCCAGGAGCTAATGGCTGAAATACAATTAGCATTATCCATCAACTGAAAGCACCTCTGTTTTGACAATGAAACTCATATGAAGTGTATGCATCAGATTCTAGTCTCTAAAGACATTTCTGTGATCAAGATAAAAAGGTAAGAAGTAATTCTGATAAAAAGCTACCACAGATTAAGAGTTTACACTGACAGTCACAGGACTTACAAAATGAGTTTTTTTTCCAAGAAAGACATGCTATTTCCATTACATGACTTCCATAAATCTGAAAGCATCCCAGTGAGGAGTTAAATCCCAGTGAGACTATATTTTGCAACATTCTTAAATTAACATACCTTTCAGTATAATTAGTTTGGCTGATACTGTATGCATGTATGCAAGCTCCAAGGGCCAATGTGATATGACCATGAGCAGAAGTAGTTTCAAATAACTGCTATGACAAGACACAACTTCCAATTAACATAGTCTGTACACCAGTCTACAGCCAAAACAGATACACTTTCTGTACACTTCTGCAACTTTAAATACACTTCCGTATTCAAAAATAGAAAAACACTTCAAGACAGTACATGCATGTGTGGAAGGCAATATTTGTCCGCAGCCTCACAAAACAGCTGCATTTAAGGAAAGTGTTTTGAACAAGAAATGAGAATTTTATACCCTGATTTTACATTAAAAAAAAAAAAATTGCAAAATTTGATGCAATTTCTCACAACCCCCCACACTGCAGAATTCTAACACAACACTTGTCAAGACAACCTTTATCTGCAACTCCTATTTGTTGTTAATATAAATGCATTTGAAAAGGGCTAAAAGGTATGTATTATCTGTCTCCATAGCTAGGCAATATAAGTGTGAAATATTACCCAAAATAAGTTACTCTTCCAACAACAAACATTTATTATTGAAATGTGTTTGTGTGTATGGTAAAATGTATTAAATACCTCAGGAAGCATACTTAAAATAAGGCATGAAACTCAGTAGTCAACATTAGCTTTCAAGTTTTTTAAATTCCACTCTGGAAGCTGAGGTTGCCTCGAACACTCGAGGTAAGACTCTGGAGTCGGTAAAATCGCCAGCTAACAGTTTCTTACAACCATAGTAAGTTTGTTACTTAGTATCTCAATTGCCGAAGCTTTCCAGTAGTAATACAGTAAGGTGGACGTTTTCCTTCAGCCCGCAGAATACCACTTCTGAGTAAGTGCATACCAGCAAGTGACATCAGACCGAAACCACATAGTTTCACTCGAAAGCAAACACCACTAAGCCGAGCTCCGGTAACACCAGCTAACA
>VYXF01010846.1:2784627-2795278 GCA_013397295.1 Polioptila caerulea | reverse complement strand
GGGGCCGAGCGCGGCCAGGCCGGCGCAGCCTATGGGAGCGCGGGGGGCGTTTGAACGCGGGGAGCGGAGCAGGCCGGGACCGGCACCGGCACCGGGCCCGCCCCGAGCGCTGCGGGGGCCGCGGGACGGGGCGGCTGCGGGCGCACAGCAGGGCCCGGGGCCGCGCTCGGTCCTGCAGCGCTCGCGGCGGCGGAGCTCTCCCCCCTGGAGCCGGCCGCAGAACTGGGATGTCGATCAGCGCGGGCTCAAACCTGCTTTTGCGTTTGCCCATTGTTTGAAGGGGCGGGACATTAGTTTTCGAGTTCCTTAATTGTACATTTTGTTCTTGAGATAAAAGCAATAAAGACACAAAAAGAAAACAACTTGGGAGATTTGCTTTGCTTTAAGGTGATGACTGCATAGCCTTAGCATTTCCTATAGCACCATGAACTGCTGCCTGTGGCTTTGAAAAATAAACTTTTCCCAGTATTTTAGACAAAGCATTTTTAGTGTCTTTTACAAAGTAAGTATTTACTTACGCACTAAGAGAAATACTGCGATTTTTTTTTTCCATTTAAAAGGAAAGGCTTTTAAAGATGTTATTTTACTTTTGGGCGTTGGATGCCCAACCCATGCACGATGAGGCTGTCTGAAAATGCAGCTGGAGTTCTGACCTTCTGTGGCTCATGCCACAGAAAGCTGAGTACACTCCCAAATCTTGAAGGGCCAAGTCACAAGTTAGCCAAACGACTTCCAGAAGCGTCACCCATTAAAGTGCTTCAAACCCCAGTGAAAAGATGTCACACTCCGTTCATTAGCCACATCACTATGGTCCATAGTTTATGATGATTAATTTACTCTTTAGAATTAGACAAGAGCTCGGGTGACTAATCAGGTACATAAGGTTGCAGTGAAAGGAAAGTAGGTGAGAGAAATCCCAAACCAAAATGGGAGTACTTTGCACTCAGTCTGCAAACATTTCATGAGGTATACATGACAGTAAAAGCCATGGTATCAGACCCACGATTTTCTTGCAGTTGTACTATTTATGTGCTACCAGCTGCTTTCGTGCTCCATGCCATCTCCAGAAGGACTTAAATTCTTAAAAAGAGGCAATCATTCAACCATCCAAATCACTCTTCCACCAAGAAACGCCCTACCTTTCCAAAGCTACTGTACTGAATTTTACGTTTGTTCTCTTTTGAAAATAAACAAATTCATATTCCAGGAAATAGCTGAAGCAAATTCCCAAGGCAGCAGTCCGAACTCGGGGGGAAGGGCCGGCTCCTCCACCACGGCGCGGAGAGGGCGGCACGGCAGGGCAGGCAGAGCCCACCGGCGCCTCTCCGTAGGGAACACCGGGACCGCCTCACAGCTCCAGGGCCCCCTGTCAGCACCGGCCCCGGCTCTCTGGGGCCGCTCCCGGAGTGCCCGACCAGCCGGCATCGCCCTGTCCGCCGGAGCCCGGCCGCTGTGCCGAGCTCCGGAGGGGCCCGGCTCCACGGGAGCTCTCCCGTGCTGCAGCGTGGCCTCCGGCCAGAGCCCCTCCGCTGGCGCCTTCCATGAAAACACTACCGCACATTTTGTATTTGTTAATTGCTAGATGTAACTAAGCCTCAGATTATTTTTTTAACTCTATCTACACTTGCAGAAGGCGGAATGTGACGTTTTTTATGCCCACATGCTTCACTGCCAGAGTATTCACCAGAGGAGGCAGGAAGGAAAAGGCTGAGATCACAACAGGAAGGAGGGGGAAGATTTCAAGGTGTGGAGACGAAAAGAAACTCAGGGGAGGATGACCTGATAAACTGTAGGGTAAAATAATCCCTCCCTTTCATCTTTCTCTCCTTGAATAGCTCTGAGGAGAGTGGACAAGACCTATAGGCTGGGGAGGAGGACAGACTGTGAACAGAATAAAGATGGTCAACCAAGACGAGGCAAGGGAATGAAAGAGGACTGAAGGCATGCAAACAGAGGTGGAGATGGATTCCCTAAACTGAGGGGAAAGGACCATGGGAAAGAAAAGTAGTTATTAAGGTGTTGGGAGAAAGATGGGAAACAAATAAAAAGGTAAAAGAAAAATACTAAGCGAAGAAAGTTCCAGCAAAAATGGAGGCACCATTTTTGTATCTTACATTGGATGAGAAAACGCTTTCAATCCACACGCCATATTTAACAAGGAGGGAGACCATTTCACAAGGAATTACTTCTGCTAGGGGTTTAAAACAGCTGGATATGCATAACTCTTTTGTCCCACAGTGACTAAGGAGATTCCTTCCTTCCTTCCTTCCTTCCTTCCTTCCTTCCTTCCTTCCTTCCTTCTCCTTCCTCCTTTCCTTCCTTCCTTTCCTCCCTCCCTTCCTCTCTTCTCCTTTTTCCTTTTATTTTTTATTATTTGTTCTTTCCCTCTCTCCACCATCTTCCTTCTCTTTCCTTCCAACAGTTATTTAAATCTTCATCTCAACTCTTGATACAAATTCGAGGAGCCAGAAACGCCATCTTATTCTATTAGCATTGGTAAAATGCATATATTTTTTGGTAGATACAAATTATTTTTAATGAATGGTTTTGCTTGTTTTTATACAAAGCAATAGCAGAATCATGATGCTGTCCTTTGAAATTCTTCCTTCAGGAGAATTTTTGCATCTCTTTATTAACAAATTGCTCACAAGCAAATCTACCATCCACAGTACTGAAAAGGCCAAATTAAATGTTGGTCAAGTCAACACAGAATTATTAAGTGCAAATAACTTTGAATTTTATAGTCCTATTTAACCTTGGGTGGTTTTTTTTTATTTTTTAACTAAATATTACAAAAATCATATCTGAAAGAGCAAGTTATATATTGTTAAGACAGTTAGGATTCCAGTATATTCATGTGTTCCCTTTAAAAATCTTTAATGAAACAGCAGATGTCTATATATTTATATACATTATTGAGATATAGCAAGAGAGATGTATATGTTAGTGTTTAGGTATATATATGCCTTATATATATAGTACATTCAGTCAGATACAGTTATATAGCAAGTCCCATCTGTTAGCTAAGGGATCAGAATTTTAAAGCATATTCCTGATTCTACCCTTACAGGTCCTGAAAACAGGATCATCTTTAACCCCAATCTTTAGACAGAAAATTGTCTTAGAAGTCAAGGGTGAAGAAAAGCAAGTGCTTTACTCATCCTTTAAATAACTGCTACTGGGAGATGTCTAAAAAAAGTACTATTATATTTTCTTGGTAGGAAACCTAAAAATAAAACTATTATTTAATAAGTTCAAACCATAAGTCTCCATTGATTCCAAGGACGCATAAGGACAGTCAGATGTGTGAATCCTTCTTTCTGAGGGCATGGGTATCTGTTACTAAGGCAAGAACAGGAAGTCTATTCTCTAATTTGTGTTGACTTAACTTTTTAAGAAATGTTTTGACCACTTAAAGATGGGGAAGAAGGAAACTGCAGAAACCGCAGCCACTACAGAGACAACTTCCTGTGGGTTTTGTGGTGTGTGCGGCTCAGAACGAGAACAATTCATGTAAGATCTTTCAGAGATAGCAGACGGTTTTGCTGCCCTGTGAGGCACTCTTGGGATGCTTAGCTATAAACAGGCCAATATATTATCAATTATGTCATGCAGTTTAGTTTATATTGTACGTTCTGTATTTGTAGTTGCCAAATGATTGCAGCATTTCAGGAACAAAGAAAAAGGGGAAGAGAAAACATATAAGTTTTTCGAGTTCACCATATAAACCGCAAGAGAAGAAAGTATCTGTTATCTACCTCAAGACATAAAAACGTGGTTTTCAGAAAGCTGTAGGAAACATGTCCTTAAAATTACACAGAACTTCAGTGCCTCAGTGAATCAAGTCCCCAAGGAAAAAATTAATGTAGTGATGATGCCTAGTAATGATTCTCAGCTGCCTCCCACTCCCACACAGTTAAAGCTAGGTTCCTGTACCTACTGACTCGTTAAAGGGCTGTACATCACTGTAGTGCCTCTTCTGAAAACACTGCAGACAACTGCTCAATATGCAGGGAATAGAGTCTTCCAGTAATTCACTGCCTTTCACATACTGGAACTGTTAGGCATAGACAAAAACACAAAATCTGTACTTCACCTCTCATTAAGAGGTTAAAGCACATACCTCGAGTACACTCCAGAGGCTAGATATGCTCAGAATAGGAATAAACCAAACATGTTCATACAGGTGGCCTGTCTTGACTCCAGCTGTTTAAACTCATTGTTATTTCCTTTTTAACTCCTCAAAAGGTTTAACACAGTGCAAGGACATTTTTTCTGTCCAGCCTAAATATCATTTCAACTTGTAAGCAAAGGGGAAATGTACAAATAGAAGTAAAAGTAGGTTGCAGTGGCAATGCATCATTATTTTCAGCCTTAAAATACTTTAGGAATGTATCACTGAAGAATGTAGAGCTGAAATCTAGTCCCTTTGGTTATCATTTTGGGATATCCTCATAAAAAGAAACTCATCTCCATGGTTTGGACCAGGTCTTGGAGAAACTTTTTCATCTGTATAATTGTGTAGTGACACAATCTGAGATTACTGTTGAAAAAAATATTATCTGTGAGTTTTAGTTGTGCTTAATGGCAGTAGAGCTAATCTATTACAGAAATTCATTACAGAAATGTTATGTAACTATTCTACTTCCCATCTCAGACATTTTATGAATGGGACTGTAAACTTCAATGCACTGCAGCTGATCAAGGCAGATTTTACAAAATGCTTCACTGTTAAGTAGCCACTGGATGTCAAAATGTCAGACATTTGGAACTGTTCTACTTTCTCCGTGTTTATTTTGTAGAGAGGGAACTGTTAAAATAATCAAAGACTGCTGTGACACTTCAGCAGGCGCAAATTCAGTGCCGATGTGATTCCAGTCCCAGAACAGTCACACTGCAGACAGCACCACACATGCTCCACTGATCTAGAATTCTTATTTATCATATTTTGCTTTTAGAGAGCATGACTAGTAGTTCATCCTTAAAAGTGCTTGCCCAGAACAACAAGCAACATGCGCCAAAGATTAACTGCACAGGCAACTTTAGAAAGTAAAAGTGAAGGCAGTGCACACGATCTTCCTAACTTAGAAACACTGAGTGATTTGTAAAGGCTGTCCAGGGCCAGCTTAACAAAACTGATTCATTTCATTACCCTTCTGGCAAACAACTGTATTCAAACCCAGAAATCTTCCAGGAACCCTTGCACAAGATACAAAGTGACAAAAAACCCAAACAGAATCACCCAATAAGGAAGATGGAAGACAAGGAGGACAGGAGGTTGCAGAGGTGTGGTTTTCTAAGCCAGATAGTTTTGAAAGGTCAGATCACTTCTACAGTTTCTTGAGCACAAATATCAGACTTGCAATGAGTATTACAGGAAATTGGCATGACTCATTTTTGTTAATGAGAAGCACATGCATACAGAAAATGAAAATATGTACTGAAAATTGTTACATTCAACACAAAAATATATACTCAAAATTGTTACACTGCTAGAAGTGTTTATAGATAATGATACAAAAGTGTGAGCTCATCCGCATCTTAATTCTTCATACCAAAAAGACTTTATTGAATAATTTCAAAAAATGTAGAAACTTAGATTGCTGAACTTTATAACCTATAATCTATTTTTATTGCCACTCAGCTTTCGTCTTTTAGAATCTCAAATTTATTTTTATCCTCTTGCGTTTCTTATTACAACTGGTACAAGACTCCATCTATTCTTTCAAAATTCACATGCACAAATCTATCAACTCAAGGAGCTAACAATGTGCTTAAAAGTAGGAACATCAGATTACACCCAGTTAATTCCAGTGTAATCTTTACCTCAGATGGTAGCTCTGCCCCAGTAGCACCTGCTTTACAAGAGCAACTTCAGTAAGGTTTAGAGGAGGTAAGTAAGGCGAGTAAGTTCCTGATGGTCACACCCATAGGGTTATGAACCCTTTCCATCTTGGTATTTGCTTTTGTTTCTACCTTCAAATATTAAAAACAATTTTAAAAAAGCACCTAAAAAAGATTGCTGTTTGTGTCACTGGAAGAAACTCAAGAAACTCAAGTTTGTATCCCCTGCAGGTTTCTTAACTACATATTATTGGATGATTATATTACACAGGGGTGTCACCATTGGTCTGAGATGGTTTTGTTGGGGCTGCCCTTCAAAACCATTCTAAAATATATAAGCCTGAGACATGAGTGCATAAAATATTATTTTGCTATAAAACACTAGAGCAGAACATAGTTTTATGAGTTTTAACTCCATATTTCAATAATTCAGACTACACCCTCAAGGGATCTTGTTTAAGACACGTTCATTGACCATCACATACTTTCCATCCTAAAGTTAAGAGTGCTTTTCAGTTACTTTTCACCTGTAGCAAGTAAGTAGACATCTGGTTATCTGTGATATATATTCTATTTTAGCTGTGTCTGCAATCAATAGCAAAATTTAGCTCCTAGGGACAAGAAGTTTTGCAGTATGCCCTATTTCATCTGCAACAGTTACAGTTTGGTTAATATTAGTATTTTTTATTATATAAATAAATGTCACTACAAGTTTTTAAAATAAGTTTAAATGTAACACTTTCAACATGGCAATTTACATGAGAGGTTACTAGAACAGAAAGTGCTTAGTGTGGAGGATATTGCATTATTTCCTGACCTGTTGTTGTCCGGAAAGAAAAGCACGTCACGGGCTGGCTTTTAGGCTTTGATGTGTCACAGCACATGAAATCAGTGGGCAACATGAACGTGATGAAAGCTCCACATTCTGCTCATGTCACTTGGCCACTCATTTCTGCTCCGGCACTGTGTCACCCCCTCCACACCTGCGCCTTGCTAACTCTGTATGGGCTGATACCTGAAGTGATACTGGTTTAAAAATTATCCTCCAAGCACAGAGGCAGGAATAAGTAGCCAAAGATGGGAACTTTTAAAGCTGAATTCACTGGCAGAGGTAACATGACTATGCATCTACACTCACACAACATTTACCTCCACTTCAAGCACAGAGATCACCGGTTATCTGTGATTCTGAACCTGATTTCTTTTACCTGTGGGCAAAAGGCATCCTCTGCCTTTCTGTACCTCATCTAAGACAGGAGGGCTTGCTTTGCTCCTTGGATAATTGCATTACATTTTTCCAGTAGTCCTGTATAATATGTCATCATGCATGTGCAAGAAATTCTTAGATGCTCATTTTTTTAGTTTGGAGGTTTATATAGTATTGGCTGTATAAAGGCACAGTGAAAGCAGTTGTCACTGAATCACTCAGAACCTTCAGGAAGCATGCAGGCATTTTACACTTGGTCCCATTAACTGCAACCTGTAATGCATTTTCAGTAAGATATTTTTCAGAAAAAAAACTAGGTATGATTTTAGTTCAAAATTCACAAAAACAAACTTTGACCGCACAGTAATACTGAGTATGCTTAGCACAGTAAACAAGAGGTTCAAAAAGATGTGAAGTACTAAATGATATTTTTTTATGAGTCATCATACTGCCTATACTGATACAAAGTCCAAACTTCACTTATTCCTCTTAAATTATTAGATTCAGTCCAGCTCTCTAGGCACTTACACTGCAAACAGAGCTGTAAACTTATTTACATTTACCAAAATAGAAGTTCTTCAGAGAAACTCACAGTTGGCATCTGTCTCCAGGACTGTCAGGGCTCAGCTCTGTTCTGCTAAAACTGGTTGTGCATTACCCAGGAAGCATTAGTATTTGGTAAGATAAGTATCTATTACTGCAGGTGTATCATTACTCCAATTCCAACTATGAGAAATATACAGTCAAAAAGTTCTCCTGACTGTCTCAGTACCAGAGAAACAATCCCTTTAGTATAGGACCACACATTCCATAACCTATATTACAATAAAATCCAGAGGCTCTAACCAGAACAATGCTTTAAATAAACCTATATACTCAGCACAGGAGGATTCAAAGCAAAAATATTTACAGTGCAAAGCTCAAAGCTAACAGGGCAAATGCTCTATTTACCACTCTTGGATGGCTGTTTCTCATTCAAGTGTTTAGGCCTCACAGAATCCACATAATATCAATATCATTAGCTAAATCTTTTCTTTACACATCTGTCAGTTCGACTCTGCGTGCCAGCTGAGAAACTGTAACTGTCACATCCTCTTTTAAATGTGTGAGATTATAATACTTGTGAAAAGTGCTAAAGCAAGAGCCTAGAGACTGAAATTCTTCTTCTTCTCCAAGCAGGTAAAGCAAGGACAAGCATTAAAGCCAGTTTCCCAGTGAAGTCCAGTCAGTGTGGCTGTTTTCAGTCCCTTGATCCCTTTGTGTGAAAGCTTGTCGAGTATTTCCAATGTTATGGTCTAGTCTAATAAAAGATACAGTTTCTCACCATAAAACTTGCTCCCTAACTAGCAAATATTTCTGAAAGCCTTTTCAAAGCTGGAGAAACCAATTTTTGCCACATGTGCAATCTTTCAAGAGTCACATAATACTCTGACTTCTCTTCTAAGATGAATAAATATGATAATTGACAATAAGATGCTTAAGTGATTTATACAGTTTCTCATGATAAATGTAAGGAGTGTTTTAAAGAAGGTCTTCTATAGAAACTTTATTAATTTCCCCATGTTTTTCAAAAGCTTCTCATTAGAAGTAGCAGTCTTCAAAACAGATTTTTTTTTCTCCCTAAGACCCAATTATAAATAGAGTAATATAAACCCTATGACTCTTTCCTGGCTGTGTGTCATACTGACATTTAACATCAAATACGAGCACTGCTGCTTTTTAGACATGCACTGCTGGACAAATAGATTTCATACTACTTCTAAATATTTCTCTCAGGGTACCCATATGCTATTTTCACAAATGGGCATCTCTTTGGTTTCTGAACAATATATGTCAAGACCAGGGGAAAAAAAAAAAAAAAAAAAGAGAAAGCCTAGCCCATAGGTCACCACAGAAAGCATCCAAAACTACTTTACTAGAAGAAACACGCTCTTTGTACACTTGTCTCACAGTATGGACTGATTTTTTTCCAGCCTACTCTTTTTTATTTCTCTAACTGTATCACTGCTCCAGCTGTACTAATAGGCCTTAATAGCCCTCACAAAGTGATTATGAAGATAATGAATTATTTCTCTTTAAAAGTCCTGTAGTCTGGAAGCGGTAGCAGGGGTTGACAGAGATTTACATGGAAGAGAAAAGAAGGTTGGGGCATTTTTCCCCCATGAACACTATGGTATTGCTATAACTCATGTGAAACCTCCTCTCTCTGTTCTCCAGCCAGAGCTGCATCATGAGCAGTTAACACACTCATTATTCTTGGCACAGAAAAAAATTAGAGAGGTAACCACTGAATGCTTAGATCATTTGGGAAAATCAGTGAAACAATCTCTACCTACACAAGCATATTTGAGAAGGATTAAAAATCATGTACAATGTTTATTATATCTGCAAATGCACAAGATAATACAGTAGCTGTTGCCCTCATTATATTAAAACCAACAAACAAAATATGAGCTTTGCAAAACCTTTGCTCATATATATGCAGGGTCAGCTTTACCCATGCATGGTCACGAAAGGCCCAGAGACAAGGGTGTGTACGTGGATGCTCCCCTGCAGCAGCACAAGCCCCATCTTGTACAACCTGTGCAACCTGAGAGCCAGGAGAGCAAGAAGGTGAATGAGCCTTCAGAACAAGTCAATGTCTTGGTACTCTATAATAGTACAACACGAGTAATGAGATCTTATCAGAACATGATTTAATGTCATGACTCGAGCTGGATGGTGAGCACAGGAACATTGCTATTTGAATTTAAATTAAAATTTCATTAGGTATCATATTACATTTTAAAATTAGTATTTTGTTTCTAAGCGAACAGAGTTGATTAACTGAAGGCTATCTACATCACAGCTTTTTCCATACCACTGCAAAAACAATTTCACTGGTCTCAAGGATAAGTTGACTGAGATCTCTCAAATGTATATGTTATATATGCAGATAAACTTCATTGTTGTTTTTTAAATTAAAATTATTATTTTCCATCTTCTTGCCTGCACTGAAAAGGCAAATATAGTCCTTACATGACCCTCCTCCAACTCTCCTTCTAAAAAGAGTGTCATGTGTCACCACTGAGGATGGCCAGTGTCCCACCGATACACTATTGTGTGGCAGTCAGGGACAGAGAAAGGAACAGTCTTAGTGAGAAGTACATTTGGGGACATCCTGCTCTACTAGGATTCTATTATTCTCTAGACAGAATGAAAAATAGCACTCTAAAGCACGAGCGTGTTCCCTGTTTTTAAAAGATGGTGCTTGTATTTGAAACTGAAATCCAGTCAAGGTATGCAGTACTTTATTTAAAGGCTCTTTGAACACAAGGAAACAGACACTTGAACAAGTCACGCATCTGAAGCTATTCGGGAGTGATTTCTCGTTCATTCAGAGCGTGCACTCAGCCGCGGGCTGCACCTCCGGACAAACAGTCCCTCACGCTCCGGGGAGGCACCCCAGGAGAGATCAGGGGTTCCCCAGTCTGCGCTGACTGCGGAAAGGCAGCTGCCACCCTCTGCCGAAGGACTCCGCCAGAAGCCCCCGGAGGAGTTGCCCGAGGACTCAGGGAGCCAGGGCAGCGCCGCTGGAGGCACCTCGGCCCCGCTCCCGCC
>VYXF01010846.1:2745902-2784368 GCA_013397295.1 Polioptila caerulea | reverse complement strand
CGCCCGGGCTCCCTCAGCCGCCACAGCCCCGCTCCCGCCAAGGAAACCCGCTCCAGACTCCGCAGGAGCCGCGCCCCCTGCACTGCTAATATGTTTAGAAATGACCCTGTTGCTGCAGCGTATTGCAAAAGAAACAAATGCACCCTTACATAACATTATTACAATTATATTGCAGTGTTTGCCTCTTAGAGACAGCAGCACCTCAGCTACCAAGGTTCTGCCACATTAAGGAGCAGAAGACAGGACACAGCTGGACACTGAGAGCTTTTTATCTTGCACAAAAATAGAGGTATAACGGGATACTTGCATTGAGGATATCCCCTTACTCCATCAAAAAGTTATGCTTATATAAATCTTAAATGACTTGCCGCATGAAAACAAATTGCTAGGCCGCCAGCTGAGATTTCAACTCATTTTGAGTCTCTAATTATGCTTGAACAGCTCTTGAAAACACTGAAATCTGTTTCTGACTGCATAGCAAAGCATGGAATGGGCAAGACAAATATTGTAGTAACCTTCATAAGCAATCTGATAGTTATTGTGGAATCTGTCCTCTCCCTTTCTTATCTTCTCTTGGGAATTTGGTGCAGATTGTGAAAACACCTTCAATAATAAGATGTTCCAGAAATTGATAATTTTGTTTATCTATTTTTAACATTTATTTCAATATTTTAAGCAAATACTTAGTTTTCTGACCTTATCTTTCCATTTCCCTTCTCTGCTATATGGAAGAAGTACTTAATAGACATACTTTGATGTCAGTACAGATTCACAGACAGATAATTTTCTTCTCAACAAACTTGTTTCTGTACATATAAATGCAATGCAAACACAACTGGCACAGTCCTGTCTGTGGTAACAGCTGTTATTAAATCATACCTGTTTCTATTGTCAGGGATGTTTAATAACCTCCACCTTGTAACGAAAGGGCAAACAACTGTGACTACACCCATATTTTAGCAGCAGCAGGATACAGATGTTAAATTCTGGACTGTAATAACCTCACATTCATCCAGCTTTGTACAAGGCCTCAAAGCCAGTGTTTTAATTTTTTTTTTTTTTAGGTTTTTTTTTGGTTTTGTTTTTTTTTTTTAGTTTTTTTCTTTATGTGGAGATCATTTACTAGGCTCTTAAACTTTCCTATGTCACATACCTGAGGAAAAAAACAGTGCAAAATACAAAGCATGAAGCACACTATTTTTCAGCATTCCTTCCTCAATCATTTTCTGGACCTTTTCAGGAGAAAATATTCAAAGTTCACAGAGAATTCTCTTGTATGACTTTATTACTGTCACCTCTCCCTGAGGCACAGATAGCATAAAACCTGTGTTTCTCCACCCCACTGCCACCTGCACGCACAGGGACCTTGGGTCAACCCCTTCTCTGTACATCAGTAAAGTATCAATGGGGGCTATATGGCCAAATAAATACAATGAAGAAGTTTTCATGTGCTTGAAAAATTAACTAGTGGTACATAAGTTCATAATCTAGCTGTAAATATGTAATTGAAAAAGACAAAATTAGGACAAATATTGCTAGCTATCCTTAAGAACTCGTGCAACTTGCACTTTCAGTCATTAGTATTTTTATTGCAGTTTGTCTTTCCTGATTGAGTGCCTCAAAGGACTTGTTACTTCAGCAAGGTACCTTATTGCAGCTCATTAAGTACTAGCAAAATATGGGAATTTGTTGAAATCTATGTTACTCAGCAAAAGACTAACTGATTTTTAATTTCTTCATTATTACCACTTTGATTCCTCCTTCAGCATTACAGTTGCGTAATCTCTACCCTTGGAGGTTTGCAAGAGCAGACTGGTTACAGCCCTGAGCAACCTGGTCTGGCCTCAGAGCTGCCCCTGCTTTGAGAAGAGGTTGGAGCCCTCCTTAGGTCCCTTCTAACCTGAATTATTCCATGATCTTTTCTGGCAGTTTCTTTCTGTCTTCTCTCTGCTGTTTTCCAGGATTTCCTTTATAGACTTGTGACTTTTATCAAGAAATTGTTGTCTTGGTAGAAAACTCAGGTGCCTAATCTTTTTTATTGTTATGAAAGATTCAGTACTTCTGGCAGATTTGCATATTATGCAATTTTGATTAAAATGTTGATTTTGCCAAATCTCCTGAACTTTCACAAAATTGAAGGAAAAAACCCCACCCAAGTTATTTATACTTTTCTGTTCTTCTACATAATCTCTGCTACTTTTTTATTGCTGTCTGTGTGTTTCAAATTTTAGGTATTGCCCTGTTGTGCTTGATCCATTGCCTTCTTGTTTTCCAGAAACTGGTTTGTAGGAACTTGCAAGAAACATTTTAAGTGATTAAAGCCCTGCAAAGGATGGTGAGCTACATGTGAAAATCTCTCTTCTGAATTAGCTTTTTCCTAGTGAAAATTAGAGTTTCTCGAGATTTTCACCTTGGTATTAGCTTGTGTTTAAAAGAGAATACTAATTTTGTGTTCTGCACATTCTCAATGTCCCTAAATAGCTTCCTAGAGTATTTTCCAACTCCATTAGATATCTGTTTTTCAAGCTTCTTAAGTAATAGCAGTGAATTTTATTATACCTTTTCCCCCTCTCTCTACTGACAGGAGGCATTACTGCCATTTGGCAAACACTGTGCTTTTACTTTTTTTTCCTATTCCTTTCTCAAAGGGATTTTGTAAGAGTTATGAAAAGCAGGTCAGCTCTGCAAGCACCTATATACAAGTTTCTGCTGTCTTTAAAAGGTAATGTGAAAAGAAAATAATTTACATTCAAAACTTATTAAAAAGATTGCTGAAGCCAGGAATCAGATGAAAGAAGCTGGAAAATGATCAGCTAAGACCCAGTTCATTTTACTTCCACCTTATCTATACTTAGATTTTTCAGCAAATTTCAGCAGATCTTTCAGTTGTTGCTACTTTATCTCCTTTAAGCACCATTCAATACGCAAAAATAATCACTTTCAGTATTTTTCTTTTATGGATTTAAGATCTGTAATGCTAGAGCAAAATATCTTTTTTTTTTTCCCCCTGCCTTGCAAATATAAGCTGGTATAAATGGCTCCAGTGAGTAATTTTCCCTAAGGGCCACTACATAAGTCTGGCATATTCTCTGACTATCCACATTACTGAAGGTTGCTTACAGCTCTGAGCAAAACAGTGAGCGTACTGCCATCCTCATGATCAGGCATCCAAGGAGACAACTCTTCTGATAAGTCACAGAAAAAAGGACTCTCTGTTTGCTCAAACACTTGCACACTTCAGCTTCCTGCCAAAGCCTGTTCACACTTCAGGCTCCTGGTGGATTCTGGATATGCAAGCCCAGCAATCTACTCATGGTCAGTGAGTCACCATGGCATGACTATCCCATGATTAAACCACTTTTGCTTCCTTTTGCTGTGGCCATTCTACACTGGAGCCTTTGCAGATAAGTCCACATCTTCTTGCTCAGAGATCTGTTGATCTCTTCAGTAAACCATGTTTGAGATTGTAGGATTGCTGGATTGAGCACCACTGACAGGAAAAAAAGTACAATGCCAAACTTAATAATTTCTATGATTATCTCTTCATCCTCTTAACCAGTTCATCCAGGACAATCAGCACCATTTTCCAATTGTGGCAAGCCATGTGGAAGAAGCACTGTTAAGACTTTTTGGTGCCATGATAATAACTACAAAGGAGCCACTGCACAGATGAGTAGGGAATGTAGAAGAATGAGCCAAAAAGGTGATGCTAAAATGAAGAGCTGGAAGGTGGGTAACAGCTGTTTGGGGGGACTAGAATGTACTCAGGTCTACTTCCATCAGTGTAAACTTAATCCACAAATCAAATTGAATCCAGTGCAGTAATAAAAGTGACAGACAACTCACAACAAAATAGGGGCATGAGATGGGTTTTCTGGAAAAAGCCTCAAATAACTGGAATAATGACATAAGCAGTCTCTAAAACTCAGCCCAACCCAGCCCCCTGTAGCAGTGTGAAATGGTGGGCAGCAGAGGATGGACATGCACAGCAGCATTGCAGCTCTGCCTTGGAACCCCAGCAATGGAAACAGCCACAACTCTCTTTGGTTCCTTGTTTGAGATCTGTGGTTCTTTGTTACATCCCTCAAGGTTTTTGTGTCTTAAAGATAAATCTTGTCAGCCAGAGACAGTACGCCTCTGGTGTTTTATGGAATGTTTCTGCTCTCTTTTGTGATGTACTGAGAGGTATTTTTTCTGTGTTTTGTAAGCTGGTAGCTACTGTAACCTAGGCAGTACAACAAGATGCCTGTTTTCAAAGACTGTATTTCAATTTTTTAGATGTTTGCAAAATGGTGGTGTCCTTAAAAGAACAACCCCATCATGCAGAGGACTGAAGGAAAACTCTAATTTAACTAAAGAGCCCTAAAGCTGCCTCAGTTCAGACTTGTTCCCAAGAGAACATTGCTGGGAGCCAACTACTGCCACTTCCTTCTTTGCTTGCTGTTGCTGGCAAGACTGAATCTATTTTTTACTGACATGCCACTTATAATATGCTGTGAAATGCAGATAAAATGCAAAGAGAAATTGCAGGCTGCCTTGATAAACATTTGACATCAGTTTCCAAAGCCTAGAAATAGCTTTGTGATGCTCTGAACACAGGTAAGGCAGCAATGGTATTACAGCAGTTCAGCATTTTTGGGGTGTCAGATGTGAGATGAACAGCTCCCTGTGTCAAAGAGCAAATTCTAGCATCTTTATACTCAGACTACTGTACAGACTGGCTCTTGATCAGTAACATGCCAGGGCTTCTGACTTTCTCAGTAACTGCCCATGTCACTTAATTTGTTGTTTGATCAGCTATGAAGTAAAAATAAAATCTGTAAGCACTATTGTAAACCTGTTCAAGATATTGTGATAGTTATATTATATAAATGCCATTTATTATGGTAAACATTTCTCTGCTACATTCACAATTTTAAAATCTAGGTCCAAACAGAATTGAAAACATCCTGTTAATACTTCATTGATATCCTTTACTTTGCAACTTGGATTTTAAACATGGGTGTCCTCCCCTGCTCAACCGACTTTCAGCCTTGTTCTCTCTAACCTTTTTTCCTGATCCCCTGACAGGAGCTGCTCTATCATTTGTGCTGCTTCAGCAGTCTCCTCACTGCCTTTAACCTACTGAGTCACTTCCTGACTTTATGTGATGCCTGTAAACCTTTTCACCTGAATCTGAAGATGAGCATTTCAATCAATTTCTCCACTCTAGCAAACTCACGTGCTGGAATGAATTTTGCAAGATAGTAATTTTTGCTGCATTTTAAATCCAGCTTTTCTTTTGCCGTCTCTGTCATTTTCCTTTTGCCTTGCTAGGTAAACTGCCTGCACTTACTTTGATAGAGTTTATACTTCTTTCCTTCTTTTTCTTTTTGTAAATATTTTCGAACAACAACAAAAAATAATGTTATCTAAGGATGCAGGTACATTTTCAAAATGTCACAAAAACATATTTTTGGCAATAATCCCAGAGCAAAACAAAGATATTCTGGGAAGGCCTCCATTTAAAAATAAATTCCATTCTAAACCAGGGATCCCTGTGCTTTGTCAGAGGAATGAGTTCTGTCATTCCTTACCCACAGCTGCGAGAACTTTACACACAGTAAGGTCCTGACTGAGATAAGAGCCACAGAGTTACTACACTGCCCCATCTCTACAGATCTTCTCTTACACTGCCCTGAGTGAAGCCTCCCATCTGCTGCCAACATCTCTCTTCCCAGCTCACAGCACCACAGTAACCACAGAAATCATCCACAAGGGGAAAATTATCAAGGTACTATCTACCTCATTTTCAGTTGTCTTCTAAAGGAATTAACAGCTGGAAATAAAGGGAAGAAGCAGCAGCTGGTTATTTCTGCAATGTAATAAGGAGAGCATTACAGTAGCTCTGTGGAAGAACTTGTGGAGTTGGTACACTGAGTGCAGGAGTAGAATCAAAGAATTTTAAAGATGTTCTTCCATTCCAGTCCCCTGCTCACCAAGTGACCCTGCAAAATTATAATTAGCTTTTTACCTGTCTGTACTTCTTTGGGCAGATACAGAATTTAATTCCTTCTGGAAGGTGCAGCCCAAGGAAAGGCATGTCCTGTCTGTATTGCCTGGACACTGCCCATGCCTGTGTAAAGTAGCAGAATTCTACAAGCACACTTCCCCATCCTCAGTGGATGTCCTGTGATGTTCTGGAGTGGGGAAAAAACAGACCTCCTAGCATCAAGCATAGGAAGGGAATTCTCTCCTGGACTCTCACAAGTCCTCTGAATTTCTCCATGTCACTGGAGCACAAGGGAGGAAAACAGATTCCCAGTTGAGCAAAGGGAAAAATAGAACCCTTACTCAATAAGAGTTTATTACTCTTATAATTATATATATTACTCAATACAGTGTATTTCTCTGACTGACTGACTGTCAGAAGTAAAGAAGGTTATAAAAATTACACTCATAGCCTGAAAAATAAAACTTTTTGTAAGCTAAACCTGAACAGAGGCTAAAGCTCCAGAAAAGTGCTGGAGGACCAGGCTGGCAATGGGATACTTATAGTGAATGCCAGGCTTCCACATCCTTCTGCATGTCTGCTGCCTGGGACATTGCTGGGGCCTTAGAAAAAAAGAAAGCTGCAGCCCATTGTAAATTCTGCTTTATTTGTGACTCCTGGTTATTTTCCTTAGAATAAATCCTAATATTTTGCATGTTTCTGTATCTGAAACTGATCATATAAAATAATGATCTGGTACTGTACAGTTACCTTCAGACATACACAGGAGAGACCCCTAGAATCTATTTGCAAAACTAGCCTTAATCACCTTACAGCCAGAATTGCAGTTCTTCAGAGGGATTGTGGTGCCATGTGGGATGAAGAGATGCTGTATATGGTATTCACAGTGTTTCCAGATTTCCACTCTGCAGATGGTCATGGCATTTTCCACATGACTCCTACTGTAATACCAGAACCACATAAGTCATTTATAAGTAACTGATATGTCCCAGCACCTTACAGTGCACTGTGCAGTATTCACAGCTGAACAGACAATGCAAAAGGAAAATTAGCATGTCTCCTTGTCTTAATTTTATAGAGAGCATATATGCATCAAGGAAAAGTAGAAAAGCCGAATAAATACTGATATATGTTTGCTAGCACATGAAAATGTCAGAACTTCCATTAAATATGATTATCTAAAACACAGCACAACATGCCCAGAGAAAATAAAATATTATGTTGTGTTGTGGTCAAAGCCTTTGAAAATACTGTTATCATTGATCTGAATTCACTTGTATAATTGGCAATTACTTTGTTACTGGAGAAAGAGGTGTCTAATTGCTGAGAATGACCCTTCTGTCTTTGTTTTCCATTCTCTTTCTTGTTTCATTGGGGTAAATAGATAAACACTTTATTTTTGTCATTTCTTAGGATAACATATAACATAATGGCTTCTAAAAAAGTTAGTAACAGGAAACGTGAGTTGAAAAATTCCAAGGAATACAAAATAAACTGTATGGCTTTTGTTGGTAAGAAAATATGGGGTAAAGAACAAGTTCCCACCAGCTTTTAACTTTCAAGTATTCAATGAGTTATGCAGAATTCTCACAAAAACCCCCAAACAAACAAAAAAAAAAAACAACCAACCAACCACCTCTCAAAACTCCAACATCCACCAACCAAACATTCAGGACACATGAATACTTATTTGCCTTAAACATTTTCTTTTTGCTTCTAAATGTATTTCATTTCAATGCAGAGCTTCCTAATGAATTTCTTTCAAGGCACTTCAGGTGCCTATTTCAGGTCTCAGAATCCTGAGCATACAAAGAAACAACAGCAGTACCCCCTCACTCCTTCCAGCTACAACTGAGTGTGGGCCCAGGTCAACCTCAGTAGCAGCAATTTTGTATTTCCAACTCTGAAGAAAATGACTAAAACATTTTTCTGAGCCACCATAAGAAACTTGCTGCAGGTGCAGGGTGGAAAGATAGAACTATTACAATACAGGAACTGGCTGTGAGTGTCTGACACCACTAAGATAATAAATGATAATCAAACTATAATTCAAATCCACTGGCAATACGCTCCCTTTAAGGAGTCTAATAAATCTCCACTGCACCTTGGTGCAAGAGCAACAGTCAGAAATCAGAATATTTGATCTTGTTCTGGAAATGTGCTTGCTTGTGAGTGCCAAACAACTCAATTTTGGCCAGAATCTGGGCTCTGTGAATGGTGAGCAGTTTCAGAGTGGAATACAATCCCTGGTGAGGCTGCAGTACTGCAAGGGATTCACTTAATAGTTGGAATGTCTTTGCTTCAACACAGCTCTCCTTTTGCAAAGCTAGGATCAAATTATCAACAATCTCTTTACAAATATAAACGAAGGGCTCATTAAACAAATATGGATCACTGAAAAAAGATAGATTTCTTGTCCAGCACATGAGCAATAAGTTAAAAAGAGTTGCTCTTACATTAGCCTAGTGATGAAGATTTTGCTTACGGAGCCCTGGGCATATAAAAATAAATCCATAGCTGCAGTGTAGGTTTAGTGCCAACACATCAGTGATCGTGGAGAAAGTGGATTTAAATTACCCATCTTCCCCCTGGAGTTTAGTCTCCAGCATAATTTGGAAATAGATCAGCACAATTTAAATTAAGTGTATCAGTAAGGACCTTAATGGAATTTCACAGGATCCACCAGAGTACACACTCCAGAGTGCAGATCTGAGCTGGAGTCCTGCTTTCTCCTTCCCACCTCTGTGATGTGAAGCCCAGCAGAGGCTGGTGATGACAGCAGCTGCTGGGCTGCTTTTATTTCAATGTGCCAGTTGGGGAATCCCTATGGAACTTGTTAGGCCAGTTCTGAGGATGCACTGTCACCAAAACACCCTGAACTAGCCAGTCCAGTCGACTTCAGCAACTGGATTAGGCTGTGGAGTGTTTTCTTCTTCTTTTTTTAATCTATTTATCAGTGGGGTCAACTAAGAATACAGCACTTCTGAACATTAATGATCATAGCTCACTTAGGTAGACACCATACCCTAAAAGAAAATTTGACATTCGTTTAAATGATGGAGACAGGTTTGTAAAGAAACATGAAGAAGAGGGGAACATTCCTTTTTTATTATGTGAACTCCCACACGCGATGTCATGAGGAATTTGAGTGGGAATTTATTTACAAAACTGGGACTTACTGTCATTACACTGTGCTGAAGCAGGGGAAAAAATTACCATGCTATAAGTCAAATGTCAGAGTAGAATTTAATATGCTGGAATTCTTGGAAAGTGTTCTAATGCTTTCAGCTCAAAAGCAGCACATACTGCTTTTTATAGCAAGGAATTTTAATTATTATTAGTTTTTGGCAATCCCCATAGTCTGCTGGCATTTTCTAAGCCAGCAGAGATTAAAACCTGAAGAGAAACAAAAGGTGGTAGGAGAGGGAAGAATGCCTAATTGAAGTACTCAACATCTACTTATCCATGATATACTAATACAGATAGGTGAGCAGGAGTGCAAGATCAAGACATTGTTCCTCTCTTCCCCCCAAATGTGCCATTATTAACCAATTGAATTCTCATAACAGCCAAAATAGGTCAGAGAGAAGTGGGCAAGTGACTGTATCAGGTAAGGGATGGCAGTATAGTAGCTGAACTGAGCAAAGAGTAGCAAAACAGTTTGCCTGGAGAACAGAAAGGAATTCTGCAAAGGTTGTTTCCTAACCAAATCACAGTGCCGGGATCCATGGCACTCACATGCTATTCTTAGTGGATTTATGGGTAAACAAGTTCCTGCCCTGCAGTGCTTTCAGTATGAAGATATGCTGACATGACCAGGTTTCCACAGTCTCCACCTCCTTCGTTCCCTTTTAACATTCCTATCCATACTTTATCTCACAAGGCAAATAGAGTCTCAGTTCACCAGGTCCATCTGTGTCCACTGCATCTTCCCTGAACATGTCACTGCCACACATGCATCTTCCCTGAACATGTCACTGCCACACAGCTGGGAATGAAGGACATCAGGCTCAGACAGGGCAATCCCACAGCTTCCCACTCCTTGCTCTACCAGCCACATCCTGCACCCCTCCACCGAGGCCCTGAATGCACCTCAGAGCCTTCTGCCTGCTCATGAACTTCTCTCACACTGCCTCAGACTCCAGTCTGAACCTTCTGGCATCAGGCTGTTGACCAACTCCTCAGCCACTCTCAGGCTGTGACTCAGGTTTGCTGCTAGTGGCAAGAACACACTCACATTGTGATGAACATCTGGAAGGAATATTCTGGACACTGTAATTTTGACCATGGCAGCAAAGGAATGATTGCAGTACCAGCTCAGGGCAGCTTGCTCACTGTGTGAATGCAGCACTGACTTGTAGCAGAGCTGAGTATGGAGAGATGAAGTAACTCTACCACAAGGCTCCACGCCAGAGTCTGATGATTTGTTCACTCTGAGCATCAGACACAGCTTCCCCAGTGATGCCATTGACCAGAAGCCTTTTTTATTGGGGGAACAGGAAAAAGTATTTTGGGAAAGTTCCTGGGATGAAACAGTGAGAGTGGTGCTTCTATCCCAAGCAAATCTCAAGCAACAAATCGTCCCTCTGAACATTCAGGGAAAATATTCCTGTTCAGCAGGAATTCCTATTCAGCACCAGATTGATGGGATGCCCTATGCTCCCTCTTCTCACTCCAAAATATACTTCAAAAATTAAAGAAAAGAAAAGGACACAACACTAGCAGCTAATTAGCACTTCCTATTATATTTGCTATTGCTGACTCCAGATTAAGTAAAAAGAGACAGCAATTTCCTACTGGTGACCAACTTCACAGAATCCCCTGCACTTTGGCATTTTATGAACTGTGGCAATGCAGTACTGTGTGTAACAAAAGGATTTGCTCAGTACAGAGTACCTCTGCACCACCTCTGCTTCCACCTTTACACTTTTCACAGTTTCCCTAAGAGGAAAAACATTTGCATGAAACAAACACCAAAAATGTCACAGTATAAAAATATCCTTTAGGATTCGTTATATGCTATATGCTATAATGCTGTATGCTATGTGAATAATAAAGCATTACACAACTTGTAAAACTGCTATATTAATAGATTTGCATCATATAAGTTTTATATAAAATTAAAACTTTGATTTGTCATGGAAGCTTCTTCAATGATTAACATTTATCAACATCCAACAGTCAAAAGCTATCAGATGTCAGTGTTGTCCTCGTTAATCCTTTTCCCCTGGGAAATGTCTTAAGGATCTGTAGGCTGCTATACTAAGCTCCCCTTCAGCACACACAATTCATCCAGATATCTGCAATGACAAAGTTCATACCAGATAATTTTTGTTATTCTGGGAGGGACTGAACTTCTTGCCACTGAAAGAGATCGCTTTGTAGTTAGCAGTCAAGCAAGCACTCATAACCTCTTATCAGTATTTCTCTGGGCCTTCTCCTACTTTCACAAGTCTCCCTGTAAACTTAACGCTTGAAATTTAGTTACAGAACTTGAATTTCCACTGACTGATTAGGATAGATGATAAGAGAAACACTGTTCTTGCACATCATTGTTTCTGCCACTTATTTTTACCACACTGCCATCACAGTACTTAAAATCTTCTTTGGAAAGGCTGAAGAAATGTTCTGTGCCTTCTGGACACAGAACAGCATCTCTTTTAATCAGGAACAGTAAAATTCTCTCTAATGTGCTCTTTAAACCAGTCATGAAACCCAGGATGGTAACATATGGTCTGCTAGCAATCACCTTGCCCTTTTCCAGTTTCAGCAGGCTATGGCTATGTAAAAATCTACATTTAGTGAAAGTCATTAAACTTTAATACCAAGGAAAACTTGTTCGGGTGTTCTCAGCCTTAAACTTTCTATTTGTCACCTGCTACTCCTAGACAGATGAACTCACAGATGGGAGAGACTGCAGATCAGAAATTATAAACCTTGCAAGCACTGAAGTACAGAAATAGCATTGCAGAAATCAATTGTTGCAATTTCTCCCATTTCTGGGGAAAATGAAGACCATAATATCCATATTTAATGACTTTTTTTTTTTTTGTTGCAAGCACTTCAACATCTGAAGGGGCAGCCATTGCACTCAGGAGCAGGAGCAAACCCACTCAACCACAGGAGAAAACAAGTGAGCCATCAGTAGCTTGAATTGAAGAAATGCCAAAGTGGGGCACCAAATTCGAAGGGCCCCAGGTGTGCAGGAGTGGGAACTGCATGAGGTGATGTTCTTGAAATGATAGAAAACTGAAAACAGAGTTTCTCCAGATCACATGTGCTGTTGAGCATCAGGAAGTCCTGCAGGTGCCATGACTGGTCAGCATCTGCACAGGCTCTGCTCATTCCACAGGCACTTCCCAGAGCACGGCCCTGGTGTGCCACCTCTGAGCAGCACAGGGATGTGCAGAGCCAACACCTCCCTCCAGCCCAGGAATGCTGCCAGCCCTGCCTGCCCCTCCCAGCTCCCCACCACCACCTCCTCCAGCCATTCAGGACCAAGGCTGTTCCTGAACCCCAGGAGAAAGAGAATTTCAGCAAGTGCAGAAGGCACACAAGCACCTGGCACGTGATCTGCACAAAACACTGTGCCAAAATACTGCAAGAAGAGGTAGGAGAGGAAGAAAAATAAAAGGAGCAGCCATTTAAGATGACTGATTAAACAAAAAAAATGACAGGTGGTTTTTAATTCCTTGTTGGCAGTAACTAGTCTCATTTCACCGCCTTTAATTTCTCCTCAGGTCTATCTGCAAGTTTAATAAAGGTCTTTGTTCATGCTCAGGACTTGTTCACTTAATTGAGTGAAACTAGAAGCCACAGTTATGCCAGAAGGTTTTAATAGGATATTAGAGAATAATCAGCAATCTTCTCCCAACCTATCCCCAATCAGATTGCACAAAGATTCAGCTGTGTTTTATTTAAATGCAGGCTTACTACACAGTCCACTGCAGTCCTTAAAGTCAGTCAGACATGAAAAACTTGCCAAGTATAGGGTCTCCCCACTCAAGGAAATAAAGGAAAGCAGTTAAAAAACCTGTTAACATTGGTATTACCACTACAATGCACTCTAAGAAATTCCAGTCCACAAAGCTGTGCTTGTATTTACAACCTCTCCCAATGAGTCCACATCACCTTTATGAAGAGTAGGAAAATATAATACTCCTTGCAAAGTGAGAGGCTGTGCCAGTGTTACACGTTGGGGTATTTTTCATTTGTGTAAACTCGCTAAGAAATCCACTTGTCTTTCCAGCCCATCCCTGTTTTCTAGTCTGCTGATAATACACCCGGATCCTTTAGTCACTGGAACACTGCTTGCAACACTGCTTCCAAGCTGTTTAGAAGGTAGAGCTTTCTCCTTCAGCCTTCTAAAAACTGACTTCACCCCCCACTTAGCAGCTGAATAATTACTGGCTCCACGTTGTCTGGGGGCTGGCTTCAAGAGCAGGAAAAATTTGGCAAGATGCTCCACTGTCAGTTTAGGCTTTCTTCACGCTTTCTCCCTTGAATCGACGTATTCCTCATCGTTTTCTTTCTTTTCCATTCTTTATTATACTTGATAGTCATCCTCTGCGTGTGTTATGCTCCCTTATCCTGAACTTCTCTACCCAGCTAGCATTAACTATTTTTAGGACTTCTTGTGTTTACATCCTCTCTTAAGATCACTTAAGCAGAACAAAGGGCAATTTTAAGCTATGAACTGAACTCGGAGGATGAGAAGCAGGGTGGAGCAGGCCTATGCTGTTTTAGGAAAAGCAGTTTGGAAACTGGGAACAGAAAGCTCAGTTCCTAAATGACTTGAGCCTGCACGAGGGCGTTTGATAACAGTGGCATCTTGCTCCCACTGCCCTGAACAGACTGTGCAGTCCCTCCAGACCAAATACCTGCTCCAACACAGCAGAGCAGCAAAGAGCTTCTAACAGCTGGTAAGGCAATACCCAAACCTCCCCACTACACTTTCCCTGATAGGCTCCCACTTCACTAGGGGCTACAGTTTTTAATTCCTTGCACTAGAGCTAAGGGAAAACCAGGTCACCTTGGCAACAACTCAGCATCCCACCCCTACGAAGTTCAAGAACTGCTGCAGAACAATGTTCAGACACAGACCAACAAAAAAAATTCTAACATAGATTTGTCAGACCAGAAATGTATTTAAACCATGTGTGAACATTATTCCATTCTATCAGACTTCAAGAACAGTTCACAGAGCCCAGAAATCATTTTTGTATGGTCTTGCAATAAAAAAACTGCCATCAATCACCTTTGCAATGCAGAATTTTCCTTCATTAACACACACACACACACACACACACACACACACACACACACACACTTTCTGCAAAGGAACCTCTGTACCTCTGGACAAGCTTTTTGCTCTTAACATCTGTACTCAAAATAATTAATTTTGAATACAGTTTGCCTTTATGATGACCATTTTTTTACATTAAACTTCAAAGACACCCACCTGGTCAGGATTGATGGTTTGTGTACAGGCCTGGCACAAATCTCTATCTGAAAGCAGTAAAACTTGTTCATTCTGCTGATGTGTTTTCAACCTGTCCTCTGCCTGCCAAAATATAACCCTTGAAAGCAGACTCCATATGACTTGCCCCTCAACTATAGATCCTGTCAACTTGCATTATCCATGGTAACAGTAATATTTAAGAAACACCCTCTAGCAAAATGCTTACACTGTTTTTCTGGCTTGAGCTGAATAAATAGCAGATATCAACAGTACCTCAAACATATTTTAATGCTGATAAACAGCTCAAAGTGGAATTTTGTTTTTCTAATTCCTTAAACCTATTAATAATTTACATCACATTCTTTACTTTCATCCAGAACCTGTACTTTTAATATTAAAATGATTTTATGCTTAGTAGCAGCCAGTTGTAGGAAGAAAAGTAAAGGAAATTAGACAAGGTAAACAGTACTGAAGGGCTCTTTCTTCTGCCATCAAAGTACAGTTAGCTATTTTTTATTTCATCTTAAAATGTACTTTTGACCGCCTCTGCCAAGTGCCAGTTTACTGAGGAAAATCTGTGCACAAATCTCTGTAACTTACATTTTAAAGTCATCCATGTGTTTTAATGACAAAGACAACAGAACTGCAACCTGGAAAGACACTGGAAATACATAATGTTAATTGATTATCACGCCAAACTGATCTTTCCAGATGAAGTAAAAGCAAGATCTGACAAATGTATGTAGCTCCTGATTACTAACAGCCTCCAGTGAAATGATGACAACACGGCTACACTGCTTCCTTTTACAAGCTCATTTACAATACGCTTTGTGATCATATTTAAACAATAGCTAGTGCCAAATGGGCAATGCTGATTAGATGAGCAGTCTTCTTCAAAATAAGGAAGTGTAAGTTCATCATTTTTCTAGGTTTCCTAGGAAAACAAACTTGTTTTATCATCTTGTCTACCTGCTATCTCTACCGAACAGTAGATTGAATCCCTGACTAATATGGAGGATAAGTAGCTGTGAATTATGTAGCATTCAGAGGCCATCATTATGGGGAAAGATATGGCAGTAAGAGGTGCAGGGCATTCAGGCACTAACTCACAGAAAATGGCAGCTCAGTATTTCTGCTGCTCAGGGAGAAGCTTTTTCCCAGTTGTCAGACTTTGGAGAATATTTTGGTTTTATCCACTCTATGAGGGTCAAAAAAAAACCAATGGTCTTTTTCATCTCTTTTCCAAAACTGTGACAAACTGAAGTGCAAACCTACACATACGTACAGGAATGCAAACCAAACTGGATACCAGCAGAATTCTCCTACCCAGGAAGCCTACCATAGGTTTCACTTGTTACTGCTGCAAAGGATATCATTCAGCGCTAAGGAAAAAGAGATGTAGAATGAGAATTGCTATTTTTACTGGTATCAGCAAAAAATTACTTTATCTGCAGACAGATAACGTGGAATCAATTTTGCATGGCGTCAAATGGAAAAAAAAACCAACAACCCAGCTCCTCAGCAGAAGTCAGACATTGCTACCTTGAAGTTTAAAAGTAAAATCCAGATTTGAACAGGAGCACACACGCTTTGGAAATTCCACAGCAGGTTTGTTTGTATGCTGGCCAAAAACAGGTCCCCAAACACAATCTGTTCCAGCTAAAGCAGGAACCATCCCTGCCTGGGACTGTGTGCAGGGCCCCAGCCAGGCCAGGGAGCAGGAGCCGGGCACATGTGACCCACACTCTCCAAAACCTCCCCACAGCAGCAGCCACAAGGTGCAGCACACACCACTACAAACACAGGGTTTCAAATCACCTGGCTCTCTTGCCTCCCCTACTTTGCAAATTTTATTGCAAATAAGAAACAGTGGAATGAAATATATTCAAATACACACTAGAAAGCTGGGAGGCATCATTTACAGACAGTTTGTGTTATTACAGGCTCCAAAGATACATAAAATGTCTTGCATTCAGAGTCTTGACATTCAAAGGCTAAAACATGGTATTTTTGCCTGAAACTCTGCTAACAACAACACATAGTTGCTGCAGTTTAAAAATATCCTTTCTGCATTCTCTTTTGAAAAACTATAAATAGCCTGTAAAAAAAAAAAGTGACTTTAACATCTCTGTTATTTGAACAAATAACAGAGTAATTCAACATTAGGTGTGGCCTTAAGGTCGCAAATTTCAAAGACTATTAGGAAAACAGAAAATTGAGGACAAAACCTTGCATGAAACACACAGAAGGAAGAGAGGAGCAAATATCCTCTTGCTAATAAATTGCTACCATTAGCAGACAGTGCATAAATCAGCACTTCTCAGTTGTGAAGATTTCTGGATTATATATCAGAGTTTTTAACAATTTGCTTACATAGCTCAGCCAGTAGAGAGTTAAGAAAGAAGCCTCTTGTCAAATAATTCCGTTGGACCTGTTCCTGCTGCTACTGATGCCAATAGGAGTGCTGCCCTAGAATTCAGGAAGAGCAGGACAGGATCCAAAGCCGTGGTGTGATCAGTTTTACTGTTTATACTAGGGCTGTAACTACCAGTCTCCAACTGGAGATGATGCTACCAATGGTAATGAGACTTATCAACACCAATTCCATTTGCAGCCTGGCCTTCATCCAAGACATCTACAGCAATGAAGTAAATTACATTCAGGCAAATTAAACAATCAATCCACTAATCAGATTTTAATTGTTACTGTCATCAAAAAGTTTCCATCAATGCAACTTCTATTCTAACACAGTTCTAAAAATTTACTCACTGAAGTGGTCTTTTGAAAATCTGATCTATAGACACATGCATGGAAATTCCTCTTGAAAATGTTAACTTCCTTCTGGTTCCAGTCTGCCACATAGGTTTAGAAGAAAGCAGTTTCTAAATTAGCTCCAAATCTTTACTGTGACTTGATGGTGACAGGGCATATTAAATAGGTTTTAACAGGAGGCAATGTTTTATCATCACTTGGCAGTTTCCCCTAGTTTACCAGAGAATCAGAGAATCAATTACAGAATGGCTGGGGTTGGAAGGGACCTCATAACCCTTTCTGCCTCCACATGCTTAGAAATGACATCCAGGATGTGTTGCTATCACCTTTCCAGGGATAAAGGTGAGGCTGACTGGCCTGTAGTTTTCTGGGTCCTCCTTCCTGTCCTTATTGAAGACTGGAACGACATTCACTTTCTTCCAGTCCTCAGGCTCTCCTCCATGACAAAGATGATGTGGAATGACATAGCAATAACATTTCCTAGCTCCCTCAGAACTCATTAGTGCACCCCATCAGAGCCCAGGGATTTTTGGGTGTCAGGTTTGCCTAAATAATCTCTAACCCAATCCACCTACACCAAGGTTAAGTCTTCCTTCCTCCTGACTTCCCTTCTCCAGACTTCTTCTCTTGCCTCCAGGGTCTGTGATTCCTGAGGAGTAACCTTAGCAGTACAGATTGAGGTGAAGAAGTTTTTCCTGGTTTGCCATGCCAATTCCTGGCAGACCATGCTCTCTAACAACACACACTTTCCAAAGCATGTTTTGATGCTGCACAGTAAACCATGTTTTGAACTGTATTCAAAGGTGTAGCTAAACTGTCATTTAACTGAGGACTCAAACTCGCAGGGATCAGGCAAGTTAGAAGGACCAGTGCTCTATTTAGCAACTGGCCTTGTGCTGCTTGTCTCCAGCAGAGACACAGCTGCTCACAGAGTGGTGCTGTGTGCGTCTGGGCAGACTTGACAAGACCAAGGCATTTCTGCACATGGATGTGGGATGGATCTGACCCTTGAACTTCTGCCCAAACACCACACCCTGACTTCCACGGAAAATGCTTTTTTGGCTGGCTTTAAGGAACACCAGGACAGATATCTTTGTATGTTTTGATGTGCATAAGTCTTAGCTTGCTGCAGAATATGAGTTTGCAGTAATGAAACACACATTTTGCCTCACCCAGAAAGTGGAGTTATTTTTGATTGTGTTAAAAAATCATAAGTATATCTAAGTTAGACGTTTTATAGGACTCCTACTCACCTCCTCAGCACCACATGCATCTTTCTCTTTATTTCATTTCTTGGCAGACCATCCTCTCCAGCTAAGAGGACATACTGTGTCTAAAACAAAACAGTCTTTGTATACCACATAACAAACTAACTTCTGAATTTGTATGAAAGTCACAGAGTTGACAGCTTAGGAGTTTAAATGATGGATTTTCATACCATTATGTAATTATTGCCACAAAATGAAACATTAATTCTGGGTAAGATTCTCAGGAACATTAAATCAGTTAACACATATGTATACATGGAAAGCCCCGAGGATATATAATGTTAAAGAACACCATAATCTGTTTAGTTCCAACTCCACCCCTTTGGCATTAATTGGGAAGAAAGGTGAGATCTTTCAAAGGAAGTAAACTGGGGATTCCCTACTGATTGAGAAACACTGAGGTGATGAAAAAATGACATATTTGGCCCCATGCCACACCGTGGCTTAGCTAACACAGAGAGCAGCAGCCACGGGATGCAATACAGGTTCCAGCACCGTGTATGACTCTCCTTCACTACTGATGCACAAGGAAGTGTCCAGTTTGTTGTTTTTACTTTCATTTTCTCTTGATTTCCCTGTTCTTCATTCTCTCTACTCAGTTTGTGAATAAAAATTGTTCTGTGGTCATACTACAACTGTGTTTTAGTGACTATGCAGCCTCAAGACAGAACATATAAAAGGCTTACAAATATATAAATTAAACTCCCTGCTTTCTAGGCCATGCTTTAGCTGTTTTTCCTGCTAAAAGAAATTAATAGGAAACCCCACCAAAATAAATGACTGTTTAAGAAACAGTTCATTCTCCCAATGAGTCACTTTCTGCAACAAATTAAAAGCTCTCAGATGATGGGGATTTGTTTGCAAACTGTTGGTAAGACACATCCTTAACCTGCCCAAGAGCCTGTTTATCTCTGTTTACTCCCCTGCCTGTCAAGGGGAACTGTGGTCTGCTGATATCAAACATACATGAAACACTTTCTCAGCACTTCTTAACAGGTGATTTCATCTTCCCTTTCCCAAAGCCTGCTCTTTCCAAGGCTGCCTGAGCATAGTAAACGTCTCATTCTAAGGGCAGTCAATTTTTGTGTATTATTATGCTAAAGGCTAACCTGTGATATTGGTGTTGATTATTAAATGTGACAAACATTTGGAGGATCCTGATCCAAGACTCTCAAAGTAAGTTCAAAATAGCCTGTTACAATATCTTCCTGTACAGATATTAATTTACTTTTACCTTGCACTAAATCTGTCTGATGTCAAGCCATACCCCCTTTTGAGCATCTTCAATTTCCACTTGGTATCTCTAGGCTAAATAAATTTTTAATATCAGTATTGAAGGAAGTCAGCATTACTTTTTACTAGGAACCTCAGAAACTTCCGTGAAAGGTGCAGCCTGCTAATATGGTTTCAAAGGCTGGCCTGGGAGAAGTTCTCCAGGGACTGCTGGGGAGTGACAGTTTCATGTGAGATTATATAAGCTTCAAAAACTAACTACAGTGCTGCCTGAAAAATCTATCTTCTGAGAACAACCAGAGTGCTTCAGCTCTCTTCAGTTTCACGTTATTTTCCCTTTTACGTTCTATTGCCAACAAAACAGCATTTTTGCACTAGATTGTAATGATCATATAATGTTGATTTCATTGCCCTTAGTAAGAATTTTACATTGATATAACAGTTTGTATTTTACAAGCACTTGAAAAACAGTGAGATGTGAAATTACAGTGAAAATGTATTTCATAAAGCAAATTACAGTGAAAATATATTTAATAAATCCAATGACAAACCCCTCTAAAGAAACTGAAAAGCCCATTAAATGGAAGAGTCTGAAATAGGCTAAGATAGCAGTTCCTTATATGGTGAAAATGTTCCCTTCCTCTAGGACTTGTTTAATTCCAAGTGTCATGATTTAACAAAAGAGAAATGTGTGAGACTTGCAGTCACACTGCATAAAATAGGTTTACATAAGTTGGAACTCTCTCTTTAGCAATCAAGCACTTTCTTAACTCCATGGGGTTGGACTGAATCCTCACTGATTATTAGCACTTCCCATGCAGATACTAAAATAGCTCCATATGCCTGGATATACTTGCAGAAATGCCTGAGGAGTCCCTGCAGGAGTTATCTGAGCAGGCTTCACAGCAAGGTTACACAGGCCCATGGACAGTGTTAATATTGAACATATTCACCTGCTTGACTTCCAGCAGCTCCCAAATCCCATACAAAAGAATACAAAAATTTACAAAGAAGTTTTATAAAGTTACAAACCTTAAATTCTTTTGTGATGCTTTAAAGAAACCTGCTTAAGCCTTTGGGACTGATGAACTCGTCAGTAATATAAGAAAACTGTGATGGGTGAGATGTGACTGCATAATAACATCAGAAGATGGAAATATACTTTAATTGAGGTGTGCTTATCTTAACCAGAAGAGGTAGGCATTAATTAGGCATGAATTCCATACATTAAGGCCATTTAACACGAAGTGCTGAAAGAACATCAGAAGCCCCAGTACAAATATTCTGTAAATATCCAAAAGACTTGGAGGTTCCTACAATCTGTCTTATTTTCTCAGCTGGAAAGTATTAACAAAAAGAGATACAGCAAACCCCTTTGGTTGGAGAGAAGATGAAAGTGCCATTTCTCAGGGGCTGCTTGACAAACAGCTAAGAGAGAAGCTCTGCAGAGGAATCTGAAGAAGCTGGACTTACCCCACTAGTATATACTGAAACAGCATTTTCTCTTCTACAGACTGATATCCAGAGCCTCCTCCCCTGTGCTTTTCCTCATATAAATGAAAAAGCAAGTCCATTCTGTCCCCATGCACACACATGTAAATTCCTGCATGTCATATGTAAAACACAACACATTTTACAATTATCATCTTATTCTGCACTCAAAGGGGAGCACCACCACTGCAGCTACCCAAACACACCTACCCCTCATGTGACACTTGAACCAATAAAGCTGTTTGCATTTATACTACTGAAACATCTAATAACACAGTGAGAATCAAGCCTGCCTCCAAGAGATATCAAACCACTTGGACAGGGGGAAGAGAAGATGAAAAAAATCAAGTACAAAAATGGGTTATTTACTCCAAATACCTTCACCAAGGTTCTACTTCCTCACGTGAAAATGATCTTCCTCTAGAGCCCTAATACCGTATAGTAAAGACAGAGTTAGCTTTCAACAAAGCTGTTTTGTCTTAAATAAGGCCACTGCTTGGCTTGAAGCTATGCTACTGAATGGTCTTTAAATATGGAAGGAGTTGCATGCCCTAACTCGAAATAGAAGCATAAGAAATCTAATGAAAGTGTGAAGTATTCATCAGGGAAATGTGGAAAAGCTATCATAGCAGTTTCTTTAAATGGCTTTGTGAATTTTATTCTTAAAGATCAATGAAATTACTTACTTAGTAAACTTAACAACGAGTACAAAAATAGCCACTAGAGAAATCAGAAACCCTCTCTTTTAAAAAAATAATTTTACAAGTTTTTTTTCAGTAATAATGACTTTCAATGCCTTATAATTTCTCCTGCTCTCCTTCTCATTGGTGATCTTTAGCACTAATTGCAGCAGAGTTGCCCCTAAATCACACTGCTGTGAACTGATGGAGATCCTAAGGTGCTAGCAAGGCCTACACATGATGCATTCAAAATTCTTCAAATCAACGCCCCTGTGGCAAGGTAAAAGGTAGCAAGTGCTAAAAGGACAACTCAACTGACAACCTAGTATTTGGGAACTAATTCATTACAGCCTTAAAATTCCTTGGAGTTTGCAGCTTCATGGATCTGGCCATTAAAGCAAAGTGTTATTTTCACCTGGAGTAAGCAGGAAAAGAATAGGAATGTGGTGAAACTGAAGAGTCAGAGGAGTATCACCCTACTAACAAAAAAAGACGGCTGCCTTTATTCTGTATAACTCAGTTCAAAATCTTCGCTACACTATTGTAGCTAACTTTAGAGAAGGAAAAGAGGATGAATTATTTCTGAGGCATGGGATCACTGACTTTGCTAACAGGAAAATACACAACATCAGTTCACGGTTTGGCATTTTTCAGTTTAAACACCAAGAGGGAACATGGTTAAAAGAATGGGAGCCAAAGTACTGAAAAAGATCAAGTCTCTGGTAAACTCAACTTGATCACAGGGTCAGTTTAGGAGCATTCCCTCTAATTTGATCTTTCATTTCTCTCAGATAAACAAGCCTAATTACTTCTCTCCTTCAGGATAAATTGAGGGAATTATGGTACTTAATTTAAAGCTACTGTTTCATCTTAATAGTCCCTTGGTATGAAGAGACTTCAAAATTGTTAATATCCAGACTGTCAGTAAGCCAAAGGCTTCCTCAGACTCTTAACAGCAGCAATCACTGATTCTCTTGTCATATTTCACAAGCCAAACCAGAGATGACTAGTTTAAATTTAAGACTCCCAGTGGAATAACCTCTTTCATCTGTGCTATGATCTGAGTAGCTCTGCTATTATAAGCTCCCCAAAGTAGTCTCTGTAAAGTGAGAGTGCTTTATAAATGTCAGGTTCAACTGAACCCTTTTTGTTTGTTTGTTTGGATTTGGGGGGGGATTTGTTTGTTTGGTTGTTCATGTTACTGAGGGTTTTTTTCTGTTCAATTAAAAGTATTATAAAGCATATTTCAAAAAATATAAAGTATCATTTTTATTTCCTATGTATTTAAACATGTATGTGTAGCAAGTATAGGTGACTGACAACTAGAGAGTGTCATAGCACTGTATAAAAAAATAGGCAATTTGCTCTCAGTAAAGGAATGGTAAAAAAATTTGCCTTTATTTCCACATCCTTCACTTACATGAAAGCTTCCTCAATCTACCTATCAATCAGATCTTTTAAAACACGAAAACAGCAGCTCTATGCCTGATTTGGCTAAAATGCAAGCCTCTGTTAAGGTTCATTACATTTTCACATCAGCATTTTTGTGCCTCCTTCATTCTTGAAAAGAGAACCCTGCAATAAAACTTCGTTGTCTATAAAAACTTGGCAGGCATTAGACAGAAGGTGTGTTGAGAGCCTTCCTCTCAGGCTGCCCAACACTGTGTCCTTGTTTCCTCGTGCTGCCCCTTGTGTACCAGCATTTGTCCCTCATCTTCTCCCTAAGTTGTAGGACCCTGAGGAGAAGCCACGGTATCATTCCATATCTGTGGAGTCCTGTACAGTAACCTAATTTAGACATCTGTCTAAATAACGGCACCATCAAGATCCTACTGCTTCTTGCAGATATTTAGAATTAAAGCACAGTCTTACCTTCAATTCTGCTGTATTATTGGAGATTTCAGTGCAATAGTTTACTGTATAAATACTGTAAAAAAATTAATTTAACAGAATGTGTTACAATTACAGTCAAGCTGCAGGAGGGGATTCTCTGTTCTGTTTGCCCTGAAGTCTGGATGAATGATCTTGCCCAGATGTAAAAGCTCCCCATCTTAACCTTGACCTTGGCTGGCCAGCCAGCACACTGCCAAGTTAATTGGTGTAGGTGCATATAAAGGACATCCTTTCCTAGGTGCACAATCATGAGCTCAGCAAATAAAGAAAACAACTCTGCTGCAAACACTCGGAAGTCAGATTCCACATGCTCACAGATCAGGCAGGTCACAGCTAATTTGTTATGACTCATTTGGAAATGATTCTTTACAGGTGATATTTCAGTTTATGATTTGGATGTTGTTCAAATAGGAGAATGCATAATCCTCTCAAACCAAATAACCAACAAATCCTCAAAGTCTTGTTTAGCCTTTCCAAAATATAAATTTTAGGCAACAAAATGAATGGAATATTTCACCCCAAATGGATAGGTTTTGAAAGCAATATAAAGATCTATTTAATGCAGCTTTAACCAGGTTCAGAGTAACCTGCACACAATAAATACTTTTATCTGTATCTAAGCAATGCTAAATGAGGCATATATTATCAAATTTTAAAAGTCATAAATTAAAGAATATTGTTAGAACTTTTAAAAAACTATGTCTCCACAGTATTGTTCATAGACTTGTCAGAACTTAAATGGTTTATAATTGAATAAATACCTTAACACCTGATGTTGAACTAAATTCTATAATTTGTCTGACTTATGAAACCATTTATTTTCTTTGCACATATAATGAGGAAATTGAAGTCCCTAAGCAAATGGAAGATAATTTTAATATGTACTGAAAACATACCAAAGTTACACCAGCGCTGTGTGCCTTTCTATTTTAGTAAAGTATAAAAGAGTCGTACGCACAATCTGAAAAAACAGCAGTGTTGATAAATCCCTGGTTGTGTGTACCAGAAGAATAGCTCTTGGTCTGGTTTGGCATTTAGTCTGACTCCTTTTCACACGCCCCAAACCCCACACACATTCTACTGCTAATACTCAGCACAATAGGACTAATACCAGCTGATTAGAACATGCTTCAATTGCATAATTGTCTAAAGGGAATGAATATCCTATAAGTTAAATGATGACACTAGGTTATATGAAATCCCAATTAGCTCAGCAGAAAAGAAGAAAGGCTTTAGAGATATGAAACTGTCAAAGCAGACCTTCATAAAGGGGTATGATTTCCTCTTTGCTTTTCAATCTCATTTTCAAAACAGCTTCTTGAACTAGCATTTGAGAACACGCCGGTTTCTGTACACAAAAAGACTAATTCCACAGCCAAGTGCTTGCCACCTGATAATGTAGCAAATGCATGTCAGTCTCACAACCACCAGGTTCCTGTTTTTAGCCTTCTGGCCATTTAGTCCTCAAAGGTTAAATCAGTGACAATGCTATGATACTCTATTTAAATGGCTTTTCAACAAAGACCAAAGCTATTTTTCACACAATTAAGTGAACCTTCGTAAGATATTAATTTGTACTAGTCAATGGAAACTTTGTCTAGGCACTGCTCTTTTATAATAATGCCTTCTGTTTGCACTGCTACCATTTTACAGAGTGTATTTCTGTATTTTAAGAAGCTCTCCTGACATTTGCAATTTCCCATCCTTTGTAAGAAATTGCTGCTGAGTCTGAAAAACTCTTTGGGTTGGATTGTACCTGTAGGTCCAGAGGCAGGACAGCACTGGCTGAATAAACAGTGCTCTGTCATCTCCATAGTCTCTCTGCAGTTCTGCAGCCTGGGGAGTGCACTGAGACTGGAGCAGATGGATGGAAAATCCAACCCATACTTCACAGCCCTGTGGAAGTCACCTGGGATTTACAGTGGCACTTCTGACTGCACTACCTGGTTAAACTTGCTTTACAACAGGTGCTAGGGAAAGAGTAAAACTCTTCTTCCACAAAGGCTTGTTGCAGAGCTGATTTAATAGCTTTTTTAATGAAAGATGCTCTGTGTGCTGTAGATGAGTGTAAAAACACATGAAAAACAATAAATATTGACTTGGACCCACTGGTCATACATCTTGGGAGGATGAAGCTTTTGAACTGAATACTGTAAATGGAACTGGCATTTGCCCTGCTGTGCCTTCTTCTCAGCACAGTCAAGCTGTTCAAAACTGCAGCACTTTGCAAAACAGAAACAGGACTTACTTCACATATACTGCTCTTGCAACCAAGAGTTTTAGAAGCAGCAGTAATTTTTTGAAAAGTGGTAACCTGAAGCCACTTCCATAGCAATTGTTCTCACAGAGAGCGTCAGCAGCAAATTAGAGGAAGTCAAGGCAAAAGAAGGGGCACACAAGAATCTCTGGCTGCAACTGATCCTGCTACTTCTTTGTTTAATCATAATTCCAAGTGTCGGAAGTGGGTGTAGCAGGAAAAGCAAATAACAAGAAGCTGAATGATAGATTAAAGGCCTTTTTAATTTGAATTTAAAGTTTAACCATACTACCACGGAAAATGCTGCAGCACTCTCATTTGTTTTCATGCAAATTTTCCCAGCATATGGTTAGGAAAATTATTATTTTTAGCATAACAATCAGGGATAGGTAAAGCAGCCTTACAATTTTTTGTTGTGATGGAATTCTGTTTTTCCTCTGGGAGGATAATTTTCTCTATGGTCACACCCTATACCAAGAAGCAAGAAATAAAAACGAACAGAAAAGGAAAAGGGAAAAAAGAAAAGGGAAGAAAAATCACCTAAACCTGCTATTATATTTCTTTAGGTCCAATGGTACAGCCATTGTACCTGAATCACTAACAGGAAATGTGCAATGAAAAGGTACCCTCATGTTTAAAGAATCTGTCAGATGTTTTTGAAGTCAGGGAGCACTGCTACAGAACAGGGCTCTTCTGGCAGGCTCAGAAGAAGGAAAGCACCATCTGAAAGAATGACTCTTCTCTTGTTTGCAACTCCCATGAATACCATGACCACAGCCATTGCAACACCACTTTTAAAGAGGAGTGCTATACTGTGTCTCTGCTGAAACCTGGACTAAAATCTCTGGAAAATAAAATTAACTCTTTCAACATGAAATAGCATGTTCAGATTCATCAATCTGACTGAGTTTTGAGATGCTATTAAGATTGAAACAGATCACTTCCCCTACTCAAGGATAATGGTAAAAGTATGGCTGCAATTTAGCCCTAACACAAGTTCCCAATGGAGTTGTATCTGTATCAGCTCTACCATGGATGTAACCTGCCTTCAGGTTTGTGTCAGAGCACAACCTCATTTTAAATGGATTGTGGAAGTGAATCTTAGAGAAAAACTAAGCTACAACCACCACACGCCTTCCCTCCAGAATTCACGTTCTTCACTTGCTCTCATTTATGTACCAATGTACCAGGCAAACTAAGGCTAACTGTCATCAGTGACAGCTCTCTATAAACTCTGCATTGGGCAGTACTGCAGAGCAGGGAGAATTACAGAATACTGCGTTAGAAGAGGACCTCAAGCATTACCTGGCCCAACCCAGGCTGACAACACTCTGAAAGAGGCCACTTTGAAAAGAGGGATTGTTGCTACTGTCGAGATAACTGTAGAAAAAGCCATGCAGAACAACAGTGAGTTCACACACTCCCAAAGCTGCTGATCAGTGAAACTGTCAAACCCAGCTTTTGTTCATGTAAACAGAGGAAGACTGTTCCTATAACAAACTTGCCCCAATGTGCCCTGCAGGGATTCATGTTGCAATTCTTTATCAATTCCTGCCAGGCATTATTCTGCCAGCTTGTAATCCTATAGGAGGACAAATCTGCATAAAGAAATGCTCAGGAAAGAAAAAGTGCAATGGCTCGTCTTTCTTCATGCCATACATGCCAAAGCACTAAGAAAGCATTTCGTAAACATGTAATTGGTAATAAACTGGATTTTTTTTTTTTTTTTAATTTGCTAGCTGTAATATATACAAGGGGCTGGATTCAAAGCCTTTCTGAAGGTGACTTGAACAGCGTCTTGGTCGCTTCTCAGTTACGGTGTGACACTGCAGGAATAATCAAAGAAGTTGGGAGCACTCTGCAGGAAGCTTTGAGGGAGCATCAGTAAGGTTTGAACAAAGACAGGGGCTCAAGATGTTACGCTTTTCACTTTCCTAAAACATGTTTGTTATTTAGGTACTAAGGATCAACTTGCTATGGCAGATGCAACTATATACTAAGAAAATGCATATTTATACTCTCATGCATTTCAATTACTTGGAAAATAAACAATCCTGCTTTTACATGCATATGTGCATCAACACAAATCTGCATTTCTCAGCAGTCCGAATTCACTCTGCTTTGGGAAACACCACACGGCCTGGGAGAAAGGGAATGAAAGGGAATTGCCAAAGTCAGCCCAGCTCCAGTGAAAATTGCCTGTACCATTAACCTTACAGCATTGGCAGGTTATTTTTACATTAAGCTCATTGAAGGAATTAGAGTGAAGAGCATGCATTTCCTGTTCATACTTTTAAAACATTTCAAGAGAGGGCTTTTTTTTCTCCTCCAAAGTCATTCAAGCACAGCATCTATACAGAAAGGAATCTCAACTCTTGATGTCCTAATCAAACCTTTATAGGAAATTCTAAAAGACAGTTTGCAATGACAGCACTTACAGTTATATATTCCACTGCATTTTATAGACAAGTTTACTTTGACAGAAGCAACAACCAAGATTTCCACCACTATTCGTCTTAGTGGTCAGCAGCTCAGAGTCCCAGCAGGGATCAGTGACAAACAGGGTCCCTCAGGGGTCTGCAATTGAACCAGTTTTATTTAATATTCTCATTAATGACACAGACAAAGGGATTGAGTGCACCCTCAGCAAGTTTGCAGATGGCATGAAGCTGAGAGGTGCAGTTGACAAACATGAGGGATGGGGCTATCCAGAGGGACCTGGATAAGCTGAAGAAGTGGGACCATGGGAATCTCATGGGGTTTAACAACACCAAGCACTGGTGCTGCACCTGTCCAGGCAACCCCCAGTGTCAGCACAGGCTGGGGTGAACAGATCACGGGCAGCCTGGACGAGGACTCGGGGGATCCTGGTGAATGCGAGGCTGAACATGACCCAGCCACGTGCCCCTGCAGCCCTGAAAGCCAAATGTGTCCTGGGCTGCATCCAGAGCACCACGGGCAGCAGGGGAAGGAGGGGACTCTGCCCCTGTGCTCTGCTCTGGTGTGACCCCACCTGCAGTGCAGCATCCAGCCTTGGGGCCTCCAGCACAGGAAGGACATCAACCAGTAGAGTGAGACCCCAGAGAAGGCCACCAAGATGATCAGAGGGATGGAGCCCCTCCCCCATGAGAAAAAGCAGGGAGAATAAGGATTGTTCAGCCTCGAAAGGAGAAGGCTTCAGGGTGACCTAATTGCAGCTTTCCAGTACCTGCAGGGAGCTGACAAGAAAGCAGGAGAAAGACTTTTTACAAGAGCATGGAGTGACAGGACAAGGGGAAATGGCTTCAAACTGTAAGAAAGTAGGTTTAGCTTATATATTGAGAAGAAATTCTTTACTGGGAATGTGGCTGTGCACCAGCACCGTTTGCCCAGAGAAGCTGTGGATGCCCCAGCCCTGAGGAGTCCATGGCCAGGCTGGCTGGGACACAGACCAGCCTGGTCTAGTGAAAGGTGTCCCTGCTGACAGCAGGGGGGCTGGAACTAGAATGATCTTTAAGGTCCCTTCCAACCCAAATCATTATCTAATTCTATGATCTTCAAATGCATATCAAAACAGAAACCTCTAAAAACAAGTCTTTTCTGGTCTCTTAGTCTATTGCAGTTCATAGAATGGAGAGAGACAATAACAAGAACATCCAAACACTGGAAATGATCTTCGGCCTAGACAAATTGCAAGTTGTAATGCTCCCTATCCACCTTACATGAAGAGCAAGAGGTTGACATGTGAATCAATTAGTGTCTGACAACTCCACTTAGTCCTAAACACATGCCATCATCTCATTCTGTAAATGTCATCTGCAAACTGGTTCTTCTCCCACCAGGCCCTGTGCAAAGAAATTACTACTAGGATTGCAGGAAACCATCTATGGCATTTAACCTCAGGAGAATATGGAGGAAAGGGTAGGTCAGTAACTTCACAGTACTTACAAGAAAATGAAAAGCAAGCACAGCAAGTGAGCATTTCCAAAATATCTGCCTGTGGCAAAGCCACCACAGCCATTGGATTTTTACTGTCCAGAATGCCACACATGTCTGTGGAACTGTGTGGGATGCGGTGCCTATGCCACAAAGAGAAGGAGATAGAGACGAAAAGAGAACAGGACAGGAGCCCATCTAAATTCTCTGCTTTGTACTGAGATACTTAAATTAATAAAAATGTTTGTGCATGACTCAGAAAAATGGATTAATTAATTCCAAACAGGTGAACTTATCTTTGTTATCCCAAATGAAAATGAGAAAAGGAGGTCTAACGTTTTTCACTGTGTTCTGTGGACTGGGAGGGTTAGTTCTCTTACTTTCTTTCATAACTTTTGAGTTTTTGCTACTTCTTATGTAAGTGGAAAAGGCAGTTACATTAAAATATCATTCCCACCCAAGTTCAAGCCCCAATACCTGAAAGTTTGCCAATTTTTTTGTGTATCGCTAGAAAATAGCACTGCACTGTTTTCCAGGGTTGGTCTGCCACTCCTATATACTTTTCTCCATCCAAATATTTTCTCAGAACATCTTTTGTTGTGGTATTTTTACATCTTTCAGAGTGGGGAAAGTTTATTTTACAGACAACTAGCTCAGGCCATGTTGAACTGCACAATTTATTTCCCAAGTATAAATACTGCTGCTATTGTTTGCAGTTGAAGATATAAATAATGCAAAAAAGCGCTACTAAGTATGCACAAAGTTTGATCCCCAATGCCCAAAACATTTTAAATTTTCATAAATCAAAGCAAATATATTTTTGCTATCAGAGTTGTTGGAAAAAAGTTTCCTTTAAACTACTCAGGATTAGCTTCACTATTTGTATAAAATGTCAGCAGGGAGAAGGTGCAGGTGTAACTGGAAATGCTCATGGTTATGATCCAGTTAGCCAGTTGGTTTCCCTCAGGTCAACACTGGATAGGGCAGTAAGGTTCTGCTTTCAATCAGATAAAGGAAAAAGTGTCTTGGAAATGCATGGCCATGAAAAAGCAATCCATACATGTCTGGGTGTCCATGCACGCAATGTATTAGCAGGTCATTTTAAAAAAATTAATCACTATCTTACACTTAATATTTTCCTGAAGTTATAAGTGCTCTATATAGTTGTCCTTTCCCATTAAATAGTGACAATGTTGCAGCCTTGAGGTAGCTTCTTTTCAGTGATGGGTGAAGTGATTTTTGTGTTTTTTCCTTGTATAATTCATAAGTTAGCATGACCAGAGTGTTGAATTGCAGAAGTAGGGCATCTGTCACCATGGGGAAGCAGTGGGGGAGTATGCAGCGTGCTTCTGACAGCTGGGGGCTTGTTTGTGGTCACTAGAAAGGTGCCTACTTGGGTTTTTTTCCTACTTTAGCATTCCAGACATTGGGCTGTGTCATCTTTCAGATTTCCTGGCTTGGCCACTGGATCCTTCCTTTGAGTTCCTGGGACTCACCAAAGCACACTGAACCCCCTCACAGCCATTCTTGTCTAGCAGATAATGCAATATCTCAAGTTACACAACCACTGCAGAGAACAGGAGCTGGCTTAATTGATTTCTTGTAAAAGGATGGATTCCAAGTTTGCTGCTAACATAGGCAAAGATGGTTTGAGCTGCAGTGTCACAAGTACAAAGGCATGAAGGAAAGCATCACATGGGACAGAGTAATCAGACACAGCTGCCCAGGTGAAATGAAATAGAATTAGGCAGATTTATCTCAGTAAATCCTTACTACAGGAATATCCTGCTACTTACATTAGTTCTCTCTGCGATTTCTCAGTGTAATCAACAGAAGTAGCTATGCAGATTTTATTAATGACATATATTTTCAGTCTCTTTTGAAGTTTGTGTCTTATTACTGCCAACCACTTTCTGCCTCTGCAAATGCAGTGGGAAATCACGAATAGAAGTAATTCTCCTCCTCTAGGACGTTTGTGTTTGTTTACACTTCAGAAGTACTGCTGCATTCACTGGCAGTAGCACAGTATTACACAAGAATGAGGATCAGGAGACTCCAGCCCAGGAAACAGTTGCTTCCTCAGCTGCTGAGGCAGCTCCATTTGTGGGCACACACAGTAACAGAGACTACTAATCTGCTCTGTGGAGCAACACAAAATGTGGTTCTGATTTACTTGGGTCAGCTGCATAGGATGTGCTCAGGAGTTTGCAGAGATCTATATTCTACCAGCTATGTAGCCTCTTTGCTGCCATTATCCATGCTTTTAATACTATCTTGTAAGGCACCTTGGTCATTTCTGTAGGATTTTTGGCCCCTTAGAAGACTCGAGATAGGAACCAGGAATAGCCAGTATTAAAGAATACACATCAAAAACTGGAAAATTCTCTCAACACCCAGAAGATCAGCCGAGGTGTAAGAAACTTCTTGCTGATGCTTCGTATTTTCCAAAACAATTATATACCTCCCCCTAGGGGAATCTTAATTGCTCTGCCTACACTAAACTAAAAGCCCTTTTACTTTATGTAGTCCATGTCTGAGGGAAGCACACTATCCCAGAGAGATGCACTTTTTCCATGTACTCTAATGGAGTCATTCTCTAAGAGCATCACCCAACTTCTCAGACTGTGACCTCTAATCATGTTCTCCCTTTGTTCAAAATATTCTAGGCTGGAAGTCTGAAGGCAATCATTCTATAATCTTGTTTACTGTTAAATTAAATCAGTAAGTGATAAAAAATGATTTAATATACTTTTAAGAGAAGATTTCTACTCTGTGCTTTAACAGCCTGCAAGCTGCTAAAAGGAATATTTTTGTAATGTAACTAGACAAAGAATTCATGTAACATCATTCACATGAGGGAGTTCAACTCACGTATTTCAGTCCAGTATACTTGAAAAAACAGCAATCAAATACGAGCTTGCCCTACACATCTTACCTGTACATGTGCCTGGGCTCTGAACATGCAGGAATGCAGCTAACCCAGGCAGATTGGTCCTGAGGAAGCAGAATGTGTTCAGCTGTTACTAACAGCTTCCTGCAGAACGCAGGCGCCTACAGCAGGTCTCAGTAAAGGTTCTCAAGCACTCAAAACCACTGAAGTGTTCTGGTGCAGTGAGACCCTCAGCAGGACACACCAGCTGGAACTGGTCCTTCCAGTGCCAAAGCAGCAGGAGAGGAATTGGGCAGTCATGGACTGTAGAGTCCAGCTCCTGAGGGATACTCAGGGAGGGATACTTTGTGTATGGAACAGCCTGTCAGGTATTTTTAGCAAAACCCTAATTTTAGACAGTAATGTAAGTCAACCATTAAAAATTATTTTCTACAGTCACAGTTTGCCTTAAGATGCAACATTTGGGTTTTTTCACTAATATGAATAAGGTACATGCAAGAGATTTAATTACCTTATCATACATGTTCATATTTCACACACTTTTATCTCATCAACTGTAGCAATATTTAAACATAATTTTGTTAGTATTCTAAACTTCTCCAAGTTTCCATTTTAGGGAAATACACAGAAACAAATAATTGTTTTAAACAGAATGCTGAAAAGATATTCTTTTTCCCTATCAAGTACTGACTAGCTACATGTTTATCACCCACAGTAAACCAACAGACCAGAACGGGTTTTTACTCAATGAACCATGAAGTCTAAATAGAACTTGCTGTTTTAGCCTCTAAGTATGACCACAGAAAATGACATTTAAATAACCAGGGAAACATAGAATTACAGGCTGTAAGAGATGTCAAGAGACCATCTAGGCCATCAGAGCTTGACTGACAGCCTGAAGGACAATTCACCCAAGCCAAGGTCCATTCCTTTTTCCCAAGAAGCCACTAGAAGCAAGCTGTGAGTCACAGGAATTGTTCTGGAAGTGCTGCCCTCTCACCACCATCTTTGCTGGGGACTCACATCCCCAACTAGATGACAACAAATGACCTGGGCAAGACTGTTCCTGACCTGGTAAGAATCATGTAAGGCTTTCGAGCAAAATGCAGCCTTTACATCATTAAATTGTCCTGTATTATTTAGTCCATTGTCTCTCAGGGTGTCCAGATAAATACAAATAAACAAATACAAATAAAATAAATATCCCATAGGTGTTTTTCAGACTTGTTTTCAAAAATCTTCAAACACCGTACATGCACATATACCTCAGCACAAACTGCAGTTCATGACTTTGCTTAAATGTGATGGGGGGTTGAAGACAAAATGAGGGATTTGCACTGACCTGTGTCAGTCACTTTTGCTGCAAACAAAGCACTTTATATCTCTGACCCTACAGCCAGTGGTCCTGGGGAACAATGGGTGCTCGTTCTGTTTCAGCAGCTTTTCACCTATTTGAAAGCTGATGTTGCTTTTCTTCCCTTTTCTAGGTTTAGCAAACCTCATCTGGCTATTTTTTGTAAACATTCCAGATTTGCTGTACATTAAGTTTTCAGTGTTTCCCTGCTAAAAGCAGAGTCAAAAAGGAAGTGTCTTAGTCCTGGCCTCAGAGGAGGTCACATTAATACATCAGATATTGGCAAGCCTATGAATATATTGCAGAACAATGTTTGCTTTTTTTGAAAGAGCATCACAGTGTTGACACACTGAGCTTGCAGACCTTCACAATTCCCCATTCATCCTTTGCTTTATTGCTGCCAAGCAGTTATTCTTCATTTAATGTTTTTGCATCTGATTTATTCTTTGTCTGCTTTTTTGCATTTACTGATTTATATGTTATTGATCTCAGGTTATTTCTTCAATGAATTCTAAATTCCAATCTGTCTCTCAAAGAAAGGATTTAGAAGCAGTTTCAGGTTGTTATCATCCAGATGTTTTATAAGCATACTCACTGCTCCCTTAAACTGGGCATGAAAACTGTCCCCACAGGGATGGAAGAACTTGCTGAACTCCATCTGAACCAGCTCCCCTTTCTGGCAGCAAACCACTGGTAGCTGAGTGCTGAGCATGCTGTTTTGAACAGTTTTACAGTGGACTCCTATTTTTACCTCATTAGATTGCTGATCAGAATGCTACACAGAGTCTGATTCAAGCTTCACTAAAGCCAGGTACGACAGCACTTGGACTTTCTCTTATCTACCTAACTATTGAAAAAAGCAAGGAGCTTGTCCTGATTCTTGTACATCACAAAGGAACACTGAATGTTTTTACCTCCTTACTATCCTCAAGATGGTTGTTCAACACTTGGGTCTCGTATCCTGCTGATGCTAGTGAAACTCGTTTGCCGAGGATCCCTCAGCTCTTCTTTTTCTCCTGTCTAAAAAGAGATCCAGCACCATGTGCATCTCCAAACCACCTGCACCTCTACCCCCCAGCCTCCGTGGGCCTTCAAAGGTAATTGCTAATGCTTCAGAAACTGCTGCAGCTATTCCTGTAAGTAGTCTAGAATGAGTTCCATCAGAAACTGCCAACTTGAATACAAACAACTTATCTAAACACAGTTTAACTCGTTCTCCTCCTGACCTAAACTGCCTTTTATTCTCTGCTAAAATCCTGCAGCCCTCTCTGAGTCTGTCATCTGTGCTGGTGGTGATGACTAAAGCTAAGTTAAAATCCATGTAATAATAACTGCAGTGTCTGTCTGTTACATTTTAAATTTGTCTTAAAATAAATATTAAATAATTCCAAGCAGAATAAGTTACTTTCTGAATCTGTATCTACAACAATATTTTCTAAGCAAATAAATTTCTAAATAATTTTTAAAGTTTTTCCTGCTTTCTTTCAAAGTATCTGTTTATAACTTCCAACTATTGAGAGATATGAGATATGGAGGTTAAACCATGGTTAAATAATCTCATTTACACAGTGATATATACTTAATTATTAATACAGCACTTTCACCATTCAATGTAATTTCTACCAACAAATCACAGGAGAAACAGCACACTGTCATCAGTTTTTCATTTCTTTGGCTATGCACTATTTAATCAGTTGTAATTTTAATTTTGAGATATTATACACCATAGATTTATCTAGCTAAAGTCTTAAATATTTTGCCAGATTGGTGGATATAGGGATTTCTCCCCTGCCCCCATCATTGTGGCACCTCTCTGCAGCCTGCAGCACACATTAACCATCTTCCTTTGGCAAACTCTTTATCTTTTTCCAAAGAGAACTACACTCCACAGCTTTTCATTTTGAATTGCTGAAGCAGTCCTTTGGTAGATAAGGTATGTAAGTTACACATAAAAAATCCTAAAGGTAAACTTCAATTTGTACACCCTTTGCATATTTTGGTCCTGATATGTTACAGCAGAGAGTTTGTATCAAATGTGATTTTGCATTTTACCAACATTTCTATTGCTATTTTGAGCAACTATTCATACCCTTTTGAAAATAATGCAGGAATTAATGCTTTTCAACCATATTTACTGCTGGTTTGCAAACTATTTACAAGTGTGAGGTCCAAGGACTTAATTCTATAGTTAGAATTCTGGCCAACTGAAAAAACTCTAAAATTGCTTTAGTGCTCTAATTAAATGCAATGTGCCTAAAAAAATATTTATTTCAACTTTTACTTGCCAAACCATAAAATCCATGGTGAAGAAAAAAAAAAAAAGGCTTGAGTTGCTCTAGTCTTCCATTTTTTTCTTTTTACCAATGAAAAATACCTGCTGAAGGTGTTTGTATACTGAGATGATAAACAAGGCCAAAAATCACATGGAAGTTCATGTGTTCCTTTCCTTCCTTTTGTTCATCTCCCTAGAACCAGAAAATAAAAGATAAAAATGGATAGAAAGAATCAGAGCTGATATGAAAAAAGCCCAATGGATTGATAAAAGCTATGGGAATTCAGATACAATTGTGTATATTTTCAGATTTCCTGACAGCTGGGCATAGCAACTGAGAGTATAAACCTGAATCTGAATTACTTTTCCTTCGTTTGAGGAGTGGAACCAGCTGGCCCAAACTTTAATGGAGCAGCTTTACCAATGAGCCTCTTCTCCAGAGGCAGCTGCAGTTTCTCTTTTGCCTTCTCATCCCCTGAGTTTGCACGAATTACTTCCCAGCCAACTTTGTGCTGATTTCTAATGTCACAGGCAGTGACGGGCTCACCTGGGAGCGGCGGTCCCGGCGCAGTGTCAGCATCCTGGTGCCAGCCCCCAGTGTGCTGAGCCAGCAGGCCCCAGCTGTCCCTCATCACTGCAGAGTCTGTTTGCCTTCAGCAAACATGCTGTGCACCCAGATGTGTCAAAACAGCTCTCAGAGCAGAGCCTGGACTTAAACAAGGCAGAGCTCTGGACAAGCATCTTTCAGGAGTATTTCATGTTTTATTTATCAATGTGCTGCTTTAGAAATCATTTCCCATCATGCAGGGCTCAAAAGCAAGAGTGGAGGATGCATCCATGTATCTTACCTGCTGCCTGTCCACAAAGGAAGGAGCCAAAGGGAAGATGCTAAAATGGCACAGATATTCTCATTCTGTGGCAGAGGAACTATCACTTACCTGCAGCATAAATGCTGGTGATGTGTAAGGACTTGGAGAGTTACAGAATTCTCTTCTTTTTTTCGCTGCTCTCAGCAGCAAAATTGCATTGGAAGAAATGTGAAATGTATTTGATAATTTAATGCTAAGATCACCTCTTTAGAAATATAAGTCCATATTACTGGCTAAGGAATGAGAAATCCTGAAAAAATAAAGTGATCACGCATTATCCAGAGAAGTCTCTTGAGGAAGCTGAGAGATGACAGACACAAGAAGAGTCAAAGCATATGGTGGAATACATGACAAATTCTATATCAAATTTACGTTTTCACACAACTTCATTGAAAGACATTAAGCCAGCTTAGACTTCTAAAGGGAGGGGAGATTTAATTTTCCTTTGCAATTACAGTGCACTAAGTAAAAGGCAAGTGCCAAAATAGAATTTGCTTCATATTGCATTTAATTTTGAAGAAGTCCTACCACTATTGCTGTTCTGGGAGTAATAAATGGAATGTGCAACATGACCTGGAAACATCTGACATCCTCCTCATACATGCACCTTGTTTGTACTGTTCATGAAATCTTTTACACCACTCCACATATAACTAAGTTTGATTCTGACATTTTGCTATTTAAAAATAGAACAGGGGTACTTAGCACCCTGAACAAAACAAGCAAATATTACTTAAACTGTGCAATTTCCCACAGGCTCTGGACAAAATTGCTTTCAAAAAGTCATTTACTCGACTCAAAACAGGAGTGTTTTGTAGTGAGGGATAAAACTATATCCCCATCTACTGAAGCAGTTATTCTGCCATCTGGAGGATTTTTCTAACGTTTCAGAAAATCTCAATCCAAACATAGTCCACTTTGGCTTTTTAATTATATATTAATAAATATTCTGTAGAACAGACATAAATAATCATTAATTAAATCTAGGGAATGCATTTGTAAAGCCAGAGTATTGACCCTCTCAAAATAAAAAATAAAAATACAGGTTTACTGCTCCTTCTTTTTTTTTTTTTTTTCCTAAAACAACCTCCTTTAGTGAAACGACACACGGCCCCAGGG
>VYXF01010846.1:2707022-2745895 GCA_013397295.1 Polioptila caerulea | reverse complement strand
ACAGGTTTACTGCTCCTTCTTTTTTTTTTTTTTTTCCTAAAGCACTCTCCTTTAGTGTACAGACCCCTGGCCCAGAGGTCCAGCAGCATCCTGGATGGCTCTCTGGTTGTCCTGGTGAAAAACTATTTGCATGTTTCCTTCCTTTGCTTTGTTTATCTTTTATATTTAACTCAGTAAACCCTCCAGGGCAGGCACTGCCTCTTACTCCACAGCCACACAATTACAGCCCTGAACACAACCAGAGGGGCTCTCACCAGCTGAGGTCTCCCAGTGCCAGCCCTGCAAATGACAGCAAACACCACGAAGCTGGGAGCTGCTCCACGGCACTGCACTACCCGGGTTCAGCAGTCTTTCCTTAACACACAGCTCATTTTCAGCCTCTCAAGAGGGACTTTGCTATGGGCACAAGAAATTGGATTCACACAAAGAGAGCCTGCCTTCTTGATTTCTCTATTAACACATATTTTGGTGTCATTTTTCTTGAGCTACTGATAGGGAGGGCTGGAGGAGAAGATGATATACTCCTCCTCCATAGGGTTCTTTTTTCAAGATAAGGATGACTGCTAGGTAATGAAGTAACTTCCAGAAAGTTTTCTGCAGTCTATAGCATAACATTCTCTTCTAGTGGCAATCAGCTGGCAAAGGCTGCAAATGCTACCACTGAGCCACTGGAGGAACAGAGCAATCTTATTTCTTCCTCTCCCTCAATTAAAACTATAGAATAATTCCACAAGAGGGGCAATCAATTGAAAGAGAAATCAGAGGGACAGTGCTTTAAGAGAATGCTGCAGATTTCTATTTCAGACTAGTGCAGTGCAAGGTAGGACTGTTCCGACACGGTACCTGGAAACTTCCTCTGAAATAACCATATAAAAAGGCATTCCCAAAAATCAAATAAGGAGTGCACAAGCTCTGTCTCATAGATTTTATATTTAAAAATAAGCAAACTAAAAGAAAGACATGCAATTTTAGAAACTATTAAAGAGGCTTACCTAACATATATAAACTGCCATTTTTTATATGATAGGAATTTACATTTTGCTTTCTAAATGAAGTTGGAAACAATAATGTTTCATGCTAGACCATCGTTGTNCTCATAGATTTTATATTTAAAAATAAGCAAACTAAAAGAAAGACATGCAATTTTAGAAACTATTAAAGAGGCTTACCTAACATATATAAACTGCCATTTTTTATGACAGGAATTTACATTTTGCTTTCTAAATGAAGTTGGAAACAATAATGTTTCATGCTAGACCATCGTTGTGGTAAAACCTTGTCTACATGAATATACCACAGTGAGGAGGTGTCTGCAATCCAAATAAACTTCAACTCAAGAGATTAAAATAATGAGAAGAAGAATTAAAAAAGAGACATCAGTAAATCGTTTTGCTTGACCTCTTCTAACTTAGAAACCATTATTAGCACAACACTTTTTTTCCCACTTGCCTGTGAAATTGTGGCTCTATCACCACATCACTCTTACAGACACTGAACAACCTCTCTTGTAGTACTCCTCAAATCCTACTAAGTTATTGAAATTTAATTTGTCCCTTTGTATTTTTGTATCCTGGAAATAGATTTTTATGCTGAAGATTCAAATATCTGGATGTACCATACCCACAAAATCTTGCTGACAACCAGGGGGAATTGGGCATAGGCCAGTGGCCATGGTAGTAGTAAACTACCTACAGTTATGATGAAAACCAAAATACAAAACTGCAGCCTTAGGTGAAACTGCCAATCCTGGAAACTGGTCTTGGGTATCAGCTGTACAAAGTAGTGGAAAAGACCTTTATATTTTAAAGATAAGCCTTACTTATTTCTACAAAAGTGTCTAGAGATTATAACTGTGATTAAATTAAGCCAAAACATCACTTTTATAATTTGCTTTAAAACTTCAAATGACATTAAAAAATCTCAATCAAAATCTAAAGAATATAAAATAATTTTTGTAACTGAATTTCGTGCTAATTATTCTCTTATACAAAGAGACATGTTGTGATTTAAAATTCAACCAAGTGTTTCCACTTCTGAAATCACCCTGAAATACAAACTGCAAGATATTAATGGAACACAGGATATTTATTCTGCTCATGGAATCAGCTTGTTGCTAAATGTTAAAGGAAATGTGTACCATTATTCCCTGTGACTCCACCCTTCCCTGTGGGAATAATAAAAGGAAAGCAAAAAAATCACCTTTTTACTTTTGCTTGATTTTACTTTTCCTTACCAGGATTCTTTTTGGCAGACTGGTAACAACAATTTCATTGTCCCAAGAGCCATTCCCGGTGGAGAAATGCTGTGACATGCAGCTATCATTCCCTGGAGAGCCTTGTAAATAAAGCACAGCTTGGAACACGGGCCTGCCCGGCTCCCCAGGTCCCTAACAAAGCCCGGAGTGCCCAACTGCAGGACTAACAGAATGAGAATGCCAGGAATCTTCGGTATTTCATGGTTTGCACAATGCTTCTACTTACAGACAGCCTTCAATGTCATTGTTTTAAATGAGATTTCTATCATTTTTTTATCTTTCAAATGGATAAAGACCTACTGCAAGAAAGTCCTTTCTAACATTTTTTCAAGAGACACTTTGCATTGACTGCCTAAAGTCATATGTACAATAGAGAAAAATTATTTTTTTCTTCTGTGTTTTCTTTTAAGTTAGTCCTTTTCTTTTCTCCATGCAGTTATGATCAGGGCTGCTTTTTGAAAAGTGGGTCTTTCTGTTCTTCAGTCTGTTTAATAACTTCTCAATATTTCAGTGCTATTGCTGTGAGCATTATTTTATTATCTGTCTAATTTTAGGGTCTGTTTCTCCATATTATCTCTTTCAAAAAAGATTTTCTTAGCCCTTGATTATCTTCTTGCTTCTGGAAAAATCTTTTTCCTCAGTATGCCACATACACATCTCCTGCCTTATACTTCCCAAGTATTTCACTCAACCTCAATGAAATTAGGGGTGAAATACTTTAGTTGATAAAATAACATAGGACAAAAGATACCATCACATCATCAGCAAGATCTTTGCTTCATATGCTCAAATGACCTAGAAAAAAATATCATGCATTACTGAGTTATCAACTGACAGATCCAACAGAAGCTACTTTTAAGGGTGGCATCTTGCCTTTTGGCAAGAATTTTAATTTTTCACTCCATGAGCATTAGCAATAAATAAGTGGGATGATTAAAAGTAGATCAAAAAATAGAAACAAAAGTAGAAAAGCTCACTAAGCACAAGTCTAACTGCTCCCAGGAATCAAAAAAAAGAATCTTCTCCATGGGGTGTATTTCAGTGTTGAAAATAAAAAGAATGTCTTTACTGCCTTGACTAGTTTTACACACTTTATAACTCATCCCAAACTCATCTAGAGAGGATGGATTTCATAACTATCTGCACCTTGTTACCTAATGAATTTACTTGGGAAAAAATATTGTAGTGGAAAAACCTCCTTGGACTCAGACACAAAATGAAAAAGACAAAATTCTGGAAACTTTTTTAATTCCCATTTGGTGGTTCTTTAGTTGTACTAATAGGTAACACAGGCATAAGCTAAATTTTAGTTTCACTGTTAAGAGCCACATGTATCTTCTGAGAACACAAATCTGCCGTATCTTTTAAATGTGAGTGTAATCAGAATTATTTGTTTAAAGGGGGCAGTGTATGCCCTTAAACACAACCATCACAAAACCTCTGATTTTACATGAAGTGTAAACCAAATATTACATCAGTCTGCTGCATCTACTTGTCCCCTCTTTTTTAAAAAAAGAAAATCTAAATGGAGTTGGCATATATCACAAAACGTTTACAGCTTTTGTGGGTCTCAATGGCATGTTTTTCTACCAGGGCTCATTCTGTCATATCTAGAAACTTTATTTTTAGCCAATGGCAAGTTATTTTGGTTTAAAAGACCAGTCTTAGTACCAGTACTTCACTTGTATGTTGCCAAGTTTAGCTACTGTTACTTAACAGAAACTTCCTTGGTATCCTAAGGACGCCTCCAGTTCATCAGCAGGACTGTCAGCAAGCTCATCTCTCTGCTGGAGCAAGGAAATACCCACAGACACAGAAAGGGGGCTTGTTCTTCCATTTCCCAGGAGAGAGGGACGGATCTCCTGCCTTCTGGTGCTGTAGTTCACTGGCTTTTATTTCTACTCCATTTCAGAGCAGGAACTACTCACTTACTGAGGCAGTCTAGCAGAACAAAGGAACCAAGTGTTAAATTAGGAGTATAAAGCCCCTAATTTCTCTCAAGATTTAAATTTCCATTCCCAAAAGAGAGATGAAATTTCCAACTCAGCAGCAAATGCAGCAACGATTGAACGAATGTTTCATGTGTTGATTGCTTCACAGATAGCAGAAAGCCTGTGCAGGTGGCTAAACTTACTGGATCAATAGTGAATACAGATATTTCAGATAATTGGATTGACTCCTTAGTGGATGGGTACTGTCACCAGCGCAGCACTCACACCTTGGCCAGGATTCCTACAGCAGAACACAGCAAATCAAAGTAGGAATGTCTCTGTTTGATAGCACACCACTTCAAAGGCAAAATACAACTAACTGCAGCTAGTATTTCTGTGTAAATGGGAATAACTTTGCTGTAGTGTTCTAAATTAATTAAACTACCTTCATACCCAGTTTAGTGCAGACATATCTAAATCAATCTAAATAACACTCTGAGGAATTGGATTCATCCATTAATTCATTAAATGAAATTAAAACTATATAAGTGCAGCTGAAACTATTTTAATTGCATTCAGAAAAACGAAATCAATTGCATTACATGAATGTAAATAATTAATCTAATGAATCCTTTACTGATTGCTATTGATTTGTTTACTAGTAAAATAAGTATTTTTAATTGGCATTTTGAGCCAACCCATGTGACTTCTAGTTTCCATACATGTGCACACACACACACAGAGGAATGGATGCTTGCACCCACCCACAGCAATCTTTAGCCAAATGCCTTGAGGTTTCTTTCAGACCTGAAGAATAAGCAGCTTCTTTTTACCAGTGTTAAAACTGGAACCCAAGGGTAACAGAAGTCACAGCACAGCTTTTGAACTGCTGCAAAAACTGGACATATTTGCTTGAAAATTTGGCATTTAAGAATTACAATTTTTAATAATGGGTTATTAATTGCACTTCTGGACTGTATTTGGCTAAATCTGTCCCTGTAGAAGCAAAAACCCATACAGTATGCAATGTATAGAGTGCTATCTACATATTCCATTAGCAACTGAACACACATTGTGTCTGTTGTGACCCCTGGGGATTTTTCACAGCGTGTTTCTAAATTTCCAGTGCCAGGGGATGCTTCAGGCCTTTGCACACAACACTTGTGGCCAGACCCCTCAGTCTGACAACAGCCCAGTGCCACCTCCTGCCTGTGCCCTGCAGGCAGAGAAACTGTGCAGAAATAGAAGTTAGGCAATGAAAATACCAACAGTACTTTTTGTTGGGTAAAAAAAGGAAACTGCCAACTCTACAACAGAATAAAACTGTTATATCAGGTATCTGCTTCTAATCCTGCTTATATTGACACAAGTTAGAAAAGAGACCATAAGGATGTTACTGATTGAAAGCTACAAAATACAATGAAATCATTATTGAATGATAAATAATTAAATTAAAAAGAGAAAAATAGCTTTATTTTAGAAATGCAAACAGTTTCTAAATATTTTTTCTAGGTTTTGCAAAATTCAGCTCGTAAAAAAACTGTTCTAACATTGCATTGTATATAACAAATAAAATTAGCAAAATTACGACAGTAAAAAAATATGGCTTCTAACAAGTGGTTATTTAAGAACTGGATTTTAAACCTGGAGCTCCTTCTCCATCTTGTAAATTCTCAAACTTGCTTCTGTAGAAACACTATTCCTTTATTCAGCAGACCAAAGATGGAGATCTGCCAAACTGTTATGCAAGATAATGAAGCAGTTTCTCAGAGGGTGAGAGATCACATGAAATCACATGCACTACAGAAGGATTAAAATTTCAGGAATGTTCAAAGTTTTACCTTCCATTAACTTCATAAATTACATGACATTTTAGTTTCAAATAACTACTTTGCTCTCAAAGTTTTAAGAGTACATAATAAACTAAGGATTCATATTTTCAAAACCCTATTCCATTTTTACCATGGGCAGTAAATTCAAATCCTAGATGGAAGAAAAAAGGTAAATTTTCTCTAACAATGGCAACTGCTCGAACCAAAGGAGAGTTTTTCATTTACTCTTTTGTTTTCTTCTGCTGATGAATATGATACACATAAAGCTAATATTTAATGAAAACCCAGATTTCAGCATCAACACAGATTTCCATACTTGCTATGATATATTAGCTTACAATTGAAAGGCTCTTTCTTAGCCTCAATCCCTATTTTGGCTCTGCACATCAGGATACTTTTGCTCACACAGAATGTTATATTTCAGTTTCAAAAGATGAATTTTGTTAAGGATTTTTTAAGTAGAACTTACCATAATGATATAAGCACCGAACTGATACTTCCCATAGCACACGTCACAAGAGGGCTGCATAGATATATTTTACCATCAATCTACAAAAAGAGGTATTTTCACTAGTTGTTCCTGCTCCAGCATTTCCTTACAAGGAGTTCAACATTTCCCTTCAGTATGAATCACTTTTTTACCACCTGTTTATGAGCTGCACTGATCAGTGTCCAGCAACTGAAACAATTCAGTCCTGAAGGGCCTAATAAGAGGAAGTTCTCATCAAAAGATGTTCTCATCAAAAGATTACTGGGATGATGCCACATGAGGTAGACATGGTCTTCTCAGATGATGTTTGGAGAGAAAAAAGATGTTATAAGGCTATTTTTTCCTTTGGCACAATTAAACTAGCTTTTAAATCCATGAGCTTTTTATTTTCACTTTTAGAATACATAATAAAAAAATATTAAGATTTTGCAATTTTTTTAACAAGAAAATGCACACCTTGAGACCAAACACAATAAAAGGAGGCACATTATATCTTCTATCATGGACACATTATATCTTCTATCATGAATCTTAAGCTTTTAAAGCATTAGTTTTCCTATATATTACTAAGTACTCAAATAAAACCACCAATGATAGTTTAGCTGTCCCTTTAGAGCTTTTTCCTACACTGGAAGAGACAGTTCCTTTGAGGATTAATTATACATACATAATCCAAAGCACTGACTGTCCCCAGAGCCCCCAACACACCTGGCTGGAACACAGTTCCAGCACAGGTAACAACTGGTGCACAGCTCAGAAATCTGCCAGAGAGGTCCCACAGACTGCTCCTCACTGCCCCAGAGAACATTCTAAACTCCAAACCCTCTATGAGTGTTATGAGCTATTCCTTGAAAATCACTTTTTACTTCAGGTAAGACCATTACAAATAAACACTTAAAAGCCTCCAAAATTAAAAGCTCCAAAGCTCAGCCCCAGCTCATCACAGCTGATGAGAAGCCTTATGCCCCAGGACCAGTGAACCAGTATTCCTCCTGGGAATCTCTCAACTCCCAAAAGGTATGCATTTTATTTCTTTCTAATAAACAGACTCTGAGATTTATGTAGAGTGTTCAGTTGAGACTACTGTGCACTAGATAGCTTGTCAGTATTATCAGTCCATAATTGTTTACTTAAGATCCTCCAGCATCACAAATTACTCCCAATCATGAGATGTATGACTCTGCATCCTACTCTACAGATCAGGCAACCTGAAAGAAATCCATGACTCTGCTAATATCAGAACTTCACCCAATAAAATACTGAGATACTGAGAAGACATCTGCCATAGTATTAACTAAAACACACAGCCACTGAGACTCAGCTTCTTGGCAAGAACTGCCTGACAGTGCAGAAATAGGATGCTGGTCTGCTCAGTCATGTGTCCCTTTAGACATTGGTAATATTTTGTCATTTTGCCAGGATTCATTCATGCCTTTTGGATACGATACACCACAGCCACACACACACAGAGATGCTCTGAATCAACAGTCAGTTATTACCTGACTGGTCTGCAGGTCAAAGTTTAAGCAAACACAGAGAAGAAATGTTGCAATGGGATAATTATACATACAATGGATCAGTCTCAGGGTTTCCAGCTGAAGAACTACAGACCATTCTCAAGTAGGCAGAGCATTAGAGAGTATCCCTGTGGAGAATCTTGTGCTGGCAAGAGATGGACTGGATGACCTAACAGGACTTTTCCATCACTAATATGATTCTCTGAATTTCATGCTTTTTGACAGTATTACAAGGTTCGACAGGCATTTCTCTTCAGAAGAGGGATTAAGGTCAGTAAGAATCAGCATCAACTAAAAAAGTGCACATGAGGCAATTGTGATTGCAGTAGGAAAAAAGACATTCACAGTCAGAAAAGTATACAGTGCTTGTGTCTTCTGTACATGCTAAAATCTATGATGCAATCAAAGATCTGTATGGAGGAACAAGGAACACCAGACTCAGGCTTCCACACTGCTTTTCCTCTTATAGGAAAGAAGACAGGTGTAAGATGCTGTAAAAGAAGAGCAGTAAAGGTCAATACCTTACACACAGTAGAGGCACAAAATAGAAATACTGATTTTAAAAATGGGTTAGGAGCAAATAGCAGAAAAAGTCATGTTAATGAGTATTCATATAATTGAAAGCTCCATGCCTACTTTGAGCTTTGAAGAATTGAAATAGAACTTCAGAAAACAAGTTTTGCTGTAGAATCAAAGGAACACAGGAAGAGATTTCAGAAAACCGTGAAGTATCTTTATTTCATCCTCATCTGTGTTCTTTCACAGGGATTATCACAGGGATATGCTGTAATCCCCTCTAAGGCAGGGGGATAACACACCATATCCAACAACCATAAGACATAACAAACTTGAGCAATCTGTGCCAGAGGGACCAATGTGTGGCTCTTGAGCTACATATAGCTCTGGAGCAGCTCCAGTCAGCTCTGATCCATCACAGGGTCAGCAGTGTGGCTGTCCCGGAAAGCGGCTGCTCCGGAACTGGAGTGTGACAGTGAGTCACGAAACAGCTTCTGAGATGCTTGGTCACCATCCAACCCAGCTGTGCTCCCATCCTACTATTTTTAAAGCTGCCCTTCCTTTCAGTTCTCTAAATGTACCAGCAAGATGCCCCTGCAGTGTCCATGGAGTGTTGTATAAACACAGATAACAAACCCAAATACTCAAACTTTAATGTTGAAAATGTTGGCAATACAGAGTAATCAGTGTAGAAAGATTAATTATGTAACTATTATACTCCTATCACCATATGATTTACACATTCCATTTTCTCCACAAAACATCACTGAAGAGATCTACTAAACTTCAAAGAGAATCCAATGTGAGTAAAGAAAACGTTTTGTCTTCTGACACAGAAGACTGCAGCTAAAATGGCACTTAATCTGTGATGGCACCTCATCCTTCAATAAGCTACCTGCATGCTTAACCCTGAGCATGCTTCTTTTCCAAACTGATTTATTACCTTCCACTCTCTATAAGAAGGAAGTAGTCAAATTAATTTCACCAGTCAGTTGCATAACTCTCAATCTACAGGCAGCAGATTTGGCTCAAAACCCAAGATAAGTGCATCTACTTGGTGAAATCACTAGTGTTTTCAGGCATCTTAAATTCTACAGAGGTAAAAGAGTTAGAAATTTTCCAGAGAATATTCAGAAATTCCTCTGAATTATTTTGTCACAGAATTTACTCAACTTCTAGTTCTAGGTTACTGGTTTTCTTTCATTAACAGTTTTAGATTTTGTTTAAAGCACTTTCAGGTCTACAGTTCAGAATAAGAGACAGTATTAATATTTTTTGAAAGACAGTCTGCAGGTTTCTTCATGACTTGTGCTACACAGCATTCTGCTGCATACCAGGATATTATGGGAACTTAGGCCTTGATTTGATACTAAAAATGATGTATCTGCAACATAATTTGACATTTAAGACAATTTACTCATAAAATTGACAGAATTCCTTATGTCAGCAGATTTTGTACACTCAAACTCTATTAAAGAAACTTCAATAAAGGAACTACAAGTTGAATACAGGAATCATTGGCCAAGACACAGAAATGAAGGCAGCTGAGGTGAAAGAAAATTTGGTTCAAAAGGGTTTGAAAATAGTTTCTATACATATTTAAATACTCTGGTATTTAAATAATCTGGTGTGTGGGCTGGGTTAGATCTCAAGGGAAAAGTAATGAGATAAGCCCCTTCCTGCTGGAAACTGCAAGTCAGCAGCTTTGTTCCCTGGACTTTCCCATCCTACTGTCTGCTGCTTGTCACGTTGCACAAGCTGGTGAAAGCAAAGTCAACCACCTCAAATGAAATAAGTCCTTAAAAATGTAAGGTGTTTCAAGGATTTCCTGTAATCCAGCCATTTAGAACAGTAACTGACCATCTCCCTACTAGTTTCATAATTCTATCAAAGACATATTCAGGATAAACAGAGGTTTTGAGCTGGATGGACTTGAAAGCAGCAGTAAAACTGTGAAGGTGCTCAGAGAGAGAACCTGCCCTGTGGCTACACCACCCAAACCAAAGGGAACTCGTTGAGCTGTGCCTGCAGATGTGGCGCACTCCGTGGAACCTGGAAATTCCGTATCCATCCAGGAGCTCTACTGCAAATGCCCAAGAACAAACCCCCACAAGAGCACATTCCAAAGGACAACGACAAAAAAGGGAGCATGAACAACAGCCAAATTCCCTGCTCTCTAACCTCTGTGTCAGATCCTTCCATCAGCCACCCTTGTTGCCATCTGTCAGGAGGGCGTGATTACCAAGGATTCCAACTGACATTGGCGGGAGAAATACTCCAATTTTTAAGTTGTAACAATCCACTTCTGAGCATTCTCTCCTGAGTCTTGGACACCAGAAAAGAGCAATCTCATTTAGAGTATTAATGGATTTAAAGAAAATCTATTAAAAGTGAAGCAAGATAGCACTAATGAGGTCTGAACACTATGTGGCAATAAAAAGACAGAAATAGCCAAGTAAGATTAGAAGAAGGCTTTGACAAAATTGAACTAAAGGACTTGCACTCAATTAATGTTTGGTATTTTTTTATTTCACTCTTCATTTATACTATTATTAGCAGCTTCCTTTCTGTTGAAGCAAGGAAGGGAGTGTTAGAGCAGCAGAAATAAAGCCAATGGGATGGTGAAAGGTCCTTATTGAGCAAGATGCCTCACTTGGGTTCTGGATATCCCTATGCTTGTAAAAAGTGTGCACAGGGTTACAGGTGTGCTGTTTGCTAGGAAATAAGAAATATTGCAATGTATTTTGCTGTGGCACATTGAAGGAATATACAATGAAGTTCTTTCAAACATGAAAAAACCCGAGGCTAGCCAAGATAATGAAATTTTACGAGACCTGTGCTTTTCACAGAATTATTCTCTTGTGCTAAGGTAGTATAGGAATGTTTTAGATCTCTTGTTCAAAACTCACCCTTAATGGGGAAGGCGTATTTTGGTCCATTATAGAATTGTCATATTGAGTCAAAATCTACATATAAAGTGAAGAACAAGAAATAAACAGTTTATTTTTACTATGGCAATGAATTGTTCCATAATTCTGGCTGAATCTCCTAGGAATAGTAGTCTGTAGAAAAATATAAAATATATGCAGGTGACATAAAACAACTGCCAACTCATAACCAAAAAGTGCTATGAAAGCTTCAAAAATCCTAAACAACCAAGCTGAATAGGCAACATGAAGGCAAATAAAACTTTATGCTCAAAAATACCAAATAAAGTGAAGCTTTAGCATTACAGTTGTAAATGAATTCTATCATATCAAAAAAATTTGTGACCATTGATTTAGTGGCAGAAAGCTCAGCAGAAACATCTGATCATCGTACAAAAAAAAGGTAACAAAGTGTTAAGATAGTCAGGGAACGGAATGAAGATTAGCACTGAAAACACTATCATTTCCTCAAAGAATAAATAATATGTCTTCACCTCAACTCCATGTTTATGAGTCATTGCTTCTAAAAAGGGAACTGCAGAGGAAAGATACAAAATTGCACAGAAAAATCTCCTCTAAGTAAGAAAAGGACTGCAACTGGGCAAACTGGTATGTTTTTGTTACGGATAAAGATTACATTTTTGTGTCAGATTACCAGAAAGAAGATTTAACAAATGAATATCTGAACTTCCTAAAGCCAGTTAAAAAAAAAAATCATAAAAAGAACAAGACTTTTTAATTCGGTTAAAGAACAGAATTCACTGCCAGTGGAAGTGTTCAGGGCAGAACACCTCTTCTGTGTGTACACATTTCAAGAATATACAAGCGCTGTCAATAGTTTTGAAAAAGATGTTAAAACTTTGGATTAAGGCCTAACCTAGTTTCTCCTGAGCAGAGTTATTCAGGGGAAATATTTTTCTACCCAAGCTTCCTTGAAACATCTCCAGCATCTGGTTCTCGCCGTCCCCGCAGACAGGAAGCTGCACCAGTGTAATCACTGTGTGTTATCATTTGCTACCCTCAATGACATCAAGACTACATAAACAGAGCATTTAATAGTTGGGAGAGACCGGGGCTTTCCTTAGGGACAAACCGGTCATTTGCTAATGATCCATCACATTGCAACCCAAATGCACAATTCTGCACAGATTGTACAAATTCCTTCTACTCCTCTGTACTGCAACGTGCTTTGCAGCAGAGCAGTTCTGCCTCACAATATCGTCCCACACATCACTGCTACTGTAGCATTCCCCTCCTGCACATTTTCAAAGACTGCATTGAAAATGCATAGGGGAAACAGAGATGTAACCAGAGAAGGACTACTGCAGGCTGCATTTCTGGCTGACTGATACTTGGAGTTTCTAGAGATTATGGGGGAGGATATCTTTGAAGATATGGGCTCTAAAGTTAATTTTCCCATGTTATTGCAGAACATATATGAAGGTACATGTGTTCTGTAAGAAACTATGCTATCAATATGTGTGATTAATGAAAAAAAAGTTTATATATCAGTCCAGTGTATGAGAAAATTAATTAACATATTTAGCATGCAGAGAGATGGATTTTAGCCAGCGTAAGACAGAAGGAAGGGGATTCAAGCACTGAACATGGTGTGAGACAGTCAGAACTGGCATTGGGAAAAAGCAGGTAGGAGGCTAATTAGCACAAGATTTGGAGAATGGAAGAAAAGCTCTTACTAAGAAAACTCCAGTAGGCTTTCACATGGAAATATTCCTACCTTTTAAATAAAAATTATTGTCTATCTACTAACAAATTACATTAGCTTCTCAAACTCTACCTCTTTTCTACGAGTAGACTGTGATACAATCATTTCCTATCAAGCACATAGATAGTGGTAAAGTATTCTCTTCAAAAATTTTATAACAGGGTTCAGCATTAACCTATATTTGTGAGGTATATCTTGTTTAATGTCTTACACAGGCACACATGTCTGCAAAGTTACAGGTGGTATCAGCTAACATACTGTTTGTCTCATTGATTCTAGCTGCTTTTCCAGCTTAAAACTTCATTTCTTCCTTGCATTCAAACTGAGATGGCAACAACCTTTGCATCACTTCTACATTTAGCTCACACACAATTGTGAAAAGATAGCACGGTCAAAGCTGCACTGTGAAGGAATTATCACAAGTCCTGAAGTTTCTCTTGTCACTAAAAGTGTAACAAGATTAGTACAGAAACATGGAAGGCTGAAAAGAAAGGAAGGAAGAGGAGAAAGGAGAGTATAAAGCACTATGGACCTCTCCTGTATTAGCACAGGGTGTGTCTGAACTGCTGCAAGAGCAACCATGGACTGATGTGCTCTGGAACCTGCCTGGCATGACCCCTCACGGACTGGGACACTGGCGGTTCTTAGGAAGACAGAAGGACACTAAGCTTGGAGTGGCTCTCCAAAAGCAGTTACAGGATTTTCCTACCTGCCTTTTGAAGAAAAAAATACTCAAATATCCAAGAAGGTCAAAAAGCTAAGTCAAGAGGGCTGGATTACAATATAATATTATTTACTTATTTTGTAAGTTCATTAGTTTGATTAATCATATATACTGAAAATCATAGCAAAGCAAAGAGCAAGTGAGCAAGTCAGAGAACTGTCCCTATGGGACATGAAGTAACTGCTTACTCAAAATTAATCTAGCATATTTACAGAGTAAAACAAAAAGAAAAAAAATTAACAATTATCTTCTTTTTGATTGTGTTTAAAGTCTCTACCTTTGTATTAAGAGACTGGCTCAGGACAAATCACCTTCTGCACTTGAAAATACTGCAGCTCTATTACTTGTGGTACTGTTCTGCCAATATTCAAACAGCTTTAGCTTAGTATCAGTGCCTGGTTTTTGTATAAAACATACACAACTCTGGGAAGCAATGTACCAGAGTTTATACTACTTTGTCTATAAAATCCTTTCAACACTACTCTTCGAATTGTGAGCTGAGCTCTGAGACGTTAAAAAATGATTGAAGATTTTTATTTTACATAATTTGAGTTTGTAAAGAATCTTTGACATAAGACGATATTACTGCATAGTCCTTCAATACCTTCTTTAAAGACTAATATACCTTATCCAAATGCATTTTAAGTAGTTCAATCAGAGAATGGAGAGCAGACTTAGATAGTGCTCCCTCCTTCGAGTGTCAGAATAATTTCTTGAAAATCTTTGTCAAACATTTAATTTCTGCAATCTGATTTAATAAAAAATACCATTTATTGGGGTTCAGTACCCGGACCCTGCCAAGCTTTGCAGCTGATTCACCCTCACACTAAACACTAAATCTTGAGCATCCTTCGTTTTTTCTGCTGACTCCTCCTAGCAGCTCGATGAGATGAATCTTCCTCACTCAGAAGAAGGCTGAAATCCTTCATCTCCGGCAGCGCTGTGTTATGTAAGGGCCCCGGGCAGAGGGAAGGTGCGTGCGAGGTTTGCAACAGGCTCCTGCCAGCGCCGGGGCTGGCGGCTGTGGGGCTGGCGGTGCCTCCAGGGGCAGGGGCAGGGGCAGGATGCCGATGTGGGACGCAGCTCTGCAGAGAGCTGTCCCCGAGGACGGGACAAGGGCAGGAACTGCAGCTCAGACCACATGCAGGCTGGCTCCAGCTGTGCAGGAGAAGGTACAGTCTGGTTTGGTCAAATGGCTGCTGACAGTATGCCTTGCTTCCCACTGCTTCTGCCCCTGCTCCTCAAAGCTGCATACCCTGCTTTTGGCTTATTCTCCTCCACCTCCTTGTCTGCTCAGGTTTAGACTCCAAATTCCCTTCCCTTTTCTATAGGAGGCACAGTCCCTGCCAACTTCTTACTTCTGGCCCTGCTCCCAGGCTTTCTGCCCCTTATTAAAGGATAGAAAACCTCCAAAGAAGATCACACTTTCTTTACATAATCTATTTAATAACACTTTTCAAGTAATTCAAAGCTAACTCTCAGCCCTGAAAAGATCTCAAAGGACTCCAACAATTTAAAAGACTAAAATCTGTGTTGAATTATTGAATACAAAGGATGACAAAAACCCACTATTGTGGGCTTCCACAAATATACCCAAAATACCACAAATGCTGCCAAGTTCGGTCAGTCAAAACTGTGAGTCATAAGTGACTTAAAAGGCATAAGGGCCGAGCGCTTGAGTTTCTTTCACATTTTTTCAGGTCTGACACTTTCTTTGTCCTTTCTCATTTGAGCTTTTGGTATATACTATAACCAAGTTCTAAAGCTGTTCCCACAGCTACAAGGGAGGAAAGATCAATGAAAACTTTCCCCAGGAAGAACAACTTAAAAAACCCACACCACAGTACATCAAAAAGGTTGGACTAAAACTACAGTAAATGGCAACACCATTTCACTGTGAAGCCCAACTATGCACCCTACTGGTGTTTTTCCAAAACGACCGTGAAAATGCATTGTGTTAATGGAGAGGAAGATTTTGATACAATCCAACCCATTTGATTCAAACACCCTTCAATTAGGCATGCATCTCTGTATTCATTTTATCGTTTTTGCATATTGTATAGTTAAAACCAGAAATTATCTAATTTATCTGCAGCAAATATGGCACACAGAGGTAATTACTGCCCACTTCTGAGTTTAGCCTACAAGCTAATTTACATATGGCATTTCTCTCAATGCCAGGTAAACTGTGGTAGAATTCCAACACACATACTGGTATTTTCCTATATGCTCCTTAGCAACTCTTCAACCAGAAAGGTCCCAGAAACTTTGCTTGCAGAAGAATAATTTCCTACACTCACAGCTTCATAAGTATATCTAATAACAACAGTTGCTAAGATGACAATTCTTATTAATTTTGAGCATCTCCATAGGTAATGTTCAGATGCAATTATCTTTAATTAGGTGTCATCCTAAAGCACTATCAGAGTCAGGCTCATTCATAAGTCAGGGAGCTTAAAAACTAATAATTAATGGGACCCATTCTTCTCATCTTTTTCCTTGTCAGCAAGGAACTGCCTGAAAACAGTTCTCTGCACTCCAGAAAAGAGGAGCAACTGCATAAAAGAGAAAGTAATTTTTGTTTTCATACATTCTGCTGAAATTTCTGCTTTCCCTGCACCATTACAAGTGAGCACAGTGTTTTCTGACACTTAGGATCCCCACAATAGTTTTAAAACATATTGCTTTATCCTCTAATATCACATTATGAACCATAAAAACAATTATGACAGCTGATATTCTCAGATTTTTTTCCTTTCAAAGGGTAAATATTTTTCAAAACATCTACACCTCAGTCCTCTTCCTCTCAAATGTAGTTTATTTCACTTGAGGTGTTTACTCAATGATATTTCTACTAAGAACATTCGACCTTTAAACAAACAATCCAGACTATGTCCTTTGGGTGAAAACACACTGGTTGAGTTTCCTTCCACGTGTTCCCCTCCAGCATGTTTGTTTAGTTCAATGCCATATTTATCCTGCTCATTGATTCTGGTCTGCCAACAATACCTCTTTCCAACAAACTCCATCCTTACACAAGGTCTTCCCCATTGCTGGGATGCAGAACATCCACTTCACTTTTAATTAGAGTAGCCACAGAAAAGGCAGCATGGTTATCTGTTTTAACCCCAGAGGAACTACAGATCCTGACAAAAAGTGATTTCAGGGCAAATTACCCACAATTTTCTGAATATTTAGTGCACCAAAGTGAAAAGGTAGAAGAGGAAAACATTTAAGAGTTCCATGCAGTTCCTTGAGGTAAATTTAGGGGCACTATCACTGTGGTGATAAGCCATCTTTACCTTTTTAATTCCACTAGATACATCTCTACCAGTGAGTTTTTAACATGTCTTAACATATTTGATAGTTAGAGAACTGAGTTTTCTTCTGTGTTTGTATCTCATCTGATACAGTAGGACTGTGATGCTAACAGGGTGCTCTAACTACTACTGTAATATGGGTAATAATCCTGACAAAAGCTGAAGGTGAAAACAAGAGAAGACAAACTGTGCCAACATTAGCGTGAAAGCCTGAAAACCCTGAGTATGGAAGACCATTAAGGGGCAAAATATAACTGCAGATCTTCAGCTGGTCTTGCTAGTAGTAAGTATGATCTAATTAAGGACACCTAATGCCTCATGACAAGCCCACATAGTGTGGTAGCCCCACCAATTTATTGAAGATGCTTTTTGAAGATATGGTCTGGAAAGAACAGAATCCCATATAGAAAATCCCAGATTATCAGCAGAACCAGAAAGTTTATAAGAAGGATTTATGCTGGAAGGGGTCACTTATAATACTTTGCCTGACACTTTACACTTGCAATTGCTGCCCACAGAGGTACATTTCCACAAGACAGTATCAGTGGAAGATGCACAACACTGCAAATTGTGCCCTATCACTTCTGTGAGCACTCCACACAGTGCAGGCACCATTCTAAGTACCATCTTAAACAGAAAAGTTTGCAGCAGTAGAAGAAAAAATGAAGCTCCTGTCAGGAAATTTTAGGTGGCTGGGAACAAGTCCAACAAATCCTCCTGACTCATCCATTATCTTCCTGGTTTTGCACTTGTTCTTAAAAATTGTCTGTTTTCCATCCTAAATTGTATTTCTTCATGGGCCCATCTTAAAGCCCTAAAATGCCCTCACAGAATGAACAGCAGCAGATCAGAATCCATGAAGCAGATACAGCAGAGATTAATAATGCAAATATGAGATTATAAAGTATTGGCCGCAGAACTTCCAGATTAATGCATCACATTTCTGAGCATATGTCTGAATTCATTCTAGCTGGCCTGTGAACACTCACGAGAATTCCTATGAAGTGGAGAAATGAAGGCAGGCCAGTTTTGTGGGCTTGCATCCCTGGATTGTTACTGCCTAGTGAGGCCTGGATTCAGTAGTAATCAATCATCCAGGTACCCAAAGCTATTTTGTTATATTGCCCAAAAGTGTTGCAAGTGAAAGTAGAGGAAATACTGCATCCAGTTACTGGAAACAGCTTTTAGTTAAATGGTGCAATATGAAAACACCTGATTTAGGCCATCCCTGCCTTACCTTGAAGGTAGAGAAAGGAAAAACCATGTCATTCTCTGGTTATGCAAGTACTGGTAGATAACCAAGAAAGGCAAACTTTTGGCCAACCAAGTTTCACAGGGATCACATGCTTAAGAATGGAATAATATAGACTGCATATCCAATAATAAATAGTGAAAAGCTTTCTAGCAGCTGTTGAACGTCTTCATCTGGGAGCTCACATCCCTATCCCGTTACAGTAAATGAATCATGATTTCACAAAGCTGTGTTTAACAGTCCATATATAAACATGCCCAACAAAGGCCAGCTGAAGTGCTGCCTGAGCACCCAGCAGCATCCAACTTCCATGTGCAGCTTTGACTGGCAATCACAGTCTACACTATCAGAGTCAAGTAAATAATTATATCATTATAATATTATAATAATAATATTATAAGACATGCTGCCTTCCTGAGACGGGGAAAACAAAAATTGTGTTTGTAGTTCAATGCTGCACATTTTCCATGTCACACTGTAGCATGTGACTTCAGTATCGTTCCTTTATCTGAAGAAACCTCACTGAAAAGCATATTGCTCAGACTTGAGTACTGTATACTCCTAATTTACTTTCCAAGCAGGTTGAGTAAGCACTTCCAGGTTTCTGAACATCTGAGCAGCTCCAAGACCAGATCTCCTCCTTGCTGGTTTTTCCCCTTCTTTGCCATTACCCGCCTCTAAGCCCCCTTTCCCTGGGCTGTCCTCAAGGGCAATGAAAGGCAACACATTATACAGCTGCAGATGTCAGTAGATACCAGAAGTTAAATGACAAATCTTAATAAAAATACAAACATTATTATTTGCTTCCTTTCTATTCAGTGGTATCCACCACGGTGAGAAAAGGGTATGCACTTTTCAAATTCTCTCGCTCTGAGGGGTGCTAGATAGGTATAATGATAGTGCAGCCAAGATTGCTAAATTTATTACAGGAGCCTGTGATCCCAATAGTATATTGCTAATAACAGTGCCAAATATCCAAAGGCAGCTGCTCTGTAGAGGTTATCCAGTCCTGTATGCTCCCTCACAGAATACTGCAGAGCAATAAGCAAAGGCATATTATACCAGTGGGAGAAGCAAGCTGCTCTTCTTAGATATAGAAGAGTAACAAACATCCAATATTTCTTTGAAAAATCAAGGAAACCTGTGCCAGAGGACAAAAAGGACATCTGTGCCAAAAGAAACCAGAATCTCTGCAAACTGAAAGTGTCTCTATTGCTGCAAGAAGGATGAGCCAGCCCACGCTAACTGCCCTATTCCATTAACGCAGTCGAACCCTTTTTTTCAGTCTAAGCACAGCTTATAAACAATTTGTTTTCCATTCACAGCCCCAGACTTCAAAAATAATTTTCTTTGGACTAAAAAAACCCAACGTTCTCCTAGAAGTTTGCTATGACATTTTTGCAAATTCATGCAGTCTGAATTCCAAGGTGCTCACAATCAATCTTTCTTTATTTTATTCTGCATTTAGGTTGAAGACCTGGGTGTTGGGTGCAATGTACTTCATTTTTAACTTTCAATGCATACAATTATGTTTCCATTATTTCAACAACATTTTCAGTTAATATTTTTCCAGTGACTGCAGCAAAACCTTATGCTACAGCCCATATTTCAATTTTTTTTTTTTTTTTTTACTGCTGAGAGTATCCTGTCAGTTCTTCTACATTAGTACTGGCGCATCCTCTTAAAATAAACCATCTGCTAAAGGCAAATTCCTCTGTCCCCTGCCTGGGCATACTCCCCAGCCATTTGGACAACAAAGATGGGAAAAGGGCTAGATGGAGAATTCTTTGGGATGGTGAAGAATATTCAAAAAAAGCTGTATTTTATTTGAGTGATAAATGACATGTTCCTGAACGCCCACTGGGACTTCTAGAGAGCAGAGGGGAAAAAGGTTGGTAAAGGCAGACCTTGACAGGGTGACAATGACATTTTACAACTGTTGTTGAAGGCCTGCCTGTGTAGGGTCAGGCCCTGCCCTTGGAGATGTTTGCTACTGGCAGAGATGGTACAATGTGACAGGCAGAGTTTAGTCAACAAGACTCTCAAAATTTATGTAGAAATCATGCTGACAAAGAGTGACCCTAACCAGTAATATTTTTTATATTAAATGCAAAGTGCATGCATGTGTGTATATATGACACATGTATATTTATATTTTTATATAATTTATATAGACAGATATGCACATCAGCATCTGGATAGTGGCAGATAAACTTGAGCATGGCTGACTTTAAAACGAGGAATTCTTCAGCTGCTTAGGCACTCACATTGTCTTCTCATCCCTCTGTGTAACTAAAAAAGACCTTCCTCCAAAGTGTAAGGAAAGAAATATAACCCAGTGCAGTGAAATCCTACTTTGAAGGGTTCCAGTAGCTATCCTTACTGGAGTATTTGAGTAACAGCTATGGAATGCTTTGATTAATGTTTCTTCTACTGTAACTTGAAAAACTTAAAATTTGAAAGGGAAAAAAAAAAATAATTCAAAAGACCTTCTAAGGAGGCCAAATGTATTTCAAGATCTTGCCCAGTTCACCCTCAGCATCCTTTGTATTTGGCCAAGTGCACCTTCAGGCTTATGGAACTAAAGCTGAGTATTACTGCAATACTTGCAGACATTCTGTCTGCACCACTTCCACATCTATCAGTACCTGTTCCTCTGGAACACTCCTGAAGTACCTCCACACCAAGCCAGCCTGTCTCACTGAGGTCCTGCTTGAGAATACCAACGGATGGGCACTTTGAGAGAATCCCATTGAGTGAAAGGCTTGAGGCTTAACATCTCTCAAAAGCCTGAAGGCGTTAATTATAACTGTGGCAATTGTCTTTGTGCATAAGCTATGAAGATACTCTGATTTTTCATCTAGATCAATTCCCCTGTTTCAGGAAGAAAATATTCTGCCATTCATTTCAGTGCACAAACAAGTTTTAAGAGCATGTGGAATACTAATATTCCTGTCCTTAACCTTCTGTACTATTGCCAGGCATGGATCAAGGAATCCTGTTTCTGAGACAGTAACAGAAAGTAAGTGTCTGAAGGTCAAAGGAAACATTTCCATTTCTTTTGCTAGAAAAGGCAGCAAGAAAAATTTCTGTCCCCACCAAAGACTGCATGCTGACACTGTACCTGCATGATAGGATCATTATTATTTCCATGAAATTATTTTATCTTTGCAGACATACCAGTGGTGACGACACATAGACAAATATTTACTGACAGAAAATTCCAAGCAGCTTTTTCAAACAAAAACAACATCTTTTGCTTAATCATAAAAATTCAATTTTAAAAGCCATTAGAATGAATCACTCAAACTCTTATTTTCCAAGGGNAAATTATTTTATCTTTGCAGACATACCAGTGGTGACGACACATAGACAAATATTTACTGACAGAAAATTCCAAGCAGCTTTTTCAAACAAAAACATCTTTTGCTTAATCATAAAAATTAAATTTTAAAAGCTATTAGAATGAATCACTCAAACTCTTATTTTCCAAGGGGAAACAGTTCTGGTGAGGCAAAAAAAATAGCAAAAGCCAAAAAATCCCAAACATCCAACAAATCTAAACTGAAAAAACCTCCAGCAACCTAATAAAAATATTAAAACAGACATGCTACTAGCATATACATTCTAGTGATATATTTGAAAAGCCACTCATACTGACACTTCTGTTATTTGCTATTTTTAAGCACAAGGCTGAGAGCCTGCTATAGAAATCCTTGCAGTCTTTGCTTCCTCATATATAACAAGTCTGCCTCTTTTTGAGCACAACAGTGGAGAAAGGTCAAACAAATAAAATCTATCAATAACAGCAAAATAGATTGAGCAATATAATCTTAACTTCTATTCTAGAAATAAATCTGGGAAGAATTTTTGGCATGAAAGATAAATGCACTTAGACTCAAAGCCAGTTTAGATTCACTCGCATAAAATTCTTTTGGACAGAAACAATTATTTACTACACAAGTATCTAATGCCTAACAAAACTTTAAGGTATCTAATCTACAATAAGAAACCTTGATTTTTCAGAAAAAGAAATTACATTAGCATTGACCTAGAGAAGCTTACATTTATATGAGCATTACCCTTTTCCCTGAGTCATCCCATCAATTTGCTTTAATACAACACTGATCATCATGTGGCTCCACAAAGAGTTCAGTTCAGAAATTGAGACATTCAAGGGAGCTCAGAAGTCTCTGAAAAGCAGGGAGAGTGGTCATTTGAAATCACCTCTCTGTTTCCCTGCATCCCTGGGCCAGCTGAAGGACAAACAATGGGACCCTCATTCTCTTGGGGCTGCAGCTCACTGGCAGGTGGGCACTAATACTGAGACTAAATACATGACAATAGCATCCTACACCATGACACAAAAAGGAACTGATATTATGTAATCTAAAGACAAACTACACAATGGCCTACATATCTTTGACATTTTAAGAGATGATGGACCTGACAAGTCACAATCATCTGCCAAGTATAATGGTGGTGGAGTAATCAAGCAGGTATTACTCTAACAAATGCCAAAGAGCATTTCAGTACAGCTCCATCTGCCCAAATTCACAGTGCCATTCTGAGAAGAAATAAAAAAACCTAAAACACGCACTCAAAAACGTATTTCTAAATTAAATGTAAATACAGTCATCAGTTAGCATCCTTGGTAGACAAACTGGAGCACTGAATTTGTTGAGAAACATAAATCAATCAGTCTGAATCAATTCAGAAACACAAATCAAGGTCAATCACAATTCAGAATTTAGCAAATTAAATTACTTGTTCATTTATGGTTAACTTCCTTAGGTTAATCTTAAGGCTGCATAAGCTTCACCTAGTATTATGCTTGAGACTTAATAATTTGCCTTGACATTTAGAATAGCTCTTACATAAAACTTTGGATTTGTTTTTAAATAAAAAGCAAGATGACACAATAAACAATGCTGAAAATATATTCCTCTTTCCCAGAAGAGTTGTAATCTTGGATCAAAAGCCTCCAGGTTTTTTTTTTTCCTCTTTCCATCAAAACTATTAACTATATATATTAAAACCAGTAATATGTTATTTCTGGGTTTTTTCTATATATTTGACCAATAAAAATACACATGTAAGACGTTAAGTATTTTCATTTCATTAACTGAAAAATGTGTTAACTGCTTAAATATTCCTTTTTTTTCATTATTTAAACCATCTTACGTAAAATAAACTGGCCAAAAGGGCATAAAGTCAATACTGTGTTCATACACCATCAATAGATTAAATTATTATAATAAATGGGTTACAGCACAACAACAATATTGTGAAGCAAGTCTAAGCTACCAGAGAGGATTTAAATCTCAAACAGCTGCAGAACAACCACACTTCTCTGAACAGTAACAAATTAAGGGCATCCACAAGACTCCAGCTGTGCTAATGAGTTCTTCCTTCCACATCTACAGAGACGATCAAAATACCTGCAGGACTTTTTAAAGAACATGAGCACTCTTATGTCTCCATCCTAAGAAATTGAGTCTGATACATACCATTTGTGTTATTAATAATTTCTCATTTTACTAGTTTTACAGACACACATTCAAATTGAAATACTCAACAGGAAAATCAAGATAAATGAAAGTATAAAACTTAAAGATTTTTATTTAAAAAAAGAAAACAAAAATCAAAGTACCAAATAATATCTACTACCTCAGAAGTTATTCATAAGATGATTCAATGGGAAGATGAGTTTGAACTGGATGAAATTAAATAAAAAACTGCAGTAAATCTGTGCTTCAGTACAGATTAGACTGCCTTGCTCAGCAATATGTTCCATGACAAGTTAACCAGTATAGTGCAGTATTATGTTTTGATCACTGGTTTTTTTCACTGGGGGAATGGGGCTACTCACAGCAACAGTTACCCAACACACCGGTAGGGACATCTCCAACAACAAATTGATTCTAAGCCTGCTGCATGCTATAAAAATCTACCAAGGAGATTGGGGAAGGGAAACAAGGATGCCATCACAAACATCCATTAAAGTTAATCACTAAAGCCTCTAAAGAGCCTTGAAACTTCATTAGAAATTATAAAGCACGTGAAACTGCTGGTAAGAGCAGCAGCAGCAGCACGCCACAGCCACCGACAGGAGCTGCTCCCCGAGTGCCTGGGCGCACACACACGCACCCCCTGCGCACAGAACCTGCCGGGCACACACCCCCACAGAGCATGCGAGGTCAATCATCCATCCTGCTAATGGGAGTAGGCAAGCACACAAAGAAACACCGAGGTTCTGCAGCTCCTCGGCAAGAGATCATAAGAGCTAACACCCCCACCCCGTTCAAAGGCATAACACTTACTACAGTGCACTAAAAACTACTTCTGTAGGTGAACATGTGTGCTCCCCATCTAAAGAAGGCAACTGCACATTAGCTAATTCTCACTTTCTGATTATCTCTTCCTTTGTTGCCTCTTCCATTTTGTCATGCATTCCAGAACACTTTATGCAGACTGCTCTTTGTACTTAGCTGTCTTTTCTCTTCTTTTCGGTAATCTCCCACCCTACTGTGTTACTTTTGTGCTTTGCATGCTGCCATCACGGACCTCCAAAGCACTAGTGCACAGCGATTCTAGCCAACATCACTTCATTGGCAGCATATGGCAAGAAAAGGCAAAACAATGCACCTGAAAAAGGAATTACTAGAAAGGAATGGGAAAGTGAGAAACAGAAACCTGCGTTGCTATAACATTTTGCAAAATTATTCCTTGGATTTTAACTCCAATGCAAATGGAAGAACGCTGGAGGTTTTCTGCTTTGCTCCAGCTGCAGGTTACCAGAACTCACTGTGTGCATGTTTAGGGAGAGCAGGCGAGCACCAGCTGCCTCCTGCACTGGACTTGTTCACATTGGAAATAACTGCAGTGCTCTGATTTCCAAGACGAGCTCCTTTGTCCAAAGGCCTGATTTTAGCAGGAAGGGCTTAAATCTGTTTTCCTTTAAAAATACACTTTTCAAGGTGCTGATTTCAGTAATTTCTCAAGTCAAATCAAAGAGTTACAAAACTAAAAATGAAAAAAGGTTATCTTAGACATAAAATTCATTATATGAGCTGCCTTATAAAAGCTTTCAAAGTCTCCCTTTCAGTCATTCCCAGAAAACATCATCACTGACTAAAAGGAAAAGAAGGGAATGATTTCTCTGCATCTACACATTTTAGGGGTGGTCAGTGTTTGTGGTGCTATGAGACCTGCATAAAATCTGTCTTACAGGCAGCAACCCCAAGATCCATTCACACACCTCTGAGCTGTCACGCAGCCTCCCAGGGCAGTTCACACATCAGTGAGGAGGAGGACGACTCCCAGGGCTCTATCAAGCAGGGCAGTCCCAAAATGCACCTGCATCCCAACGTGACCTTCAGAAGCCCTAGCATCAGCGCAGCGCTTGAACAGCTTCAGAGCCATATGCAGCTAAAGAATCAAAGGTCAGTCACATCCTACCTATTATTAGAAATAGATTGAAAGGTCCTTGAGAGTAAACACTTCATGTTTGCACAATGCCTAGTACAACAAAAATCCTGTTGACAAATTGGGCTCAGAAGTGCTATTGCTGTCTGGGGGTAGCTTGTACAAAGCCAGAGTTTGTTCCAGAGTAATAAAGATTAAAATATGGATGCAATGGAACAGGAGTACAACAAGCTCAATCTACAAACTAGTAGGTATTCCACATGTGCCTCCAAGAGCTGGTAATGCTCTTCTTTATCTTTTCTTCCTTTTTCTGCAACGTAGACTCAGAGTTCTGCAACATTTCTGGTTGAAAATAGCCACTTGCCAATATTCAACATAAAATACAGTATTTTTTAATACATAAAAAACTGAGTTTTTCAAGGGCTAATATCTGGCACAGCATAGCATGATGATACTCCTTTAAGGAAGAACTGAAAGGCAATAAAACAGATTTTACTTTGTTTGGGTGAACAGGTGCTAATCTGTCTAAGTGGTACTGCTAATACATGGAGAGGATAAAGAAAAGAAAAAGGGGGCAAGAAGTTGGAAATGGATACACATTTTAAGGGAGCTGCTGTGCTATCACTCTGTGGCTTAACATAATTGCATCACTTCATCTTTTCACTTGCTGCCTTAGCAAAATGGTAAAAGGAGGCATCACTTGCAAACCCCAGTATCATTTACTTCAGACAGCAGAGGTATCACTAAGAAATAAAACCGAGATTTTGTCAGCAGTCCTGCAGACTCTCACCACTTGTAATCAGGAGGAGCTTACACCTTCTGGAAGGGAGTTGTGAGATTAATACAGGTGAGTCAGGTATGGGCTGTTAATACAGGTATGCAAAGCACCAGCTAGGAATTGTGTGCTTTGACAGTCTCACACAAATCATAGAATGGCTTGGTTTGGAAGGGACCTTTAAGGCCACCAAGTTCCCACCCCTGACAATGGGCAGGGATGCCAGATCAGGTTGCCCAGGACCCCATCCAGCCTGGCCTTGAGCACTTCCAGAGCAGGGACATCCAAATACCTGAGGCTTGCCATCAGTCACAGCAGCAGCAAGCCATCAGATACTGAGGTTCCACAGGCAAGGGTCTCTGGCACTCTTAGGTAGATCACTCATACGAAGAGCCACATGTATAACCAAAAGCCACTAATATAACAAACTCCATATTTTACTAACTGTGGTAAACAACAGACTTGGCAGCATCACCTTGCCCAGACAACTCTCTGAAGGCACCCATGGTAGTCCCTCCCTGGCCTCTGCTGAAATTTTACACATGCAAAAGGCTCTTCACTGGTTACTCTCTCCCGTGCAAAGAATATACCTATTTTTTAATGAGCCTCCCAGTTTAACGCAGTACCCACAACTTGTTCCCAGCTTCAGGTGAAGTCACAGTAAAGTAGTAAATATAGCATTTTCATGAACTGAATTTTTTATATGAGCATACTGCACTGAAATGCAGAACTTCCCCACTGGGGACACATTTATTCACTTGGAGAAAAGAAAATATAAGGTATTTTTTGTCTTTCTGCTGTTAGGATTTGTCCTCGGTAAAAACTTGCTGAGTGAAACCTTTAAACAAAAGGTTTACAAAAAAGATTAGTTTAGGATGTATGTAGACATTACTTATTTTAAAGTGAAATCCAGCAACATTCAGAATCATTAATGGATCTCATCCTCATTACAAGATGAATGAAACCAACAGTTCACTGGATGCTGTCAGCATGTAAGTTATCCCTATATTTAAATATGAAACTTCAACTTCTGCTGTGCATAAAATGAATATACTGCAGCATAAAATAGTTGTAAAGAGAACATTTTAAAAAGCTCCTTTGTGTTTTAATTTTTAATTGTGTTCTGTATGCCAGTGCCTGAGTGTTTTGACTACATGAAGACACTTAAAATGAAAAATGTTCAGTTCTGAGAGCACTCTTGAAAGACATAGGCATACTAATTTACCCAATTACTTCTTTAGATCTATTTTTAATCACAATTTGAGAACAATAAAATTGCAATTATACAATATCAAGAAATATTTTAGCATGTTTCTAAACTATCAGCAGCAAGAAAATCCATATTTTTAACTCTGATTTGTGTGCGTAGTTATTTAAATCTGTATCATCCTTTAACATGAGACCTCAAAAAAAGTGAACTTCCTTTCCTGATGCTAATTATCAATACTTAGCTATTAATGGATGAATTTACACATGTACATACTCTACACATTTGTATGCTACAGTACAGACTTGCCCATTACTATCTGTCTCTTTGCAAAGGTTCCGTGGCATGCAAGAAATTCTTTTTACCGTTGGCTATAATCTCTTTTTCTTTGAAGGCCCCAAGAGTAGAGATAGATTTAGATAAAACTCCTTAATAGGACCACACAGATGAAGACCCATATAGCAGAAGGAAATTTTACTCCCTAGGGGAATTTGTAACCTTCAGCAGAGCAATGATTACAGTGGGATCAGCACTGTGACAACAGTTAGCACAGACACACCAAAGGCAGCTGGAAATGAGGCAGCACAGCCCGAGCACAGCTCCCTCACACACCCCCCAGCCAGGACACACGGCCCTGCAGGACTGGCCATATCCATCTGGGCACCATACAACATCCCAAATCCTTCCCAGTAACTTCATTACTTCCCTGAACAGCAAACAACAAGCTCTTTGTCCCAAAGATAGCACTGCGAGACTTTGCAATTAGAAACAAAGCTGTCCTGAGGAAAAAAATACCAATTATGCTACTGGCATCAGCTGTGAAAAACATCCCACTGAAAGACAGCACACTCAAAGCACTGTTATGCCTTAAAGATGTTTCCCCAAATCCCATCTGAACATTTTAGTGATATTGTTTCTAGCACCATGCAATGCCAGACAGTATCTTCACATCACTATTGATTTCTACATTTTAAAGACAGCACATATTTTTTAGCTCTTTCATCCTCATATTTCATAACCAATTTATAATTTATCATATTCTTTGACATTGTTTAAGTATTTAAAGAGTGCACTATTTTAGTTTATAAGAATATAATTTGTTTTGACCCCCCAGTTAGTTGGGAGGTTGTCATGGCTCTTTACCACGATCACATTGAAGTGTCCAAAACTGTAACACAAACACATCTACCCCCTAACCAAAGAGAAGAGAAAAGGAATATACCAGAACAGCCTAACTGCAGTAACCTTTCATCTGTGATACCAGCTTCCAAGTGCTACAAGCATACACTTCTTTTAGAAAAATGTACTTCCTTTTCTATTTTCCTTTTATTACAGCCATATGCAACTGAAATAGTTGTTTGGATTTTGTAAAAAATTCATGTTTGACGTTAAATGCAATCTCCAAAATCTCGAGATAAAAATAAAATTTGAAATCATATTTTGTTTTTCGTATTTACTCCATTTCCAGTCAATTTCTTAATCTTACACTGGAAACAATGTTAAAATTTGACACAGAAATTTCTACCTCATGGTTGCTCAAGAACAAGAATGGAATTGTGCATCACTAATTATCTAAGTGATATTACTGTAATATTTGGCAGCATAGCAAGGCAATTAAAACATTAAGTACAATACCTTTGCTAATCTGACAAACAGGTAAACCCAATGCAAGAAGCAAACTGCTTTATTAATAAAATATTCTCTTAACTTCATATAGGATAAATGCAAAAGATATAGTACTTACAGTGAATTCACAGAAATCAATGCTATCAAGACTTTTGCTTCTGTGTATTCTCCCTTTTATTCTTCTTAAAGAGGGCTTTCCCTGACTTACACTACAGGTAGCACCATTGGGATTTTCAGAAGATGGAGTTACCCTGCCAAAGAAAAAGAGCCACATATCAGACAAAGAATACATTGTTTTATTTGCTTAAAGTAAAAAAAGAAAACACATCACCATGCTATACATAGAAGAATTGTCATTGCAAGTGACAGTTTTCAATCACTAAGTGCCAAAAGAAGACCACAAGTATGTACAAGTTTAGCTCCCATCAAGACCACACTACTTGAAGATTTTGTCAAGAATATTCTGAAGTTAACTTTTTTGTACAGAAGTGAGTAGAATCAGAAAAAAGATACATTATAGAAAAATATATTTAACTTCTAAAAATTTAAAAGGACGATTTTTCTTTATTTCTTCAGTGGAAAGCCAAGCCCTGTGATACACATTAATGGCCATCAGTCAAATCACCTGGAGGCCTGGCACTATTTGGCTTTTGACCTTTTCCAGTTTGAGTGCTGATGGTGCTTCAGCTATTCTAGCAATGAGTAACAACCAACAATAATGACATTAATAGCATCTGTTAAACTTATAGGGGTAATATATTAAGCAACTACACTTGATAAGGCCTTTCATTATATTATCATCTACACATGGTCCATAACTAAATATTTGGAGGAAGCAATCTATATTTCAATGAGCTTGTTGGAAATTGTTAATGAGCAGAACTAAGTGGGGTTAACAATTAACTAAGTGTATTAGGATTTGTGAGGTGAATATTTTATATACAAAATAGCCTCCAGTCAGACTGGTACTTGAGGAAAACTGTATTCCTGCAAATACACTCACCAAGAATTACCTAAAAACCTGAAGTCTTCAGGTCCAGATTTACATTTATTTCATATTATTTCCCAATTGCAGCCACAGAAGATTTCGAAAAACCAGCTTAAAGAAGAAAAACATACTTTTTCTTTTTTGCATTTCCCTAGTCTCTGGACAGCAGTTCAGCATTTCTCTCAAAAATCATTAAGATTCCCCTCACAAAAAAATACTTTTTTAAAAATAGTTTTTTACGTTCTTTTACTTAGAATTAATTGCTTTAGTATGCACATAAATGCTTCTGCAAAAAAGAAAGAAAGATGGAGATGTCTTAAATATATGCATCACCAAAACAGAGCATTGCATCAACTCCTGAAATTCACAATTCCAAATACAAAATACAACAAGCACATGCTCAATGCACTTGTTTGATTACTGAGACTTCCAGGCCTACACAACATCGTGGTCAGGGTAACACGCCCATGGGACAGCGAGGGAGAAGAAGTTACAACATCCAAACTTGAAAATTAAAGCAAATCCTTTCCAATCTCTTATTCATTATTTATAACAATACAGCTCTTAGTTTTTTTGTTGAATTAATGCACTACCAAATCATTATTTTGTTTTCAGATGCCTGATTTTGGGGGGTTTTTACACAGGCACACTTGACATACATACAGACATTTTGCACTAAGTTCTCTTGATAACATAGTAATTTGGTTTAGATGGTTTTTCCCCTTGGGTTATTTTATTGCCAACTTTAAACTGCAAATTCCTACCTGAAAATATAACTATAATATCCATACATCTTAATTACAATATGAAACTGCTGCTGAGACTGCACTGGATTTTTTTGTCTAATCATATATAAGGATTGAATTCTGAGAACCATGCCTGCCTAGTACAGTAACATATTTGTTCACACAACAGAAACTTCAAGAACACCACAGATTCCCTGCTAAACTGTCTTCAAGAATTACCAGGACAGATTTCCAAGGAAAGACAAGGGCTCAGCCTCTATCTTGTTGCACAGACAGTGACATTTACCAGGACAGCACGTTGCTGTTGTGTGAACGTCTCTTCTGTAACGGAGCGCTCTGAACATCTCTGCTCAAGTACCCAACTGAACACCCTCTGTGGCCACGGCAAATGCAGATGCTGGAGCCCTCAGAGACATCCATTGTTCCCCTACTGTCAGAGTCTGCTTATTCTCTCTACAGGGAATCTTTGAGGGCTGTCTACTCCATTACTTATAATTTGGGTTAATTAATCTTCAAATGCACCTCTGATGAATTAAAGGCTTGGCACGTTAAGGCTCCCTCCTCATACTTAATAGAAAAGTCTAACAGCTGCAAGCTACACTGGGCTTTCCCTTCTTTTGAGTAACATTTCAAGCAATTTATCTTAGGGCCTTACTCACAAATGTCCATTTCTTTAGGCTGCAAGTCTTTTAATGCTTTCTGATACTGAAAAGCCTTTATTAAAAAAAAAAACAAAACAAAAAACTACTTGCATAGAAAAAGCCTAAACAAACCCAAATAACAGGCTAATCAACAGTTACAGTTACACAGTTTTAACAAAGAACTACACTAATGGTATGTTTTAAAGGCCCTTCAGTTTAGGAGCTTCACTCCTTACAGCCACTTGAAAAAACAAACTTGCTGCCACTGGAATCCAGCTAGCATTTCGTTCTGCTGGAGAATAAATTATAGCTGCTACTTGTTAGTTTCTAAGATACAAAAAAGTATTTTTAAAGTTACATGTAACTTTTAAAATATAGTTATATGAGAAAGCATACCACAATTTATCTATTCCCTCCAAGCCTTTATAAAATCATTAATTTCTAGATCTCTTTACAAGCAAAAAGAGTATTATTTAACCAAGCGAAGAAAAATCCAATCAATATCACTGATATTGGGAACTGGGGAGCTTTGCACTGTATGTAGCCCAGAGGAAGGATCTGAGGTGAGATATCCATACTGACAGCATCACAGGGGTTTTGACTCTGTGGTTGATGAGGAAATTTTGGGACAAGAGCAAACCAACTAACTACCAACTTCTTCAGTGCCTCCACTCCTCCCAGAGTTTTAGCAAAGGGAAACAATAACAGACCTGAGACAGACTTGGATCAATTTTACCCAGGCGTTGCAGAGTGCCAGATGCAGCAATGAGACTCTCCAGAACCCATTTCCAGTAGCACTCATGTAGTACTAGAACAGGGACTCCTTCAAATACTAGCTATTTCCACAGTGAACATACCTCCAAAGTTCAGACTATCAAGTTGCAAAATAAACCCATGTGAGTGCAAACTCATGAGAAAAGGTCTAAAGTATTTTGAGATTGACTCAGAACTAAATTATTAAAAAATCTGAAAAATATCTTTTTAAAATTCTTCTCTCTTTTGAATCATGTTCCCAAAATGTTCACTGTAATCAGAGAAACAAACTTTATTCTTTTTAAGNAACTAAATTATTAAAAAATCTGAAAAATATCTTTTTAAAATTCTTCTCTCTTTGAATCATGTTCCCAAAATGTTCACTGTAATCAGAGAAACAAACTTTATTCTTTTTAAGTGAATACTGAAACCATAATGCAATGCTCCGTGGTTCTGGCATTTGAACCTTCAGTTACAAAAAATACTTATTAATAAAATTTGCTGCATCTGATTGCCTCCTTTCAACTTTTATTTGCATTTCTGAATACATATTAATATAATATTAATAGCAAATTATTAAGTGAATTGCTAAGTCATTGTAATACCTGCATCAGGAGTATAGAGGAATTATCACAGGCTGAAGGAGAAAAATATGTGAGAGCCCTTTTAAAATATCTGCAGGTCGTCAACTACTTTAAAGCAAGTACTCTTGAACAAAAGCCTAGAAATGCTATGTTCAAGGAAGTCTGGGGCTTCAAAAAGCAGAATATAACAAAAGGATCTTTGAAGGTAATGAACAATTCCTGATGCCTTGCTTCAAATTTGCTGTTTCTGTTCAAATAATGTGTTTAATATTCTGGAAACATAACACCTTTTTAATGGAGCTCATCACAGGAATCCTAAATTAAGGCACCCAATTCATTAACTTTTGAAAATTTTAGCCAAGTAAAATGGAACTATTCTGTACATCCCACCTGGAGTCTGAGGCCCTTATTTATTAGCCACAATTCTTACAACGGTTCCATTGACCTTGACTGCTTCCTGATCATATATCACATTACATAACCATGACTCTAAATTATTTCTCTAGTTTGTAAGATAAGCAAAAACCCTAAACTTTCACTATCTGTATTCCACTGACAAGCACAGTAACCTAACAAAATAATGCGCAACAGTGACTTCAAGGTGAAGTGTCATATCAAGGGCGAATGACTTAATACATATTTTAAAATAATCAGATGAGTATAATATGGGTTTATGAATAAAAGCTATATTTATATTCTACTCACATATAATTACTATTTATAACAATTTTCAATATTACCTGATTTTTTTGGTAGGTAAATTATGTCTGAAATTACTTATGTCATCTTATTTTCTAGACAGACCAATTACATTGAAAATCTTTCTAGAACTTCATAAACTCTCTTCTTTTTCAGTGATTAGAGTTATGAACCAAAAAAGCCAGCACCAGAATGTTTAAAAAATGTGTCTTGAAATTATATTTTCTGTATTTGTTTTCGAAGTGCAGTATTAGGGCGAGAGTTAATGCAGAGTGGCCAAGGTTCTGACAACTGTGCAGCCTGGACAGGTCTTCTAATGGTGAAATAATTATTATACTTTTCATATACTGCAAGTTGCCTGCCTATCCTCTAAAGAAAGCATTTAAGTTCTTGTACTAACACTGAAGGCAAAACTTCTTGGAAACTTCGGCCTCTGGTAGCTACACAGATCTCAGCTGAGAGATGTATAAAATTCCAATAATTATTATCCCTCCCATTAGAAGCCAGGCTTCCTCAGCACCACCAAAAGTGAGGACACAGGCTGTGCTCAGCTCAGTGTCATCACTGGCTTCTGGCTCAACGACAAGGCTGGAAAAGCTGAAATTTACTCCCACTGATCAGACTGGAAATCCTATCAATTACTCAGTTACTCAATATTTGTTTGAGAAAATAAAAGGCAAGTTTGAAACAATGCTAGAGACACCAAGCACTCAGCTGCTATGCTGAATTCTTGTACCTCTGCAAGTATGTTGGTTGGTATCCCTCCTGCCTCCTTCAGGAAAATAAAAGTATTAATTAACTTGCAACATAAATAAAGCCTAACAATGGGCTAGATAGAAATTGTTATCCTTATTTCAAACAATATTAACTGGAACCAGTAATCAAAAACGGCAAATATCCATTCTGAGGATCTGTACTTTTCCATAGAATACTGTGGACACCAAGAAGATCAATCCTTGATGTTTTCTTTCTCCTACATTAAGGTGACATTTTCCATTATTTAATTATACTAAATATGACACTACTTGGAACATAAACAAACAATGGCACTTTTCTCCCTAGGGATGGTCCTAATGATAAAACAGACATTCTTCATTATGAGCCTGGGCTTCTACAGCCCAGACCCAGCTTAAATACAAAGATTGTGACAACAAAGCATTCAGATCACTTCTTAATTCCAGACATGCTGGTTACTCCTCACTGATTTCAAATAAGTTTACTCCTACGCTTGAAAATAAATGTGCCTGTGCAGTATCTTACAAGAAGCAGCTATCATTTAACATTCAGGCTTCTGTATCACACATTCTTTTAACAACAGCACCAAACAGGGGAACTGGATCCTGTCAAAATTCAAATTCTGTAGTGCACTGCATCTGCATTCTTTTCTGTAACCTAGATTGCCTCAGACAACTACCAATCATTCTTAAAAGAATGTAAATATGGAATAGTCTCAGCCATTTCCATAATCTCCCCAATGAAAACTTATCACTAACTGAGCTTTTTGCCTTTTTTCATGATGCTGCACTCCCCTGCACCAAGGGGAGCAGCGGGGGTGTCCACCAAAGCACAGGAACTCTTTCAGAGTAAAGGCAAATGCTGTAAGAAACAGAAAGGAATATTAGCAAGAACTATTAGAATGGATGGGATATCCTATTGGGGGCTTGGCTGTTGTTTTTTCATTTGTCTATTTATTTGCCCCCTACCTTCTCCTTGCAGCGGAGAAACGTAACAATCAGTCTGACAAGAAATTATGGTCTGCCTGTGTAGCCCCCCTTAATAATGTAGTTTAGCATTTGTTTATTGTAAAAGGACTGGGATTACTGGGATTTCAGTAAATATTTATAAAAATTTACTATTTTTAAACTACTCCCAGTTCAGCTGTCATTTTTTTCTTGACCACCGTTGCAGATGTTAGTCCCTGCTGCACTCTACCTGTACTAGCAGAGTTATGATGGTGGGTTTTGTATCCAAATACTGTCCCTCCAGCAAGAGGACTAAAAACATCCTACTCATCTCGTTTAGGCTCCTACATATTAGATTACAACACTGCACACACACAGGAAAGAGTCTGAATCAGCAGTTCAGGACTCCAGCAGCTTCCTCCAGCACTGAGTCCAAAACTACTGCCCCAAGTAAATCTCATCATAAAATCATAAACTCCACACAAAGCAGTTTTCTGTCTCCTCCACCTCCCACTGCAAGCCTGTGGCATAGCTTCCTTCTCGCTCTTTAATTGTCTAGTTTACTCTTAGCCACTTAATAACTATTTATTCTTAATTGTGAGACATTGGTATTTTCATTTGTAGCTCTGCTTCCATGCATCACAGAATAGGACTTAAATTTTGGTGGGGGGGAAAGCAGGGGAAAATTGGAGTGACAGATGCTCTCTAAAGAAATAAAACATTGCAGTTACCTTTTTCATTTTCTTTCAGTAGGATTCAGGTGGATTATCTCCACCAACAAAAGGATGAGTATTTTAACCCTTTTTTATTAAATTATGTCTTCGTTTCCACTTACAATATGGATTCACACATCAAAGAGCTTATGAATCTCATTGGTTAAACAGAATTTTTAAAGTGTTTAAAAATAAGCAAATAAAAATAGACTAGAAAGCACCCTCTGACTATAGACAGACTTGATTTCTTTACGATATGTTTTTTTTTAGGTATTTTTGAGATTTCCAGTGATAAAGTATTGGAATATGTTCTTGGTTTATGTATTGTAAATATACACAAATATTGCATTGATTTGAGTAACAGCAACATACTTTCTCCATAATGTTCAGATTTACTTAATGCATTATTTGATACAGATTGTGCACAAATAAGAAAAAATTAACATGACAAAGTATATTTAAGTACTTCTTTAAGTGCATCAGAAAATAGTATTTCATCCAGAAGCATAAATATCTGTTCATAAAGATAATGCCTAATGCTATTAAAGTTCTTAAAAAAAATGAGAATACATCTCATGTCACCTATTAATAAGAATATCTCAGAGACATACTCTCAAATGTTCAAGTAATTCACACATCTTCCTAAAATTAAAAAAAAAAGTTTGCCTTATTTTTCTTTANAATACATCTCATGTCACCTATTAATAAGAATATCTCAGAGACATACTCTCAAATGTTCAAGTAATTTACACATCTTCCAAAAATTAAAAAAAAAAAAAGTTTGCCTTATTTTTCTTTAACACTTTTTGTCAATTAAATCTTCACACAGCATTGCATTGCAGCAACATGATGTCAAGTTAGAAATGTTATGAAATGCAATGTTTGTGGTACATATTAGCGTGGAGCCACTACAATATTTTGCTGTACCTCAAAAAGCACAGAATCTCGCCGTGAAACAGGACAATATAGAGCTGATCTAACTCCAGCTGAAGACCAAGTAGGAGTTGAATCAGGTCCTTTCAGATGTACTTTTAAAGCATATAAATATATATAGCTTTCCCTTAACATGCCAGCAAATAAAACACTTCTAAGAAGACATATGAAATATTACATAGAACAAATATCATCATTACGTTTCCCATAATTAAGCTTCTCAAAAGATGTAACACACAACTGCATCCACTGCTGCACACAGACAGGAGTGGCAATTGGGGAGAATAAAATAGGTATGGTACACTTTATGTAACTTACATAATCAGAATCAAATCACCAAATACATTGTAAAAACCTGTGATTAAATGTAATAAAACTTCTCTGCATGAAAACATATTTTTGTCTAAAACTTCATTTGATCTTTTTCATTACAACCAGGATAAGCAGATTCATCAAACTGTGTTCTTATCTGGAACTAATGACAGAAAGCTTTCTAGTTCCATATTATGTTTCTTCAACTGATACATTTTCTTGACACTCTATACTAGTTGAAACTGTGGGGAAAGGCAAAGTACAAAAAAAAACCACTTTCTAGAATTCATCTAAGGCCCATTTTTGTTACAACTGCTGACATGAAAATATTTTTATTTGCAAACTATCTATGTTTAAATAAAATGACCTATCATGCCTTCTGTGACACTTCACTTTGCTTCACTAGGACTATGTAAGTACAGTGAAAGAAAACTGTATGACCATTACCACCTAAATATCACTCCTGGTTTTTCACAGATAAGAAATTGTCAGTGTACAAATTTGTGATTGACACCTTCCTCTCAGAAGATCTGACAAGTTCACATATTTCCTCCTTATGATTTGTGCTGATGATGAGCCATGTCCCACTGCTCCCGTCGAGCTAACAGTGGGTTCCTGCCCGCCCACGAGTGACTGGGTATTGCAGTGCCATACGCCTGTCGGTGCCCTACTCACCCACATTACACCACTATACTTCAATACATTTTTCATAACATGTTGTTGATTCATCCAGAAAATTCAGTTCAGCACACAATCAGCAAGCACAAGAGGAGTGAGAATCAGTGAGGGGAAACGCAGGGTTTAAGGAAAAATGATCATATTTGAACAGCACTACCTCTGGCGCTCACTAATCTATTAGAGCTGCGCCTTCCTGTTCGCATTTTCTCGGTACACCTGTCAGCAAAAGCAGGGGCAGGGGATTCGGACCCGGCTCTGAACAGCCCGGGGCGGGAGCACACTGCGCTACATCGGCGGCAACACTCGGGCAGTCACGCAAGCGGTGTCCCCGCCGGAGCCGCTCCCGCGCCCTCAGCCCGCGCTGCCATTGCCGCTGCGCCGGGTCCGGCAGCGCGGTCCCCGCGGGAGCGGAGCCTGCTCCAGCCGCGTCCTCCGCCGAGCCGGGCGCGGACAGCTCCGCCGGCACCGCCAACGCCTCCCGGCGTTTCCATACGGCTGGCGGCGAATCCGCCGGGAACTTTGTGCCCCGGCGATGCCCGCCGGGAGCCGCAGGCCGGGTCTGGGCACGGCGCCCCTCATGTCCGCGGGGACCCCGCGCCGCCCGTCCCGCCGCGGCCCG
>VYXF01010846.1:2656700-2706655 GCA_013397295.1 Polioptila caerulea | reverse complement strand
CCGACCAGGCCCCCTGTTTCGCCTTCTCCTCACCTGGGCTATCTCTGGGCAGCCGCCGCCTCCCCTCGCCCCCGGGGTGAGCAGGCCTTCCCCACCATCCCTGCCCGGCGCCGGGGCGCTCCCGCCCCGCTGCCCTCCCCGATTACCTGGGGTATCCCGCCCCCGCCCATGAGGCGCAGCCGCCGCGCTGCCCTCCCGCCATCAGAGGCGCGCCATGGCCGCAGCGCTGCCCGCGCCTCGCCTCTAATCCCATTAGCGCCTAGAGAAGCCCCATGTTATTTTAAACGCTCTCCCGCCTAACGGGGTCGGTTGTGGGGCCGCAGTAACCGAGCTCCGGGGCAAACGCCTCACCGCCTGCGGGGTGGCCCCGTGAGGGGAAGGTCAGCAGGAGGGTGGGGTGAGGCGAGGCGAGGCGAGGATAGGTACGGGTGAGCTAAGGATGAGGGCGACAGCAGTGGTGAGGCGAAGGGGGATAGCGCATCCCGCCAAGAATCCCTCAGGAGGGGCGGCTGAGAGGCAGCGGGACCACAGGAGCCACCCCGAGCACCTGCACGGGCAGGCGCCCCTAAAAACCCTGCTGAGGCCACGGGGAACAGGAAGGCAACCCCTTTTTTATTTGTTTATTTCCATGTCAGGAAAACAATGGAAGTGTGTTTGAGAATCGTGTGGTGATAAAGCCGAACTAAAAGTATTAAATTATTTTAGGGGGGTGCCCACCTTCTGTGTGCTTAAGCACTAACAGCTGAACACGTAACTGTGTCGTGGCCTCAGGTGTGACACAGTTGTCATGGCTTTAATCTGTTCTGTGCCTTCCTCCTCAAGCTCAGCACTTACAGCAGCAGAAGACAGTGGTGTCTGAGAAGTGTATTTGGAATAAGTTCTAACACCTGGTACAGTACAATCAGAGACCCTCAGCACAAACATCCCTCAAGTGAGGGGTAGCACCTAGCTGGACATATTGATCAATGGTGGTGGGAAACACTTTGGCCTGGGATACCCTGTTTAAGCATGTAGATAGATATTTTGCAGAGTGCAGATAAGAACAAATCCATGCTGAAGTGACGAGTTTTCATTAAGTTGCTATAATGTGAGTAGTATGAGTTGGAATCCTTACCCAGAGTTGAGGTCCTAAAGTGGCAGTGTCAGCTAGGAAGAAATAATGTGAATAATATTGTCACTTTATGGCTCAGAGATGAGCATTTCAGTGATTTTTGTGTGTGTGTGTGTGTGGATGTATAATATATACCTCAAGACTGCAGTAGGCTGCATTCTGCCTAGGCCTGGGCCCTACACGGGAAGTAGAGAAGAGAAATGCAATACTTGACAAGCACAACAGATTTTAATTAGAAACACAATAGTTGCATTACTGTAGTTAATGAGTTCAATGGCCTTTCATTTTCACCCAAGAAATCTGATGTGCACAAATGTCCTGAAATTCTGTATCGCAAATGCTTTAAAAAATTCAAATGGCAGCTTGATGTCAGGTAAGAATGCTCACATCTCCAGCTCTCAAGATACTGTTAATTGGTTCTTTGACTTTGAAGAGCTCAGGCATTACAAGCAATGAGGGATAACTAACTTGAAATGATAAGGAAGATTAAGGAGGTGGCATTAATTGTTGTACTTAAACAATGCTCTTAGCATACTAACTGGGAAGTATATCTCTTATATACACAGTACATCAAATTAGTTTGAAAACCTTTCGAGATCTGACTTTGCCTTAAAACCAAGAACCGTAAAACGAACATCTAATCATCATTAGCTGGCTGAAAAAACTTGTTGCCCACACATAAGAGGGTAAGTGTGGGCTGGATTTTGATCTCGACAACATTAACAGAATGCTAGTGACATTGTAATTGAAGTAGTCATTTACATTTGTGCAATATTATTAAGAAAATAATACACGCCTCAAAGTGGTAGGAAGTGCTGACTAAAAGAATGATGAGACTGTATTAGTTTAAATATTGTTATTTGTTATTATTAAATATTTGAATGTTACATCTGTTAGTTAGAAAAATACATCTCATATAGAAATTATTCCTTAAAAATCTAGTCTTAATCTGGTTGTAGTGCTGAAAATTTTGTAGATCAGACAATCTAAGGATATGGGAAGTGAAGTTTATTTGAAAGCTGATAAACCTGGAAGGGGCAGGTAAGCTGTCAGAGGTTTTTACTTTGTAAAAGGACTAAGTATTAGAGAAGGTCAAAATATTCTTTTTTACTTTTACATTAGCAAGTTTGGGACATAAATTTGTTTCAAGTATTTATATACAAAAGAGTTAAGAAATGTGACAACAGCATAAAGACTTACAGTGGAGCATGGGTGCATATTCAAAACTCCTTGAAAAGTCTGTGATGTGATTCCTATACCTAATTCAATAGGGATTTCTAAATCTATTTAAATTTGCTGAATAATGGCAGTTATTCCAAATTTAGCTCTATAGTTTTCTACTAATATATTCTATCCATCTGGTATTAACAAATTAAATTATGTCCATTTTATGCATCATCTTCTGTAGTTCTTGATGTGCATTATAGAGATAAAACCCCATTATTAATGAAGACATTTTGTCCTCTAATTTTAATTGGCATTATTTCTGTTTTTCTTGTACCTGTTCTTTCTTAGTGTGGCTCCATTATATATTGCCTTTCAGAACATCATACATTGAGCACCAATGTTTTACCTATATGCTGAAAGAGTAGAAAGATCCTGTCTTTCTTGCCTTCTAGATGAACAGGCTATTTTTAACAGGAGTCAATCAGCAACTGCCAGATTGGGGGAAGCATCCAGACATCCCACTGTTATCTCTGAGGCCTGCGTGGACCTGTTTGCTGAGCTAAGACCAAAATTTCTAAGGTAGAGATCTGTGCAAGAGAGGCTCTCTGATGCTATTTGCTGTTCTCCATGCAAACCAGTTCTGTCCAACAGAACACACTCTCCTTCACTGCAGAAAGGTGAAACACTTCTAGAACCTAGTGTGTGTTTTAAAAACAATTTAATTCCTGCTAGGTTAATATAGCTGTTCCATAGGGGTTTTTTTCAGAGCCATACCAAGCAGAGCCATATTAATTCCTTAATTTTATTTGCTCAGGTAGCTCAGCTGCAGACTTTACCTTAGAACAAGCTGTATAATCTATGTCTTACAGTCTGTGGTGCCCTGGCCTCTTGTGAAGCCTGTCTCCAGAATGACCTTGCAATGCACCTCTTGGCTCAGAGGAGCAGACTGCTCTTTCACACGTTACCAGTTGCAGTGTTGTGTATGGCTGCTACACCGAGGGGGTGTGCTCTTGGCCCTGCACTCGGGATTGTGTGATTCCAGCAGGACAGTGGTGTATCCAGAGGATGGATGGAAGGAGCCTGAGGAGGTCGAGTTTAATGCCAGTGTGTGTGGCAGCCTTGGCCCATGCCGTGGTGATTTTCGGCTGTTGTCAGCAGCAGGAGACTGACTCACTGCAGCTTGGAGGGTGCCACTGAGGCAGTTGGGCACCAGGAGCTCCCATCAGCAGCTAAGACTGAGGAAGTGTAATTGTGGTGTAAAGCTATTTTCATCCTAAGTTGTGCCTCTCATTTTTTCCATCTTAATATTGATAGCATAAATATGAGATTCCAGAGAGTGCAAAGCAAGATTTTGCAGCATTATCTACCCCTGCAGACTTTAGATTTGATTTCAGTAAGCCTGTCACTGGTATTGCAGAACCTTATCTTGCTTTCCCTTATCATCACTCCATCACACAACCCTGTAGTGCCAGTTATCACTAGGTGCCATCCTTTTCAAACTCTCACCTGTGTCAGTTTTGACTGTGCCCATGTGATGAGGGGAAATTTAGGTCTGACTCAAAAGATTCCTTGGAGACACTATAGAAATGCACTTTTAAAAGTCTTGGCTATGCTTTAATTATTTCAGATGTTTTACTGCAAGAATGTGAGGAAAAAGAAACTGCACTTCTAACTGGCATAGCTGTGCTGGTGAACAAGCAAAAATACTTTTTATTTGCTGATGTAGCTTATTTTGTTCAACAAACCTGTATAAGCTGCTGTTTGGCAAAAATGTTAAAAAATAATCTTACCAGAATAACTGGCATCTTTATTAGTAATATAATGGTTGCATCAGCAATTTCTGAGGGCAGATTAGACCTTAATGGCACATTTCAAGCATTCAATTGCATTGATTTTAGGTTTGCAAAATTTATTAGAACTAAATCAGATGTTAAATAAACTTGTTGCTGGTTTCATGGAATATTAAATAACTTCTTTTATTTGAATCTTAGGGTAGTCTTAATTTTAGCTGAACTGTGCATATAATAGACACTTTTCATAGCATTACATCATCTGTTCCATATAGTTCTCAATACTGTGCTACCATGTATGCTGAAGAATTAACATTTTGTTTACCTCTAGGATGAACCTGTTCCACTTGCTGACTTTTACTCCAGTGATTGATAAAAAATCTTGATACATATCATGTTCCATGCTTCTGTGGTATTTAATATGATTTGAGAACTTTTTATTACACAGTTCAGTTGATAAAGTGGCAGAGTTCCAGACTGATAGAATCCAGTAGTGACATTAAAACATGACATTAGTTGACTGATCTCTACCTCTAATTTAATCAAAATGTTCCTGTTTACTAAGGAAGGTTTTTTTCTGCAGGAGTTGTTAGTAATGTAAATTTATATAGTCAATTATAGTAATAATATTAATAAAGATTTCCATTAAAGCTACTGTAACAACTTCCTTGCTATTTCAGTCTGTCATCTGTAAACTTGTTACTGCTTCCATTTTCTTTCCAGAAAGAAAAAAAAGAGGAATCATATCTGTCAAAGATAAAACAATTCCTTAGAATCTTCAAGTTTGCAGATGCAATGACTCTGGGGGTTATTTTTTCCCTCCTCAAAAGTAAGCAAAAAGTGTGTGTTTTCTGTTTTCTAACCGCATTCAAAACACAGAATTCTGTGACTTCTTCTGACCTACTAGGGCTTCTTTGTACTCACATTAATGTATTTAATGAATATAATGCATTTTAAAAGGGTTTTTTCTGGTCTCTTACTGCTTTTTTCATATAACACAGGTAAAATGAAGATTATATAAATATATAGAGAGAGATGCATGCTGTACCATCATAAAAAAGAAACCATAGGAATTTTCCTGTGGCACTTTACTACATAATTGACCATGTACACAAAGGGAATTTTTCACATTTCTTTGAAGTGCCTTCATGATAGGCTGGCTTGATTGGTGGCAGAGAACTGTGGGTCTAAGTGGGTACAGTAATGAACTGACACAGTCACTTAGAACTAGCTTGCATTTCCTGAAACTGTTTATCCTGATCATTAATTTGGGCTGCCAAAAGAAAAAGAGGTAAATAATTTTCCTTTGGAAGGAAAGAATGTTCACCTTTTTTTTTTCAGAAGAGACTATCTTAAGAGAATTTATTCACAGAATAAATTACTTTACTGTGAATTATCAAGAAGAAAGGTGTTTCTAGATTAAGAAATGGAAATATTTACAAGAAACTTGCAAGCAAGTATGCCTGTTTCACCACAGCCAGGGCATTTAGAAGTTGTGTTCCATACAGATAGTGTTAGTGCTGTTCTGTGAAGTCTGATGTGGAGTTGTTTTATACTATTACAAGCAAATTTTAAGTTACTGCAAAAATAAGAATACTATTAAAGTGAGGAATTCAGGCTAGACCAAAGTGGACTTGTGCAGCCACTGTCCAGTGATTTTAGATTTACCCGTTCCTTGCATGCTAACATTTTGCTCTTTAAAAAAAAAAAAAAAAAGAAAGAAAACCACCCTAAGTCAAAATTATCCAAATATCACATTATGCCTGACAAGCATGACCCTCTCACAGGATAAAATAAGCTTAATGTAGAAAAAAATAAGCATATGCATGAATTCCATTAGTGCTCTTTGATACGGCTTATTCATGTAGAAAACTACTGGAGGGAAGAAATCACCAAGCATACAATTTCAATGTGAGATGCAAAGGGAGAGAAGCGTAAGTAACATCGCTTCCCAGAAAAGATTCTAAGGAATAGACTGCCATCTGCAACACATCCCAGTCTTAGTACACAAAGATCTAATTAATTAATCTGGCTAACTGTGTATTGGTAGAGCTGCAAGGCTCTGTAACTCCGAGGTGAGGTGCGATCAGACCTTGCTATGATTTTGGGATGGAGAGTTGTTAATAGCTTTCGTGTTTAGTTGCTATGCCTGATGGCAAGCCTCCAAGCACACAACAGTTAAAAGAAAATAAAAGATTGTGAAAAGCAGGGGATAATTTCTGCTCCCCGGAGGAAGGGTTTAAAATTCTGGAAAACAAAAATTCAGAATATTGCAGGCTGAGAAAGAAATATGGCTGCCTGAACTGCTGTGGTAGTTGTGTTATAGAACCACTGTGGAAAAATCTGGAACAAAGACCAATTCATTGTCTTTGACTCAGTTGTACTCGGTTGTCTAGAAAAACGAATTGCTTACTTTGCCCCTTTTGTTTTCAGTTCAATAGTGAATTTTATGCATGATACCTGTACACATCAGGATAAGTAGATCAAAATGATGGATAGTATTACTAAAATTTAGGGAGTTTCTCTTGCCAAAATTTATAAACATGCCTAACTTTATAAATTATTTTATATTATAAATAAAAATGTCTAACTATAATTTATTTACAATATTATGAATATTAAATTTATACATTCAGAGCCTTATTTAGTATTTTTATTATCTTTAATTAAATACTGATAGGAATTTTTCCACATTCATGAGATATAAGTGTGGATGTTTCCTGTATGTATTGAAATTGTTTGTAATCTGAGTTGAAGACTGTTTTATATCTCTAGTTGTATATTTGCATGCTTATCACAAATATGAAAACCATTTTTCACTTTCAAGAAGAAAGTTGTTCTCATTAGGGTGTTTAAAGCTTAGAGTGTATAAAGCTGTTCTCATTACCATGTGTATGACTGTTAACATTATACTATTTTAATCAGATTAGCACTACAATGAAAATTAATGTAATAGGATTTGCTATAATTAGAGGCAAGTATACAGTACTCTACTATGAAAAGAACACAAAAAATGTCAGTGGAGCTCATTACAGGGATATTGTTTGTGGTAATTATTCAAATGTTTTTAAAATGATGTTAAGTCTGATTTTAATCAGATTTTTTTTTTTTTGCACAACTTTAATAAAACAATTCAACTCAAAAACATTATTACTGTTCAAGTATTACTCTTTTCTGGTCTGGAAAGAAGGGAAACTAACCACAACTAACTACAAACAATTTTTTAAAATGATGGACTACAAGCTCCTCTTTTCATTGTCCTGTCCAAATAAAAGATATTATGAAAACAAATAGTAAAAATTATAAAATAGGGATAAACAAGATTTTTACAATATAGGTGAAGAAACTAAGTGCTTGATATTTTTCAGTATTAGTATACCCCATATGTTTCTGTAATTTCAGTGTAGGGAAACTCACATGAAATTTTGGTTCAGATTCCAGATCTGCTTCCCAGATGATAATACTGTTATTAAATACCTGTCTCTCATAACATTCTTATAGATCAGAAAACATAAGATACACAAATGAAGCCTAACAGGTGGAAATTAGGAAATTAACAGCTAACTTAAAATATAGCTAAATGTAATAGCAAAAGCTGTGATGCTGCAGGGAATTTTTTTTGTGTGAGTATCTGGGACTCCACGTGGTGAAAGAATCAGCCTGAACCCAGCAGGGTGAGGGACTGGTTCCTAGGATGTCACTTTTGCTGTCATCAGTAATTAGCTGATGCCATCCCTAGTGCCGTGGCCCCCTATCCGGCTGGAGAGTCAAAATGCAGTCCTGGCTTACAGTGTGCACCCACAACGCTCTCAAAAGTCCAGTGTGAATATTTTCAGGAACAAAAACTATTCATGCTGCTAAGAATCTGCAAGATCTGGTGTTCTAGTCACTGAATTTTTAATTTTGAGAAAACAGCAGAGGTAGCACTTATAGCATTCCAGTGAGATAGAGCTCTCCCATTACGCATGTGCATGTGAAGGGGAGCTTATATATTAGAAAAGAAAGACATGCAAGAGATAAAAATCAGCTTAAAAGAACTCTTGAGCCAAAGTTTTGAAAATGTTTCAATTTATGAAAGCCTAACTTCAGACAATATATGTCTGGGTATCCCAAATCAACTTTGTTTTATTAAAAATATTTTATATTAATTTGGACCAATATTTTCACTGTGACAAAAATTAAAGATATGTCATTCTTTCAGGTGTATGCAAATGAAGAATATAAAACACTTCTTAGTTTCTTTCAAGACTAATACTGCAGAAAGAAAGAACAGATATGTTAATTCTAGATACAGGTAACTTTGAATATCAAGCAAGTTTTTTTTTCTGCATTGAATACATAAGGGATTTCCATTCATCTGTCTTTTACTAACCTGTGTCAAGACTTTTCTAGGTTCTACTCAGTTATTTATAAACAGCAAAAATTCACAAGCAGATCAACGATCTTGCTACAAACCAGATTTTATATCAAATAAGCAAATTTCTGTCCTCTGCTTCAGAGAAGACACAATCAATTCTAGCTTCTTTTATACACTGCAGTTATTGCTACTTTTGGCATAGATGATCTGGCTCCAAATTTGCTGTGAGTAGACCAATTTTTTTTTTTAATTGCCCCAGTATAAAAATAAAACTGCCTTTATGGCATTCCTGATGTTATCAAATTGCATAAGGCCTTCCATCCTGGGGAAAGCATGAATAGCAAAAGAGAAAATGGGGGTAATTAAGCAATTTGCCATTTGCCCCTTAGCAGAGGGCACAGAGTTTTGGATTTGAGTTATGGGGTGTGGTGTGAATCAATCACTTGGTTGTAAGCAAAAGAATATCACAAATAATACACTACTGAGGTTTGGTCTGGTAATCTAAATAGACTTAGCTTTTGCTGTTATGGCAGTTTATGTAACATTTTTCTGGTTTATATAATGTTTCCCTTGCTTGTTTTTAGACATTAAAAAAACAGAAGTCTACAATACTGTTGGATTAGAGTTTATTTGTCCAATTTAAAATTGGTCATTGCATTAGTATTCTCTGATACTGCAATATCTCTAGTTCCTATCATGTTTCAAGAACAAATTAGCAAAAGATATGAAACGAAGTTCAATTTCAATATACTCTCTGTCCTTTGCCTTTGTGTGTCTCTAATTATTTAACATGTTTGCTTGGAGCTGTGAAAGAGCAAAGACCATGTTGGGGTCAGGTGTACTCAGCTGGCAGAAAATAACAAGGCCCCATGGAAGTGATCATTTTATACCATGTGAGAGTCTAGTAGCTTGGTGTAATCCATGGATTTTGGTGAGTGTTGGAGCAGTATTTCTAACGAATGATTTCCTGAAGGTGACCTGGATTGTGCCTGTCCTGAGATGTGTCGTGCTGTGATCTGCACTGCTGCAATGGCAGCATGCACCATGTTCACAGTTACAGGATAATTACTCTTCCACTAGAACCTATTATTTTTTTTTCTCGTTACACACTGGCAGGTTTGAGAGCTCACCTCCTCTCTTGCCAACGAATCAATTTGCCCACCATCAGCATGTAAAGAGCACCCAAGCAGTTAGGAAACTGACTGGTTCTCATGCAGCACTGTGGTTTCTTGGGAGCTCTTCATTGGCTCTCCAGACTTTGGAGCAGCAAGAGACGATGCAACAAAAATGAAAATAAAGCTCTCAATTTTTTTGGTTTGTTTTGTTTTGGCTTTTTTGTTAAAGAACCCCAGGGTTTTTTCAGTGAAAAAATTTTAATAATATACAAAAGATAAATTTTGAAGATTAACTATAAAAGCCATAAATAGAGATCTCTCCTGGCACCCTGAACATCTCAGCAAATCTGTTCATTTTATTGCAGTAGTGCAAACTCTTCCTCAGAACCATCTGCAACACTACTGAGATTTGAAAACCAGAACATGGAAAAAAGATCATTGCTTAATGGATAATGATCAAGGACATTCTCAAACTCGCTGCACTTATCTTCCAGACAACTGCCCAAGCAGCTAAAGGACCTCTTCATTGCTCTCACTCCCAAGTGAAAGATACAAACACTAGAGGAGCCAGAGAAGTTCTCTAAAGAAAATCAGCTGATTTCTCACACAAATCTAGTGTGATTTCCCTCCTCCAAATCTTTTCTGGACTTTAGTGGCAAACAAATAGAATGAATTAAGCAGTGACCACACAACAGAACAAATAAACAGCAGTGAATATTCAAATGGAATTAATGAAACCAAGTTTCTTATCTGCTCATGTAGCCAAAAGTGATGATGTTCCACTCATTGAGAGTGACCTCGCAGTGGCTGGAGATAGTATTTTGCAGTGCTGCCAGTTTGAATGTGTACCAGAGTACACTGACACTAAAAGGAAACACAGATCTCTCTAGAAGACAGAAGACATAGTGTTTGTAGGAACAAAGCAAAAATACCAACACTTGCAAGTAGTCACTGCAAAACACATTCAGTCTGGTGATCTGTGCACATCACTGTGACAGCAGCAATAAATCACAAGCTCTGCAACTGTTGAGAGGGAAGGTTTCCTGTGAACCTGAAGCCAAAGATTAAGGTGGATCACATGATACTGGATTCACTCCATTCAATAGATAAGTTTCTGGTTATCTTATGCAAAAAACATACATACCATCTGTGTTGAGCATTTATGAAATGTTACTGCTGTGATATCTACACTGCAAACAAAACAGAAATAGACTCTGCTCTTGCCTTCCTGTATTTTCATATGATCACATCTCTCAGTAAGATGCATTATTTTTAAATGATGTCTTCTACTGCCACTTGTGAAAGCATAGCTGTCAGCATTGTATTGCACCTTTTACCTGGTCACCTGATCAAAGGTATTTATCTATGTGATTCCTACTGACTTCTGTAAATTTTGACAAAATAATGTTATTCCAGCAGAATAAAACATAGAACTCTTATACAACTCAAATCTGAAAAATTTCTAATGGCTGGAAAACACATGAAGAAAAATCATTCAGCATAGCAGTGGAATAGAGTTGTCCAGTAGCAAAGAAAAAAAGTTCTACATAAGTATCCTGATGCTATTCTGGTTGCAAGGAATTTTATTCTTTTGATGGATTTAAGATTAGGGTAGCACCAATGTCATTTCTCAGCTACTTGTCATCCTACTTGATGCAGACATCTGACATCTCATGACAAATCTGATGCTGTTGAAGCTCAGCTTCTCTCTGGTGAGCTGTATTACAAATACAACCAAATTCAAGGTCATAGCTAAGATTCTAAGTGAATATGATAAGATAAAATTAAATATAATGCCTAGAATCTCATTTGCATTTCTGTCATCTCTTATATGAGCATCTTTGAAGGAGTATAGTGGTGAATAGCTCCAACCTCAAGAATGATGAATTTCTGGGGGAGTTGGCTACAAATCTGAATCTTCATATAATCTTCAGATTGAAATTGCATTTTCCTTTTTCTTTGCCATGGGTCATTTACAGTGCAAAGAACACCAAAATAACTGACACTGCTTTTCCCTTACCAAGGCATTGTCTTACTACTGTTCAAATAATGTCTATCTGTTCACACACCTAACATGTACCAGTGACAAACATTCCTGCTCTGGTATATAGAACTATTTAAAATGACTCCATGTCCTCTCCTAACCTACAGTACACAGTCTTATCACCTCCTGTCTCAGTTTGTGTTTCTCCAAATGTCATTAGCATGCTTTAGTCTAGCAACCAGCTACTTGCCCTTTGAATTCAACTTCACTAGATGGTACAAGAGAAGACTATTTTCTGCTTTTCTTCAGTCAAGAGACCTTGAAAAGACATTCTGGTTCTTCACATGTTTTCTGGCTAGCTTTGAATAGAAAGAGACTAGTAAGGAAACAACCCATATAAAAGCACTAGAAATTTCATCTTAACTACTTCTGCAGGCCAAATACTGAGACATCTTGAGACATTTTCATGGAGTTTTTTGCTAGCCTGTGATGTGCTTTCTTTTTTCTTTCCCTCTGTAATATCATAAGCTAATTTTTTCTTTGAAGTCTGTTGCAATTGTTTTACAAAGAACAAATTCATCTTGTATCACCTACACAAAGTGACAATGCTGTCTTCCATTTTTTGCAGCAGCAGCAGTGAAGTTACTCATAAATTGTGCTGTGCATTTGACGTACAGCCAACTACTGGAAGAAGCAAATTCACCCCTCCCCAGGTATTATTCTTCATTCAATAATTTCACTGGATTTACCAGACACTGCTAGTTGCTGTGGTACATATAATTGTTCTTACTTACTCTTGTCAACCCAGAGAAAAGAGAAGCACCCTCACCTGATTTGCAGATGACAGTTTTATGGAATCTTCTGAATATAATTGAGCTCTGTTTGTATGAACCAGGTGAACATGTGGTTTATAAAGATTGTTCCTTTTTTTTTAATTTCTTTCGAGAAGCAAGACATATCCTCTCACCTATGTTTTAATAATAACAGTGAAATTTTAAGGAAATTCACATGAAGAGTAGGAGAATGATACTAAAGGGATGAACAAACCCAGGAAACCAGACAACTTTGAAATGGAACTTAAATGATCCTCTTGTGCCTGCCTGCTGCATATTGCCTTTATTTTGCAGTGTCTCTGCTAATAACAATGGCATATTTGCTTGTGAAAAGTAGAGGAAACCAGTGGGCCAAAGCCATATGTAAAATGTGTTTCAAACTTCTGCAGTGTGGGCTAAATGTGTAATCTAATGTTTCTTTACCAGGCAGCCATCATATGTCTGTATGCTGTCTGTAGCAACAGATAGCACAGTAATTTAACATTCTGAATTCTGTAACTGTGAAACACATCAAGCAAAAACCTGTGCCTGTTTCTAAAAGTACTGTCTGTATTTCTTCTTAGCTGAATAGACAGGGGTTATTTGCAGGCAGTATTTACCATTTCTTTGAGGGAGGGTTTGAGGAAGGGAGGGGAAAAATCTAGCTATGTCCTGTAGGCTTTCTTGTGTCCTGCATGGGTTGATTAAAATCATGTGTTCCTGCTTGTCCCTTATCCTTTATCCCCTACAGAAGGAGCAAGTAACAATAATTTGAAGCAAGATTTTTATGTAAGTGTCCCCCTTACATGGGTTTTGTACAGAAGGGAAACATATGGTTCTGAAAGAGCATTAATACCCAGGTACAGCTGGTCTTTGAAGATTTTAAGTGATCTAGATAAAAAGAATGATCAAATGCTTCTCAAGGGAGACTGTGGCTGTTCTGACACAGTTCTTTATAACAAGTGTAACACTTATAGGGAGATGCCTATGGAGACCTAAGAATAGATTGAGGATTGTATTGGCAAAAGAAAAATAGACATAAAAGCAGAGAAGACAAAAATAACCCCCTCAACATGGCCAGCAGTAGAGAACTTAATCACAGTCTACCAGGTTGGCAATGAAGAAAAGCAAACTGATTAATTCATCTATTGTTATTAGTTAATGCAACAACCAAACATTTCCCGTGACAGCAATGTCTCTGCGCCAGGTTTTTATTATCCTGCGGCACTGGCACTCCTATTACTCAGAGAGTTTACAATGATTTAAAACAGAGTTTTGTTTGCTGGATTTAAAGACCACTATCACAAAAAGATTAAAGTCAGATCTTAGTGAGTATCAACCGTGTTTTGTACTCAAAAGGCTCATTTGATTTAAAGAAAAATCACTTTTAAAGAAGGAAAGATCTAAGGCAACAGATTCATTTGAGGAGCTGATCCCAAATAATGATGTTCGATCTATGTTTTTATTTTGCAGAAGTATCACACAGTTCCAACCATACTTAATCAGCTCTTCATTGCACGCTCCAGAGTTCCAAATGGAAGTGCAAGAGCTGAGACTGGGTAGTCATTAGCTGCTCTTGTGCAGGGTAACATTTCCCAAGGTGTATGCTCCCAGGAGAGACCAGATTGCCAAAGGGATAGAGAATAAACTTGATATAGAGAATGTGAAATTCAGAACAGAAAGTTCACAACAGAAGGTTGAGGGAACCTGGAAAATTTATGCAACTCCTCTAGTTTCACGACTGCAAGAGGTAAATTAAAGGAGCAGTAGAAAGTCAAGAAGCAAGATGGAAGAGAATTGTGTAATCTAGGCAGTGCTGTGAGAAGAGGAGCCTTGTCTTACCAAGATTGGTAGCAAATCCAAAAGTAAATTCAGAACAGAAAGTTCACATGTATCCAACAATCCAGCAATACAAAGAAAGCTAAACTACAGCATCAGAAGCCGTGGGCCAGTTCTGCATAAATGAAGTGATATTTTGCAGGACTGTTCAAGGTAAAAATCTATTTCAGAAATAAACCACTATCACATCTATATTTACAGCAGCAATGAAAATGAAGTTGCTAATATAAAATAAACACAAATCCATAATTTTTCCTGAATTGTGCTGCAAGAATGTTTGCAGATAAGGTGCAAATCTAGTCCTGGGGCTGCCACTGGATAACATGCTCCTAACTAGAAGGATTAGAACTACCATGACATAAGAAATCCTAAGCTAATTTGGAAGTAGAACAGCTGAAGAAAGGCTGTTAACAGAAGCTGGAATTAGAATGCGAGGTTAAATTGCTTCAGATTATTTCTATCTGTGCTGATACTGGTGCCAGATGTGAAAGTCTGGGTGAGATAACCATCTCTGAAACCACCAAATCTTTCATAAGTCAGGAAGTTAAGGAGGCAAGATAGAGATATTGTACCTATGAGTGTAATAAGAAAAATTTCCTTCTAACCTTCTCATGTAAGGTTATAGCAATAAAAAATGTAAAAGTAAAAATTATATGAAGGGAGGTTAATCCTTTTGTTTTTTTTTTTTTTTTTATGAGGAGACTAATATATTAAGGAGAGTAAAAATTGTAAGTTTTGGTAATTATTTTAAAGTAACTAAAATTTGCTTCACAGATTTTTAAAAAATATGTCCAGGAACTGAATATCTTGACTATGTAATTTCTCAAAACAAAAGTAGATATGCTGTGGTCTTAAGTAGGTTCAAGCTGCAATCTTGTTCTAGAATATCTGCATGTGAATTTTATAATGTTGCAGATTATTAAGCATGTTGATGTACAAAAAGATGCAGAAATGTGGGCTGCTTGTAGATCATGCAGCACAGAGAGATACTAGCTACATAACAGATTAGTAACAGCTGGATGGTTTGGAACCAGAAGGCCTAAGATGCCACTACAGGGAAAATTTCACTCAGTTTACGAAACAAGACTGCTTCACCTAGGGCAATGAAACAATGCCTCTGGACTGGGTTTTGCAGAACCCAGGGCTCCCTTGTGAAACTGCATGATAACTTGGGCATGACAAAGATGTCACAGGATCAGGGAGCCCAGCAGAGAAATTCAGCTGCCTGGAAAGATTCTGACTTGAGAAATTCTGATTGCTTGAAGAATTGGAACAAATAAAGGAATTAAGCTTGAGGTTACAAAATTAGGAATGGAAGTCTATACTTTTGTGCTGTAGTGCGTCTTTATGAATATTTTGATTTCCTTAAGTAATTGAGCTGTATACTGTCATCTTTTATCTTTAGAAAGATTTCATTGCATGAAGTGCCTAAGATTTTCTGCATTTAGATTCTCTTTTTGCAGAGGGGTGGGTGTTTTCAATGGAAAGACTTTTCAGCTTTAATGTCATATTTCAGAAGAATTTTTTTTGCTGTGTTTTGCTCTTTCCCTTTGACAGCCATCATTGCTGAGTAATGCCCAGGGTCATACTTTTGAAAAGCAAATTCTTCCTTTGCAGCATTGCTGCAGGACCTGTGGCAAAGGGTGTATCTGGAAAACTAGGTGCTCATCCTTCTGTAAGATATAGGTTGATGCCTTATATCAACCTTGATATCTGGCAGAAGAGTGCCAGATGCAGATCACTGAAGAAATACAAAAGGGAATATCAGCAACTGTAGAAATGGTTTTGGGAATATATAGACATTCATTCACATGTATATGTAATTTTGAAATATTAAGCAAGAAATGCATTAAATGTAAAGTGATTTGTTCCACCAGAAAAACATACTAGTCCAGGTCATTACTTGCTTGGATAAAACTCCAGACTGAGCCAAAATCTTCACCACAGAGTACAGAGAGCTTCAACTGAAGTCAAGAGAGTTGACCCAAAGTATCAAAGATACAACTAGTCTGGATAAAAAGCCCTGAAATAATACCTAGATAGAAGTTATTTTCCTAGTAGAATTTATTACCAGAACAAAACTTGAAAAAAAATCTCCAACCTTCTCACATCTACTGGCAGACCATCAGTACATTTAGTAAAATAGAATAATTTTCTCCTGTAATAGATTTCCACCTTTAATAAACCTTAGTACAAAAAGTCACTAACATTCAGCTCATACTTAGTGCCCAAACTGGAGCGATGTCTCTAATGGGACATTCAGCATTAATATAGCATTGCAGAGGATTCAGGTCCTTCATTGCTACATCCTGCTTCAACCAAACAAAGAAATTCTGTTACTTGCAGAGAAAGCAAAAGTGGACCTTAAATCACATGATAATTCAAGAGACAATCCTTGTCTCTTGAATTATCTCTTCAATCCCAGAAGAGTAGGGTGTTTTGCCACTGAAGGTGACCAACAAACAAATCCTGTCTGTGATGGTTACTTTGGGGTTTATTAGATGGGGACAAGCCTTTTAGCAAGGCATGTTGTGATAGGACAAGGGGCAATGATTTTAAACTGAAGGAGGGTCAATTTAGATTACAGAGAAGAAAGGAATTTTTTACAGTGAGGATAGTGAAACACTGGCACAGGTTACTGGGTGAGGTGGTAGATGCCCTGCCCCTGGAAACAGTCAAGGTCAGGCAGGATGGGGCTCTGAGCAGCCTGGTCTGCAGTGAGCTTTGGACTAGATGACCTTTAAAAGGTCCCTTCCAACCCAAACTCTTCTATGATTCCATTTTTACAGTCATATGGCAGATCTTTACAAGGACCTTAAAATTATTCTCATTTATAATTTGATTTCCACTCTCCTGTTCCAGTATTTTTGTTCAACTGGTTTTATAGTTGGCCAAGATAAAATATGACTAGTTGGTATATGACATGTTACCTCTGCAGTAAATGAACATATTTTGATTTCTACAGCACTGAGTCAGCATTCTGATGAGTTAGCATTTATATTCCCGACAGCTGTTTATTCCTCTCAATGTAATTTCAGAGATAAATGTCCAGAAGGGCTTTGCTGCCCCAGATCTATCAGAAAACATATTTAAGATATTCTGTGGTATTTAAATCATAAAAAAAAACTTATTCAGTAATGCTAGGACAAAAAGTGTTTAATTTTTAATATTAAGTAACTAATTTAAACCTTACTATATTATTTTGAAATATAATCTGGTGAAAAGCCAAAGTATTTTTATTTTCTATGCAAAATCACATAATTGGTTTCTAGGGACATTATAAATTTAAGGAACATACAGAAACTTCCAATCAGTATTTTTACTTTACTCCTTTAATTTAGAGTCGAGAAAGTAGCCTTGAGAAGAAAAGAAGAGATAAGACCCAGTGCACATAAAGGATCAAATGGTACCTGGAACAGCTGATTGATTGTGTCTTACTAAAGCCCTGGGAGTAGTTGGCACCGTGGAAAATAAATCTTGATAGAAGGCAGAACCAGTAGACAAGGATTCGCTGAATTCTGAAATTCTTCAGGTAATGCTGCAGAGTTATGTCGGCAAATGTGGTGTAGGCTATGGTCGTTCATACCCTGTCATTTTAACCTGCATTTTTGGGTTTTGTTGTCTTGTAAAACAGTGCAGATGTTGCAAAGTAGCAAAGATTTTGTTTTCCTGCATCAGCCCCATAGAATCTGTGGCATGTATTACCTGTTTTAGCACAGGTGCCTTAGCTTTGGACTTTAGTAAGAGTAAACTCTTCCTAGAAGATGTTTCTTCTAAACACTCTTCTGATAGATGTGCATTTATAATACGGTAGGGAAATGAAATGTACTGTTAGCATGATTATAGAAGTGCCTGTTACTCATGCAAAAATTAATCCAGTTCTAAATCCCATTAAATTAATGGGTTTGACCTTATATGGTGGCAATTAATTCTACAGATTACTTGATTTTACTAACATAATAAATACTTAATTGTTCTGTTCTTTCAGATTTCATTTTGCCTTGTCACAGAACAAAACCAAAAAAATATTTCTAATTGTTTCATTCATCTCCTCTTTTACCTACCTTTTCCTTATCCTAATCTCTAGTCTAAATCAAACAGTGCCTTTTTCAGGGTCAGATAAAAAGACATCTTTGCTTATTAAATTAATCATATATTTTGCCTGATATTTTTACTTTTGTTCTTACTGATTTTTTCTTCTTTTCTGGGATAAAGAACAATGAACAGTATTAGAGAGAAGTTTTCCAATAGATTCTTTCTGCATCATAATACTTTGGCTGCTCTAGACCAGCAACCACCTGTTCTTACTAAGCTTTCTGTATTACTGGCAAGTACTTTTCTTTTTTTCTTCCCATGGTACCTATAAATTTAGAAATAAAGATAATAGGCCAAATTAACTTGCAGGCAATTCCATTCCTCTCATTTATAACTGTGTCCATAAATGAACATGCAAACCAATGAATAAAACCATCATGGTTACTACTCCAGTAAAGCAAGACTTTTAAATATAAGCAGTACTTTTGATGCTAAACTTTGTAATAAAAAACACAAAACTTGAATGTTATTACCCTAGGACTTTTTCCCAAGTGTTTACTTATGTCAATAAATGAGGTTGAAGAGGAGGTAAAAATCTTCTTCAATGTACACCAGTGAAAACAAGCTATGATGCAAACTTTATTGTGGAAAGGAGCCATCTTGAACCTAAGCATTTAAGATCATTTCTCAGGCTGTGACACATACACTGTAAAAAACGTGTAAGTAGAAGATAATAGTCTTTTTGATCTATTAATGAAAATTTATTTGGGCCATTTCTGTACAAGCATTGCCTTGCCAATATAGACTAATGTATAGCTGTCTTAAAAATCATTAAATGCATCATGAAATTGAACACTGGTTATAAAGGATTATTATCCCTTCTAAAATCAGTTCATCATCTTGTTTCTGTATTTATCAGTTTTCTTCTGGCATTATGAAACATCCTGAAGATTGCAGTGCCTGGACTGCAATTTTGTGGATGTTTGTTCAACATTCCACTAAGGTTTAAAAACATTGTGAAGAATGGCCATCAGGGTCAATATACTCATATAAAAGTGTTCTCAGTTTAATGCATTGCTTTATTCCCAGCTCAGTCTTAAAAGACATGGAAAAAGAAGAGTAATTTGATTAATTGAAATGCTAGTTTAAGTGATTGTGTATATAGCTCTCGGCCTCTTGAGAAATCATTAGCTTGCACAGCAAACAGCTACATATACTCTCACTGCAGAGAGAAAAAACTTTGTGCTGACCTTTGCAAGACTATTCATGCTTTCTACAAATTTTCCCAACACTGTACTAAATACATATATTGGAAATGATACCAAAAGCAACAATGATGGGGTTTTTTCCCCCTCATAAACTGAGTATCTGTTTCTTGGTGCTGTTGTTACTTCAGGACTTCAATGCCTGGAGTTCCCAGGTGACACTGACAGAGATTTATTTTAGGCTAGAAGTATTTACGATCTAAGTATGTCTTTATGAAAGTGTTGCTATGACAAAAAGTCAAAATTGTTATTACTTATAGTTTAATGCATTTTTTTCCCTCAGTAAGCAAGCAGAGCATATGCCAACAGCACTCACAGAAGAAATATTTTTATGGCAATTTTATGATGCAGTGCTGTTGGGACTGGGCAGTAGCAAAGAATATGTTATTAATATTACAGAGATAATCTTCCTCAGAATAGCCAAGTCTTAAGACAGAAGGCTTCTGTGAGAAGGTTCTACCAAGATGAAGTCATTGTGCTATGATCTGTCACTCAAAGACTGGTTTAAATGTAAATTAAATTACAGCAAGAATATGTACATCCCCCAAGTGATAGATGAGCACAGTGACAGTGGGAATGCACACTGCCAGCTCCAGCTCATCCCTCACAGAGCCCTTCTCAAAGCAGAGACTTCATTTCATTAGCCTGCATCAAAACCCTTAGAAACCAGCAGAGCAGGGAGGACTCATCTAAAGACAAGACTGCTGGGTGGCTGGAAATGCAGCTGTAAGACCAGGCCCCTGTCTCTGTCTGGGCTGCTCTAACAATGCCAACTATACCTGGGAAGCACAAGAAATTGAAAAAGGCTCCTCTGGATACTGAAGAGATGGCCTAAGACCGTCAGCACAGCTCCCAGGGTGTGGGATTTAGCTGGAATACCACTGTTCTCTGATGTTTTCTGATGCAAAGAATAATCTTTTGGGCATTCCTTGCCAAGAGTAGCAAGTTAGCAACAAGTTAGAGACTGCAGTGATTAAGTGTAAAAACCAAAAATTAAGGAAATTCAAAGATCAGAAAAAATGTTTCCAAGGACAAAAGCTTGCTTTCAGGTTTTGTTGAAAGGAAAGTTCAGGGAGAATAGATAAGTGAGGTCTGGGTATTTTGAGACATGGGATATTGTGTGAGGAAGCATACATAATGCATTGCTATGGTAATGGTTGCCACAGTTGGTATCTTTTGTGGAAAAAAAATAAATTCTGTAGAAGTGTAGTTACATAAGCAACTGCTACTTCAAGCACAAGAGCCATTTAGTTATCTATAATATCATAGAACTTCTCAGATGTTACATTTTGTGTAGCAAGGGGAGCAGTTTACTGAAGTGACAATTTATATAGAGGAAATGTAGATTATCCTGAGCTGAGCAGGCTACTAAAGAGAGAGTCTGGTCTTTATTAAGACTGTACTTACAGTACAATTAACCAGAGTCTGATAGCTGCTAATGTGCCAACAATTGCAAGAAATTACAATAAGAGAATGAAAGCACTTAAAATGGTATTTCAAAGTGAAAATACCCATAATACTTGGGAAACACACATGTTCTCAGCTCTTTATTTCCTTTTCTCTTCTCCTCCTTCACTTCTCTTTTACACTTCTTTCTACTGATGTCTATAGCCATGGCTTATCTGTTCCAGGTTCCAAACTGAGATAAGCAGCTTCTTGTCAAATAAGCCAATGCTGCTGGACGAATTGACCTTGACATGACTGCTGTGATGCCAAAAGCCACAAGCCAATGGTGGCAATTGTTACATATTGTCACAGCCGATTTGTATTGTTGGTGCATGTCATAAAAATACCAGGTGGTAAAGACACAAAGGAGTGCAGTCCCTTGGTTCATCAAAATCTAATCTCTTGAACTCAATAAACATTTGTGACCAGGCATAATCTGAATAAAACCTTTCCATATGTATGTTACCTGTAGTGTTACCTCCCACTTTGCAAATCACATTTGCTCTGAAAATACACGCGAAATTAGGAATGGCACCCTCAAACCAGGAATACTGGCAGTGACTTGGGCATGCCAAGTAGCAGGTGTTTGGAAGAAGCCAGTCAAGGTTTTTTCTCAGTATTTGCTGGCAAGAAATGGCTGTTTTGCTTGATTCTTGATTGCATTGGTTCAATGCATCCTCTCTTGCAGAATACCATCCACAAGGAGGTGCATAATCCATGAGAATTTTCTCTTATAGATTCTTCCCACATGAATTTCATTAGGACTGCAGGATTTTTTTCTGTTTCCAATGCCCCTCCAAATCATTCAGATGTGGAGAAAAACATGGCAATTTATTAAGGAGCTCTGTACTCCAAGCACATCCTAAAACCTCTATGAGTAGTAATTTCTTCTCTAAGTAATCACTGGAAATAGGGAAACATGAAGTAGATGCAAGCACCAGAACAGCAAACAGTGTTCGAGGTGTGAGCAAATTGTGACATTATAGACTGGCATAATTATAGTTCCTGTTTTGTTCCTTTTTTCCTTTCCTAACAAACATTTGTATTTTTGGATTGGTGCCATGCACTGAGTTGACGTTTTATGAAAATGTCTATCTGTCACAATCTGAAACTTCGAATGGTAACAGGCAACTCAGAGTGCATCACTTTATTCATAAAGCCAAGAACAATAGCCCACGTGTAGAACTTCACATTTACCTACACTAAATTTCTTCTGCCATTTTATTAACCAGTTACTTAATCTTAAGGCCCATTCACAGTTCTGTGCACAGCTCTCGCTCAACCTACTCTGGGTAAATGTATATCCTCAGCAAATTTTTCCTCTTCACTGCTAAGATCTTCCAATCAATTTTTGAGTTTGTTAGGAAAAATCAATCCCCTGCAGAATTCTGCTGGTGACTCCTCCCTGTGTTGTGCCTGTGCTCACATGGTTGAAGCCGTGGTGGTGGGGAATGTGGCATCCATCACGGGTCTGTAAGGAGCTGAGGAGCTGCATGGTCCCTTGTCTGGGGTTTCCTGTGTACCAATCATCAGCAGTTCTGTGCTGTGCTCTGTCCCTTGCACTGGGATCTGCACACCAACAAGAGCTGATCAACCTGACCCGTGCCTTCCTCTGTGCCTGACATGCTGGGCAGGAAGTGAGGGGAAGAGACTGCATTTCCCAGCAGTGGAGGACTGTGTGATTTCCATCGAGATTCTGCATTAACTGAGGTCTTCTCAGTGATGCAGTCCAGACTAATGTTCTTTGTCATGTGATTTCACCCCCCTGTTACATATCCCTTTTCATGTGATCAGAGACACGTAAGAAAGAATGAACTTCAGAAATCTAACTTCACACCGAAGGTAGGACACTAATAGCCCTTGCTAAAGGAATATTGGGGCATAGAAAAAGTGTTTGGGAGCAAAGGAAGTTTAACAGTGCACAGCCTTGTGACCCAGTGCTCAGGACCCAATACAGCAGTTTGTTAGGGAAACTGTAGAAGATGAGTAGAAAGTCCATCATAATACAATTTGTTTTCACAAAGATATGCAAAAAAAGGAATTGTATATTAATCTGTTGGAAGGGAATGAGTATAGCCATAAATAAAATTTAAATGTTTGAGTAGCTATGGCTTTTTTATTTGGTTTGGACTTCATGGGCTTGGTTTACCACTACAGTGCACCTAATTTTGCTATTTGGATATGGAACGTGGGTATGAAGGTCTCCAAATCAGCAAGGAATTCCAAATTCCTAAAGTGGGAAAATTATCATATATCTGAATTTGGGCTCTCTTCACTGGTTTGTGTTTGGGTGCCATTTATTCCTCTCAGGGGAACACAGTCTCTGAATTTTGTTTGCCTCATTCAGTGAAGGAAAGGAAGTATTTGCCACTGTGCCTTTGAAACATCAAAGTTACATTTGTATGGGTTGATGAGGAGCATAGGCTCATTATTGATGGTAGCAAATCAAACCAAGAAATGCTTCTAAACATCCTATGTGCATTCTCTGCATCTGTCTCTCTGTGTGTGTGTACTGTGTCTAGGAAAACTGGGCAAACAAGTCATTATGCTATTGTTGCAATTCTAAATGATCATTCACAGTTATAATTTCAAATAGGCAGCCAAGGAATTGTGCTGTGGTGCAGTACCATCTAGTGGCCCCATTGAACAGGGCTTTATTGGAGACAGGTACTGGTGTTCAGTATTAGCTGCCAAATGCTGCATTTGCTGATGCTTTTTATCATTGTTATTGTTATTAAGTTTCTGAAGGAACACAAAACATATGCAAAAAAGATGACATAAACACTCTACTACCTAAACTAGTAATTAAGTTTAGAGGTGTCAGATGCCAATATATGGCTGTCCAAATAAATCACAAAAATCTGGTGCTGTGGCTTAACTCTGCACTTCTTTCTGAATAAATGCTGTTTACATGATTTGTACACATTATTTTTTGTTATTTAAAGCAAGGCAGAGACTGTCACCTTTACAATAGAACTCATAATTCGCAGTGAAATTTGGCCACACATAAGCTTTGTTTCCCTGTACAGAATGTTAATTTTCAAATTACAGATTACAGAATATTCTGAGTTGAAAGGGACCCACAAGGATCATCAAGTCCAACTCTTAAGTGACTTAAGGCAGTCACATATGGGGGTTGAACCCATAACCTTGGTTGGGTTATCAGCACGATATTCTAACCAACTGAGCTAAAGTTGAAAGTCAGCTTATTTAAGAGCTGTAAAACACCATTCCAATAGATTCAGAAAGGTATATTCTACAATGGAATTCAGCCATTCTAAAATATAACAAAAGTGGAAAATCCATAAATCAGACTTCAAACATGAATTAATTACATGCGCTATAAAGCATGTATCACACAATCATAAACCATTTACATGAAAATGGAAAAGATACGTGCAAAAATCCCTTGTTGCTCACAGTGTGAAAATAGATGGCTTGCTTTATAACAACTACAAAAATAGTATCTGATTTTCACAGTTTGAATATTACTTATTCTGATCATTTATTTGACAGCCTTTGTAGCACAATCTTTTCTTAACACATGGGAAAGAAATATTTATATATATTATTAATGCTACTGAGAGTTGCCTGCTTCAGCATTTTAGCTCTCAGTCAACAGGAGAATAAAAACTGTTGTTGGAGGAGAAAACAAAAGTCCAAGGAAAATAATTAATTATTTTCTTTATGTGATCTGCATGACTTTCATAGGTCCAGCACCAACTGTCTCATGAAACTTGAGAGATAAAGTAAATAGAAAAAAACCCAACAACAAACCAACTAAAAAAACCAAAAGACAACAACAATCCTCACCAATTGAAAGCAGTACGAATTTGAGGTCATATTCAGGCAATTACTGACCCAACCCATAATTCCATCCTTTGGTCTAATAGAGATTGTCTTGTTTTGGAGAGGATATTCTGGGAAAGAAGGTAGAGAGGACAATAAACAGAACCAGAGACAGTATTTTCTGACCCCAAACCAAACCAAGAATACATCCTTAGCAGTGACTCACAGAAATCATGCAGTAGGATATTTCTGCCTGGTATTTTGTGAGGGTATTTGTAGATAAGCTGCTTTGCCCTGAAAAGTTGTAGACCAAGTCACAATAGGCAAACCTCAAAGTTACTCAATCTCACTTGTGTTATAGACCACATTTTATTGTATTAATCAGCAGACATGGAGCTGTCTCAAGAGGGGAACTTCTGATTGTAGAGTGGGGGTATCCTTATTAGGGGTATCACCTTTAAATGAAAAATTTGCACACCTTTTGCATCCTTAGTTTTATTTTCTTTTTGCCCAAGTTGCTTTACTAGCTGACAATGTAATGGCTTAGTTGGTTGATTCTTAACTAACAAGGTCATCTTGTTTTTTAGAACTGAGGGTATTTTGCTCTTCCCAGACCATCTATTCTGCAGTAATAAGATTTTGATACTTGTCTAAACATAGATATAAAAACATAGCTTTGCAATTGCTATATAATTGTGGAACCTATTATTATCTGTATTATCAAAGTGCTCTAGCTCACATGATGATCTCACTAACATCATCTAGAATTGTGCAATTTACTTCAGACTAAGGAATTTCTTGTTCTTAGGTTGTTTGTGTGTCTTTTTTAATCATTGAGGAAAAAAAGCGCAAAGGATTGAAAATATTTACAAATACTGAGGCAAGGGCAGTGAAGCTGTTTTCCATTTTCTGTTTATTATTCATCTCATCTTTTCTAACTACTGCTACATATTTTTAGTTGTCTTTATGCCCCCTGTAGTCAGGCACCATTCTGTTTATGGTTGGTACTTTCTGTCTCTGACAGGTTGCCTTGTTAATAAGGACCCTGCAACTGTGGTTTGTAATGTGTGAATTTCTGCACAATATATGCAGGATATTTGCTTTGCTGCCAGTTTTCTTGTCTTCAAAAGTGAGGTTGTCTTTTTCACAAACTGTTACAAGCACTTGAGACTCTCATCTCCGCAATCGCATGTTGGTAGTGTTTGACACAGGTATGACACTTGAGAAAAAACTGAAATAGAACAGTTACACAATGAATTTTTGTCTTGGATGGACATGAGTGTCAGCATGGAACTGAAGGTGTGGAAAGACTGGGGTGTTTTTAACCTGATATACAAGTATGGGTTTTTTTGCAGGAACTGCTGTTGAAGTAAATTGTGTGCTATTGCACACCAGTTTGTCTTTTCATTGAGTTCTCTGTTTCCAATACAGGGGACTATTCCCTTCTTGCTCTGTGGGTTCTGGAGCTTCATCAACTCCCACACCTAACACTGATACACCACAGAGGCAGTATAGCCCCAGCATTGGGGTTTTTGTTCTTCCATGGTGTATGCAGAACAGATGTGCCATACACTTCTTGTAAAGTAGAATGTATATAACAATCTACAGTGACACTACCTGGCTCTGCAAATCTGCAAATCTGCCATCTTTTATATCTGGTTGGGGCTTTTTGAGTTATCAGGTATTTCCAACATAAGCTGACTTCAGGGGAGCTTTCCTATTTGTCTATTACTTCCCTAATGTGATTCTTTAGCTGCAGGCACTTCTTAATTGGTTTAGTTTTTTAAGTGAATTGCTTTGCGTAGTGAGAGGACCAGTGCTACAAAATGAATCTTTTAAAATCCAAATGGCACATATTCAGATAGTTAATGGCTACAAGTCTCCTGGAACTCCTTTGAAAGTCTATGGAGAAATGAGTTCTGACTGGGATTTCATTAGTTGTGGCTATAGATCAGCCCATATTATACAATTTGGGCCCATACTGTAAAATTGGGGCCCATACTGTATTGTACCAAGTGTCTTCATACTGTGTTACCATTTCATTTTTCACTGCTACTCAGGATGAACTCAATCTCATACAGCTGCAATTTTTTCACAATCATTCAAATCAGTCATTAATTTTTATTACATTTCTAAAAACTAGTGTAATCTAGTCATTATCTGAAACTTAACAAAACTGACCTAGGCACGCAAAGGTATTAATTTACTCTTTATATGCTACTGACACCTCAAAACAGGATAGCTTTTAACAACTTTTCAAGACTTTTCTCAGAATGTTTCTGTCTTAGTTGGACAGAATTTCTTAACAGCTAATGAGCTATTGTGAGCTGTAGTCCATTCTCAGCTAGATTCCTTTTTGAATTACACAAAGCATGGCTCCAAACACACAACTGCAAGTGCTGGAACTGAATACTAACTACATAAAATGAAGCATTTTTGGATTTTCCAAGGTTTTATTTCTCCTCTTTTTATGTTCAAATCTCTGAAGAAGGGACTTAAATCCCAGTATCTCAGCATGTATCAGGTTACATGCTGTTCTTAAATAGGTCTTCCTCAGTTTCTATTCATCTGAAAGTAAATAAAAATAACAGAAACTGTGATATTAACTTAGGCTGTCTGCCACACTCCAAGAAGGTGGATGAGTAAAATATACTTGTCCATATGTACTTAGCCCTCAGCACTGCCAAAGCAGCAGTGTCATCAATGCGTTACTGAATACCTGTAGCAAAGACAAGGGTTGATCCCCAGCATTTAACAGCATCCGAAAATCAACGTCCAAAAATGTTTTTTTTACAAAGCAGAATTGTACTTTACAAATGCCAGGTAAAATCAAATGCAATTAAAGCCTTGAAAGCTTCAGTGGTACTTCACTTACACAGAAACTAAGTCATGGGAAATGTTGTGATTATTAAAGACATTGTGACAGTGATAATTTTAACCTGTATTTGTTGAATGATTGGTTCAGTTGCTCCTCAGCAGAAAGGCTTCCTTCTTGGTCACTCATCTGACAGGTTTCATGAAGCTCCATCTCTGCTACAGCTCTCAGTTTGGTTTGCTCTGATAACGATGGGAAATGCATACGGTCTGGATAACAATAAAGAAAATTCCCAATAGTTCAAAAAATTCAAAAATAGTTGATACATAATTCAAACTAATATCTACAATTTGATGTAATTTTGTCAGTGATGTTACATTTGGATAAGTGGCTGGTTTAGGTAAACACCATCTCTTTTGACCTTTTATGCATAAAGTTGTTTCCTTATTCATATTTTCAATAGATCTGAGATATAGAGGTCAGACGATTTATAGAAATTTGGAAATAATAAAAAGTCTTACTCCATATAAAATTCTGTCTGGCCAATGAAGAACTGACTTTCTATTGTATTGTGTGAGCAAGTAGTAACCAACTGCTTCTCCCCACGAAATCACTGGGCGCTTTGTTTTATATTATAGTGAGAATTGTAAGTTAAGGAATCAAGTCACTAATCTTGAGGCATCAGTGGTGCTGTGACACCCCTTAAGTTACTGTGAGGATATCACACCGCAGCAGGGAATTCTTTGAAATAATGAGGTGAAAGAGCTCAAAGTGGTGTTAAAACAATTATGTGCAAGCAACAGTACATCCTTCAGTGGCCACATTTCACTAGCACGTTTCACAGTTTTTTCAGTAAGCTACATTAGTCCAGAGCCTGAGTGACCTCTTTGAGTCGTGCCACATTTCCAGCACCTGTCAAATGGTCAAATGGTTCTTTCTGTAGGGCATGCAGACAATGGAAACACATTAAAATAACCCTATCTGCCAACAGGGGCAGGTCCAGAGAACAGGAATTGGCCCCCACTGTACATGCAGCTGATCAATAACAGGGATTGATTCCATTCTGTGTGCCCAGTCAGCCTGCCATAAAGAGTGTCTTTAACAAGTACAGTGGGCAGGATGGCACCGCTCTGGCAGCTGGGTGTTGATGCCACATAGCACAGGCATAGCAACTTCTCGTCATGCATCTAGACTGCGTTCCTTCCTTTTGATTCCTCTGCCCTATCAGTCAGCTTTTAGAGGGTGGAGAAGAAAATTATTGTCGTGGAAATAATGAACAATGTTCTTTTTCATCATATCTTTCTGTGCGCCTTGTAACACGGTTTATCAAAATCGATCTGTAGAAATCCACAATGCCATTAGCATACAGTACATTCTAATTGAATCTGCAACATAGGCGTGCATGAATTTATACAGATTATTTGCATGAATTAATGTGAGTATATAGCATGTGTTTTTCTTTGCCTGTTATCCAGTCAATTATTACTAGCTAAAACAGATTCTAGAACTAGCTTTGCACATTTGAAAAGCACTGCTGGGGGAGGGGAAGGAGGGAAGAGTGTAATATTGGCTGAGCTAAGGCAGCCTGAGGCATTTTTCTGCCTGCACAAGGCACAGACAGACAGAATGGATTGGGGACGCTGTTCCAACAGTATCCTTTACTCTTTTGGAAATGTGCAGCATTTGCTTTCTCCTTTTTCTCTGTATCTCCTGTGATGTTGTCAGGGAGACAGAGTCCTTGACTTGCACCCCACTGCTGAGGCCATCCCCCTTTAGAGCAGTACTACCCCCAAACCTTGTACCCACTGGAAGAGTGAAATCTGTTCTGTGACAGGCCCCTGCACGATCTGTTTAGGTGGCAGAGAATAAAATTCTCCCTGCACTGTCTCTTCAGTTAATTCAGAGGAAGCCCAAATTTCATTCCAAAGAGTGTATTCCAAAAGACCTGGATTTATAATGTATTTATAATCAATTGTATTCATATTTATATGCTTTTAAAAAAAAATGATAGCATAAAGAGGCCCTAGGTAGCCTTTTCATAGCATGCTTGTCTGTGAAGTACGTTGTTCATGCATTAAATTCTCCAACGGCATTTGTGAACCTCCTTAGATTTTCTTGTTACTGCCATGAAACCTTAATGTAAATTGATCTTGAAAATTTACATTAAATGGGCATCTTTTCATAATTAAATTAGGGTAAAATGTCTGTTGCTTTCTCATGTAATTAGAGCTCCAACTGTCAATTTTAAAAGTAATCAGGTTGTCAAGAGAGGGCACAATCTAGTTATTTTAAAGGTCAAAATGGTTTTATATTTTAATTTTTCGTATTTAGTTTATTAATATTTTTACAGGAATCAGACTTAATTTTCTTATTTATAAATACTGGTAATTTTAAGGTGTTTACACCTGGTACTGAATAGATTGGTGAAAGATGTGACTATTTTAATTACATTCTAAAAGGGCATTCTCTATATAACCTTTGAGCACAACCCTGCAGTCATTGCTGAGAAAAACTCTAGCTGACTTGATAGACTGAAATTTAGAATGTAACAGACATAAAAAATTAAAATAGGTCAGTAAGAAATAATTATAAGCACTGTACACGTTTTTCGCATTATCTTTGCTAATATCTAGCAAAATATTTTTCCACAGATAAATACGGATAGTGCCTGATGTCCAAATCACCTTTTGTTTTACTTCAGTTGTATTGTTGATATTTATTAATACAATCCTTTTTCATGCAGTTGTTTACAGAGAGATAGGGTAAATAATGTGACTTAGAGGAAAAATGTGAAAGGAGGGAATTATGCCTACAGAACTTCTCAATCTATTTTTAAATATTTCAGCAAGGAGAAGGAATGTAAATGATCTGTGTTACATTTCTTATCTAAGCGTTATCAGGAATACTTAGAAATCTTCTTCCCTATCCTGACTTTTATTTATTAGTAGCAGCAATTTGAGTATTCAGCATTTTATCCATTGAAATATTTTAAGTATAACAATAAAATATATTTAATATTTTTTTCTCCTGTTCTTTTCTCTTTTATAACAAAGAACCATAAAGGCAGCAAAAACTATCTCTGGTTTAGTGCAAGAGAGAAAGTAAACACTAATTATAGCAAATAACTATTAGTGTCAAAGGATTGCAAGACATTACCAATATACACTTAAGCATTTCAGAGCAGACAGTGACCTTACCTTCATAGCCAAGGAGAAAGCATGTCAGCAAGTTAGGAGACACCTCTTCCAAAATGGAACAAAAGGCAGAGAAAGCACCTGGGCCTTTTAAATAGAGTTTATCTAGAAAATATTCAGATCTTTTCTTGTAGCTCTCCTGGGACCAAATGTCTTTGTATTCCTCCAAGGAAAAGACTCTCTTGTAAACCAAATATGACAGCACTTTGTTCACATCCAGCTCTTCCAGTATTTTCTCTCTCTGATTGCTTGGGATTTCAGAAAGCCACTTACTCCTGTTTTCATTTTCTCTTCTGGTAGATTTTGCACAGTTGTAAAACCAAGACTTGGCTGTTCTTCCAAACATTTTGATATTTAAATAGAAAATAGAAAATTCTACTTCTGCATTTATTGTGCAGCATTCAGTATGCAAAATAAACATAATGTGGATGGCTAGAATGCAAATACATACTGCTGTCTGTGATTATTGTAATTCCAATGGAATAAAGAAGGCCTACATACAAATTATAAAGAAATCTAGCTTCAATGCCTGCAGCCTCCTAAGAGGATTACATTACACTAATTAGCCCTTTACAACTGTTAACAGCTTCCGAACCGTAATGATGAGACTGAGAATTGCTTAGTTACTGTTACTTTTTAGTTCTGTAACTGATCTTCAAAGATATCCCTTTGCAAAAAATAATTCATTCTAGAAGACAGCTGATCAAACTGAAATAATCTGTACAAGCTGGTACAGGACATAAAATAAAGCATCCTTTGTACACTTTGATTTTATATTCCTCAGAGGCCATACCCAAACCACAGTAGAAATGCCCTCCACTTCTTGTTCTTCCATAAAATATTCACTTTAATATGTAATGGAATTATACATTCAGAACACATGTTTCTATATATATATATTGTAAACCTATATGCAAAAGGTACAAAAAAAAAAAAAAAAGGTTGCAGAATAAGACCTTTTCTGTGAAGGTAAATACATAACTACTAAGAATAACAACATTTCTGTATGTCTAGATTTTTATGCCATTTCCAAGCAAAATAAACCAAGTAGTGTCCGTTTCCTGAGCCAGGTTTAACAGTGGAGATTACTGCAATCCCAGTGGAGGTGTTCTGCCACTGATAATCATTCATTGAGGATCACACATTACATAACCTCCCTTATGCAAATGCTCCTTAGTACGTGGGCTTCTCAGTCTTGTTTTCATACTTTCTGTCAACATCAATTCCCTGGATAGAAAAGCCATGAATACTTCCTGCCTCCTCCTTCTGTTTCTTAGTCTATTTTTTCTATTTCTATTGCTTCCAACTGATAATGTATCCATGGCCTTGCTCGTGTGGCCTTACCTGCACTTTTCTAAAGGGTAGTTTATCTGTTGTGCAGCAAACAAAAATATTTTGCCAAGCTTTTAGTCCAACGAGTTTTAGAATACTTTCTGTTCTTGTGATCTTAAGTTGCAACCACTGTATCCTCCTGTCAGACTCCTTCTGTTTCCAAAATTTCAAGTATTTATCAGCTAACATTAAAGTTGACCACTGACCATATAATAATGCAGGAATTTTATTGTGTGAGCATCCAGTTAGCCAGTGAGGCTTCACAGAATGGTTTGGCAGCATTGCCTGTCACCTTGTGGTTGTTTGCAGCTACAACAAGCCTCTGTGTGACACCTCATCTGGAGCAAGGACCATGGGATTCTGTGTTATTTGAAGCAATATTAATGGTCCCAGTTTACAATTAAGGCTTATCGGCCATGGCAGTGAGATTCTCACGCTCCTGTGACCATCTCAGGTGGAGCTCCCCGTGCTCTGCACGGCGTCCCCCCTCTGAGGGGAGAGAGATGGTACAAAGCAGCTGCTGTCCCAGCCCGCGGCCATCCTAACCATGAGCCAGGGAGCACAGCTAAACAGGGTCACCTGCAGAGGGCAGAGAAAGTAGCCGACCTATCTGGCTCGTCTTCTAGGTAACCTTTGAAAGGAAGGGCTCTTTAATTCTCAAAACTCCCTCTAGTTTTGAATGTTCATAAAGGTATTACAATTTTTTTTCTCTCTTCAAATTGTTTCTGTCTCAGAAATTCTACTAATTAACCCCACATTATCTCAGCAGATAAAAGATCCTGATAGAGGATATTGGTACTCCACATATGTTAGACAGCATCCTCTGAATCAGCCTTCTCTTCAGCCTTCTCTGTCTCTGCAACTTTGAGGGGAAGTTCTTCCATTATTTCACTAAATGGTAGAGGAAGCCCGAAGTTACATAAGGCACTACCCAAAGATGAGATACAGAGCATGTAACCCGAATACATTTCACAGAGTTTAATTTAAGAAACAAATCTGTGTTTATTTTAGTGTGCTGATAATACTGCTTGTCATCAGTATCCTTAGCAGAGTAATGAATTCTGCACAGTAGTGAAGTTCAAAATTAAAAGAACAGGCAACTTATCAAATTAATAATGAAATGGATTTCTAAAGAAAGCTATAGATTATGTTTTACTTTCACACCTGCCAATCCAACCTCAAAGATACACGACCTTGCAATAGTGAGGGATAGACTTAAGTTTGGTCAAGTTGCATCTCTTCAGAAAAGGAAGAATTGGTGCAAATTTTAAAAGTGCATTGGTATCAATTTGCTCAGGTATATTAACTTAGAATTTGTGAGTGTACACTATGGGAGTGTCTTTGGACTTGATGCACTGAACAAATGACTTTTTTCTTCTAAAGAAGTACAGTATTTTTAGCCAGAAATGTCCCCATTATTTTTGTTGGTAAAAGAATATATTCTTATAACTACTAAACTGTTCTTGTAACACTAAAAAATGTGTTCTTATAAAACCTTAAAATCACAAAGAATGGCTGATATAGGAAATGTATCAAGTTGCAGACAATTACAAAATTTGTCTCTCTGCCTTCTCACATACCACATAGTTGTTTCCCATAGTGTAAACAGAAGAATGAAATACTAAAATTCTGGTTTGGTAATAAAAATCCACACCTTTTAAAGTCTGAATATAGGTTAGAGGTGAAAATTTGAAAATGTGTGTTGAGAAACTGAACTCAGAAAAGTGAATGTGAAGTACAATCAAGGGAGGAAACAAGATAAATTGAAGATGCCAAGGAAGTGTTTGAGATAAAAGGATATATGGAAGTACATGGTGGGTATAAAAGATGTCTAATGGAGAGCTATTCTTTTCCCAGGGTCAAGGAACTGAGGTATTCAACTGCAATGGCCTGTAAATGATGCAGAAAACACTGTTAGGCTGTGCAGTAGGAGTTGTACATCCTCCCAAGCTCTGAGTCCGAACATCTGGCAACTCAAACCTTTTAAAATTATTTACCTTCGTGCTAAGTTCTGCAATTTGTGCTAAGATGCTGAATAGTTTCATCCAGCCGAATTTCATAAGGAATTGTGTCAGCCAGGAAGCATCCACTGCAAATAAGCTCTAGCAGTGTTTATTTGACATTGGAGTAAAATAAGAATGCAATGTGACCAACACGTTTTAACATTGACATTGTTTCATAAAGCGCTCAAGGAAAGGCTGGATGTGGCACATGGTGCCACGGTCCAGTTGACACGGTGGCCCTCGGTCATAGGTTGGACTCGATGATCTCAAAGGTCTTTTCCACCCTCATTAATTGCGTGGATATCGACACTTCCCAATCGCTCACCGCCAGCACAGCAGCCAGGGCTCCCAAGCGCCGCTTGCTCCGTTAGAAGGAGGAGCGATGGGAGCAGGAACGCCCCGCTCGGCCCCGCAGCCGCGCCGCGCCCGGGCGGGGTCCGGCGGCAGCGGGCTGTTTGGAGCCACACCATTCACCTCAAAGGCATTTTTATACTAGTTTTGCACTGTGATCAATTTTTGTACTTAATTTGTTTTTAAATTAGGAATACTTATTTCCANCGGCGGAGAGGTAGCGCCGGGGCCGCTCGCAGCGGGGACGGGCCGGTGACCCCGGGCAGGCCGGGCCTCCGCGGGCGGGAAGGGACGGAACGGGGACGCTCGCGGGGCCGAGCCGGCTGTGCTCACCCCCAGGGAACAGAAGCCTGTCGCAGTGTCTGCCCGCAGCACTGGGCAGTGGTCTCTGCCTTTGCGCCAAGGCGGCAGGTTCATAGAATCATAGGATGGTTTGGGTTGGGAGGGACCCGTGGGATCATCTCGTTCAAACCCCCTTGCCATGGGCAGGGACATCTTCCACTGGACCAGATTGATCAGAGCCCCATTCTGCCTGGCCTTGAACGCTGCCAGGGATGGGGCGTCCACAGCATCACTGGGCAACCTGTCCAAGGTATCGCACCACTGAAAGTTGCTGTGGCTGCTCACTGCTCCAGTTTGATCTCCAACGCCCTCGCTGGGACGATTTTTTCTGGTGATAGTTGTAGAAGTAAAATCGGGGAAATTTTTTTGAGAGAACTTTGTTTCGTGACACAGCATTGCTGTGCCTGCAGAACATCAAAAGGATGCAGTTCAGATGTGCCATGAGAAGTCTTGGTACTAAGGACATACCTTATTCCCTGTAATTGCCTTTTTAGCCCAATATTATACTAGTTTGGTTTGTTTTGATGATTACTGGAAAAATCTTAAAGGTGTAATAGAGAGGTATACTTTGTATTATCACTGTTTTCAGAAAGTCTCCAATGCAAGTCCAACTGATGCAGTGATTCAAACGAAAGAGGAAAAGAAAAAAGAAAATGAAGCTGTGAACCAACACCAGAATGATGTAAGTGGTTCTTCAGTACCACACAATAATAGTGTTTTTTGGCCAGGCTCAGAAGAGGTGCTCAAATCCAGAATACTTTGCTGTGTTTTGAACCCCCAGCTTTTTGGAAGAAGGCTTGCTATAGCACAGAGAAAAAAACTCATTACTCAAGAGCTTCATCTTGCATTGGTAGGGTTACTGATACATTCTCAGATCTCTCCTTTTTATATAGGAAAGGATTTGGGTTATTGGAAAATAAAGGTCGTGATTTTGTGGTGCCTGAGGAGAGTGATGGTTCACAAGCAGTTAAACAGCATTCATGAAGGCTGAAAGGATGTTGGCAGCACTGCTGTAGTAGAGTGGAGCTTAATAATTTACCTTAAGCTAAAATACAGGAACCTTCATGGGAACTGTCTGGCTTGAATCTGTTGCTTTGAATGTAGTGGAAGAATTGAGGGCTTGTTGGAGGAATCCAAATTTCTCCAGGACATCTGCCAAATGCAAATTTTGGGTCAGGAATATAAGCTGGTTTCTGAGGTCCAACTCACGGACCCATTTAGGCCCAGATTGATGGAAATGCACAGAAAATTGGAAAATCACTACAAAATAGTCAGTAAGTTGGATGGGACTATCCTGTATATAATTATTTATAAATAGTTATAATTATTATATATTAATATATTATTGTATATTAATATAATTATTAATTATTATAATTATTTCTTTTACTGAATTTTAGTATAAATTCTAGTACAGTTAAATCTGGAGAAATTGGAACCTCTGGGGATTCACCAACACTGAATCCTTTTATTCTCTTTGTCTCACAAATATGTGCGTGGATGATGGAATTTATGTGTTACAGCTCCAGTGTGTGCCAAGCTTCATAGAAGACAGACTGAAGCTTTATGAAGCACTGAAGAAAGAACATGATGCTTTGCTAGCTTACAGAGCAGCCAACCAGAGCAAATCCATCAAAATTACTCTGACAGATGGAGAGACTGTTGAAGGGGAATCGTGGAAAACCACGCCCTATCAATTAGCTGTTGGAATTGGGTAACCTGCACATTCTAGGAATTGTACTTTTGTAGTGATAAAACTGTAAACTATCATTTGTCTCTTACCTTCTTGTATAAAACACATGTCACAGTCAGTGGGTGGTGGCTCCCTTACATTGGTTTGCTTGGAAAGCATTGGCCCTTCAGCTTCATGTTGTAGAAACAGCTGCTTAAAGTTCTGAGTGGTGCTTGGGGTTCTATGCTGGGACCACAGTGTTTGCTTCACATTAAATCTGTGGCCCTGCTGGGAATTAAGAGACATGGGAAGTTTTGTGAGCTGGCACATACGGTAAGGATACAGTTAGCAGATACAATAAGGCTGCTTCTTACCTGTTGTAAGGAGCAGCCTTTCCTCCAGACCCCCAGCACTGAAAACTGTTGAACAAAACCTCTAAAGACCTTAAGATTCTATACCTTAAAAGTAGGCAAGTGTTTAAGAAGACCACAGAAACAAAAGTTGAAGGTCTTCAGATGCTGCAAGATGTGGATATGGTCTCATGGGGTTTAGAAATATAAAGTCTTTTACAAATCTGAACATAAATATTCTTGTCTCTTGTTATCTCTTCTGTTTCTTTAGTCAAGTGTTGGCTTCAAATGCAGTCATAGCCAAAGTGAATGGTGAACTCTGGGACCTGGACCGCCCACTGGAGGGAGATTGTACTCTACAGCTGCTCACCTTTGATAATGAGGAAGCCAAAACTGTGAGTGAATATTCGCTGGTTTCTGCTTGATTAAAGAAACTAATGACATAAAATTGATTGCAGCATTAAGCTTTTAAAATTTTGAATTAAACCCACAAAACAATTCAAGTGATCTATTTCCTATGATTCAACAAAGACAGATACAAAGTGCCTGTAGTCTGAGACTGAGTAAAATCTTTGTGTTCTTTTCATCCTTCATTTTTACATAAACAAGTTATTCCTCAAAGGAGTTCATACAGAAGGCCTTGATTTGTATGTTAACTTGAAATAGTCTGTGGTTTGGCTCATTATATTTGAAGACCAGACAGTGAAAGCAAAGTGAGGCAGTCTCTTCCATTTTCTGAAAACTGTCCAATATTAGACTTGCATCATAAATAAAACCTACACCTCCTTGTACTGGCACTGTTTATTAGATCCTTAAGTAGACATGCCTTAGTCAATTAAGCTATACATATACTTAGCAACATGACAGAGATTTTTCTTTAATGGTATTCAGTCTGAAGCCTGTGTTATCTTTGTATGCTAGGATTGGACTTCAGTTTTGTCAAAGAATTATTCATGGGATTAAGTTTGGAGACATTTAATGTTGGAGACATTTCAGGAGCCTGCAAAGGCTTTATCTTGTAGCAGTAGCTCTGAAATAGTCTGAGTTAATAAGAACTCAGAACATCAGACTGGTATTGATCTACTGTGTTGTTGGCTTCCCTCTTCTGACATTTCAGGCAATGTAATTTACAGACCCATTAATAAATGTACTGAATATGAACAATGGCAACTTAATTTGCTACATTGCTTTAGTTTTGACTAGTGGTGCATAGACTTTGAAATTAACTTATAAATGAAGAAGGTGCTAAGTTGAAGGAATTGTGCAGAGGTATAGTCATCCTCTTTCAGGCTGTTTCAGAAGTATGGTGAGTCTTTAGTGCTGCATTTGCCATTATATTAATAATTTACAATACTTCAAAATGGAAAGATGAAGTTGTTTTACTTCTCTCAAAATTTGAACAGCATTGGTTCCAGTCTGTGTCCTATCTGCAGATATATCTCTAGTTTGCTTTATCTTCTTTTTAGTTACACAATGCCATTGACCTCATGCTTTGCTCACCTGACTTCATTTACAGGTTTATTGGCATTCAAGTGCTCACATTCTTGGAGAGGCCATGGAAGGATATTTTGGGGGCTGTTTATGCTATGGACCACCAATTGAGAATGGATTTCATTATGACATGTATATTGAAGATAGGTAAACTTACAGTGCCTTAGAACTTTAATACTCCATGTTAAAGCTCAGTACTAGGATTATTTGTTTTCTGCAATTAAAAGTATAATTGTGTCTCTAATATGATTTGAAACATATTCTTCTATGTATAGAATGTGTGTATATATCTACCTTCAGAAGCAATGTTCTGACACCTGTTCTGTAGGAGTTGAAGCTATTCTGTGGAAAAAATGCAGAGTGTTTGGGTTGAACTTTCTGAAGTTCCTATGAGGCAAAGGGGATGGTTTCCAGGGGCCATAGTCACTTGTAGAAAGGGCACAAATGCAAAGCTTGTCTAGGTGTTTACTACTTATCTAATCCTTGTGCACAGTGTTACAATTCTGTTTCTTCCTTGTTTATCTTTCTGTAGGCAGGGAGAATACTGAACCTGCATGTGCTGATAAACTGGCTCTTGTGGGTGGGTTGAGCATTTTTTCCCCTTGGTTTGTTTTTCTTCTTAAATCATATGTATATTTTGAGGTACAGACATTTAATCATGTCAAAGACTGTTCCAGGAATTATTGCAATGGTACTATCTGTGTACCACCACTAAAGGGTGGTTTCTGAGTTTAGTATCTGAAAATACAGCTGATTGTAAGTGACTAAGAAAAAAAAATACTGTGACAAATCACAGCACATTCCATGTTTTTCAAATTAGACCATTAGAAAGTAGTCACTTGAAAAAATAGGAGTGTCAAAATAATTAATTTATATTTCTTTTGCCTGTGTCTTTTTATTTAGAAGTGTATCTAGTACTGAATTCCCACAACTAGAGAACCTCTGTAAAAATATCATAAAAGAGAAACAGGCTTTTGAAAGGCTGGAAGTCAAAAAGGAGATCCTATTAGACATGTTTAAGGTAAATCTTTAAAGTAGCTGTGGATCTGGTACAATGATCTTTTAAAATGTTACTTGTATGAAATATTGCATGATGCTGATTCATCAGAGTAGTACCTGTCTAGTAAAACAAAGGAAAACAATACTATCCTTTTCCCACTCTCCACATGCCTCTCAAGTGTTCAGGATGTTTTCAAGCTCTTATAAAAACAAATCTGTATTCTGCAAAAACACACCTCCAGCTCAATGAAACAACAAATAAGTACACGAAAGGCATACATTTCTTCTGGCTCACCAGTGAAGACAGGTCAGAAAAGGCTTTAGCCCTAGTGCTGTTTTATTCAGTGAATATCACCAGTCTCACTGTACTGGATGATTGCTTTTGACAAGTGCTGGGGGGGTTCAGGTGGTCATCACAATCCTCAATACACCCTCAGGGGAGTTAAGATGTTTCTGTCTCTTTTCCCTCTGCTTTTGCAACTCTTCTGAGAAATATATGTGGGGGGTTTTTGTTGTTTTTGGTTTTTTAGTTAGTGACTTTTACTAGTGCACTTGTATTATTAAAATGTAATTTTTAAAGAGAATTTTGTTATCCATTTTATTGGTGTTTCTGGTTTTTCATGTTTCCACACACAGTATAACAAGTTTAAGTGTCGTATCCTTAATGAGAAGGTGAAGACACCAACTACCACAGTATACAGGTAAAGAAATATACATGAAAAGTATTATGAACTATTTTTATAGCTTATTAATTTAATTTGAGAAAATGATTTGGGTTTTTTTTTATTCTAAGTTCTGAATTCTTGTGTGATTGAGACTTAAGTTTGCAATTAATATTGCTACTTAGGTAAAGTGAGATATTTTCTTTCTCTGCTGGGAGAGATTAGGTCTCAATTTATGGACAAATATCAAATTCAGTTTTTATTTATTCCCTCTGGTTTCAGTAGAGTGATTAAAATAAGTTGACATTTCTGATGTTGGCTTGTTGCATGATGGATAAAGCTAACTCTAGCTCAGTGTGGGGTGAGGAACCTGCTCATTCAACTTGTTAGTTGGTTGGAAAATGGCAAAACCATTTTCTGTTTGATGTGCGTAGTTTAAAATTTCCTTGCCAACTTGAACAAGTTCACATACAGAGCTATATGAATTGGCAAATGTGTTATGATGCTCTTGAACATGGATCAAGTGTGCTGACCATTTACTGACTGAATATTCCACTTCAGGTGGAAGGCACAGTGACTTTGAAGGTGCCCTGAATTTGCTGCATGCTGCATATTTATATTTACTGGCATGTTTGAATGTGTCAGAGATGAACTTGTGTCATTAGTGACTATTGATATATGTTGGATTGCTTGGAAATGAGCACTCTTTTTGTTTTGGCATATAGATGTGGTCCATTGATTGATCTCTGCAGGGGTCCACATGTGAGACACACTGGAAAAATTAAGGCCTTTAAGATAATTAAGGTAAGTTTAAATTAACTGTGCATTGAAACTGAAATAAATTGTCAGTTGATTTATTTATATATTTATTTTTCCTGAGCTGATTGTACTAGGATTGGTGCTTTGTATTTTTTTCTTTGCTTACTGTACAATAGTTCTTCGTTTCTTTCCCAGCTCCCATTGTGCAACTTCTGACTTTGATCATTGATCTGCATCTGACATTTACTGATTCCTGACTAAGACAGTAGTACCTCAGTGAAAGTTACCAACAGGTCTTTTTATCAGTGTTAGTATAGTAACATGCACATTTGGACTGATGAAGAGCACTGCAAAGCTGGTGGTGACCAGATGAGCTGTGGAGCCAGTTCTGCTGTGCACAAGAGAGAAGTGCAGTGCCTAAGCTCCTGTGGCAGGACTGTGCCACTATCTCCACCAGCACTGCACTTCACAGCCCAAGTGTCCTGGTTAGTCTGTACCTGCTGTCACATCTGAGTGCAGGGGGCTGTACAAGCTCTGCTCTGCAGTAAGCGAACATCAAAATACTCATTGGGTCAGAAAATGGCATTCTGACCTTGTCAGATGGGATCTTTCAGGTACAGGAAGTAAAGTGGACCTTGGCAGATCTGCAAGTGCTGCTGTTAAAAAATGGCATTGCTTCCAGGAAAGCCAGAGACAGTGTTTGCAGAGGCCTCTGAATTTATGGTGTTCACAGATGCTAATTTTGGTAATCTTAGACTGAGCTCCTTGGAATATTCATCATTGTGGCTTTTGCTGGCTTCCTAACTCAAGTGTATTTAACTCTTGAGTTCCAGGGATTGAGTGAGTAGAGGGTTAAAACTGCTTGGATTTAACTGTGAGAGTTAGGTTTGTTTTGCCTTTCATGATTCCCTACTGCATTATGTTTTCAATGTAAACAAGTCCTGCCTTTTTTAGAAGCCATAACATGAAATAATAAAATATGCCTTGATGTGAGTTAAAACAAGGTACCTAAGCAGAATAAAATATGATTTGACCTGTCACTTTTGTTTGTCTTCTGTATTAGTATGCTAACTAAAAGGCACTGCAAGTCTCTTTGTATTACAAACAAATGCTGAAGGACTTCATATAATTCTTTTCCCAAGGAAAAATATAATAATGTTTGAATGGGTTAGTGTTTATCCCTCTTTTCCTGATATTATGTAATATTATCTTAAAGTATGGGTTTTGTGTATCAGAGTTCCTCCACATATTGGGAAGGAAAATCTGACATGGAAACTCTGCAGAGAATATATGGAATATCCTTTCCTGATAACAAAATGATGAAGGAATGGGAAAAAGTCCAGGAAGAAGCTAAAAACCGGGATCATAGGAAAATTGGAAAGGTACACTATTACACTGTCTACTTCTTTTATACTTCTACTGTAGAATTCATTCTCTTCCCTTGTATTTTAGTTTTGGTTTGATTTTTTGTTGTTGTTTTTTGACAATTTTAAGGGGAGCCAGTTCTATATGTTTCTTGATGTTACTTACATATTAAAATTTTAATTCTACAGCGTCAACTTGTCACTTGCATATGAATGTTAAATTAATATTGGGAAGAAGTTAATGGCTTTAGTCCCTTGGTTTAGGGATGTAAATCTTAACCCTATTAATGTAGACTCTTTGCAGATCCTACCTAAACCACTCTGTGTTTCACAGAAGAGAATTTATTTGGAAATTGTGTAAATAACATGGCTTGGCCATTCTTTATAATAGGTGTAAATTTGGGGAAATGTGTATTTAGATGGTCAAAGAATCAAATGGAATTAGGTGTTCTTACACATTTCTAAGAGTAAGAACTGCAGATCAATTAGCAGGTCTTGCTGAGAACTTGTAGTCCATAAATCATCTTGTTGCCATAATATTCCATCTTTTCAAACAGTGTCTCGATGTGTGTGAAATAGTTACATTCTGCAATTCTCTCTGAATTGTTATTAGAGCATTCTGATTTTAATTTACTTAGGAGCAAGAACTCTTCTTCTTTCATGATTTGAGTCCTGGGAGCTGCTTTTTCCTCCCTAGAGGTGCCTTTCTTTATAACACGCTCATGGATTTCATACGAGTGAGTATATACTGATGTTACTGATACAAGTCCTAACAAGTTGATTATCATTTGTTGATCCTAAATGATAGGCCATTCATAGTGCTGAGCTGTCCTCAGAAAGAGAAGTATCTATGTATATAAACATACAAAAGTTTTTTACAAAGATTGTACAAATTTAACCTTTTTGAAAACAAAGCAGACTGAAGCTGTGTTTTTTCAATTGTGCAAAGTCTACATGTGCAGTAGTCCTATTGTGTCCCTGGAAATTGCCATCATAATACCACAGTTAAAAAGAACCAAGCTTTTGCTTGTCCAAAGCTGTCTCACATTTGAATGTTGCATTTGTTCTGTAGGGGGAATATTGCAGGCGTAATTTTACTGAAGTTGTGTCCCCGAACGTCTTCAACAGTAAACTCTGGGAAGCTTCAGGACATTGGCAGCACTACAGTGAAAATATGTTCTCTTTTGAGATTGAGAAGGAAACTTTTGCCCTGAAACCCATGAATTGTCCAGGACATTGGTTTGTACTCTCAACTGGAAAACATCTTATTTTACATTGTTTATCCTTTGTGGGGCTGAGGAGAAATAAAAGGAGTATTAATAGATGCTGTCATGTATATTTATGGTAGACAGCTAAACCAGTGTGTCCAGAGAGCTTCTCTGATGGTTCCCAGAGCAGACCTTTGCAGTAAGTCTGCACTGAGCTGGGTTTGTGCATGCTAATACTAGTCTGTACCACTAGTAACTACCAATTCTGGTGGATAGAGGTGGGCATCAGATATGGTGTTCCAAGAAGGGTACGGTTGAACCAGTCTTGATTTACTCTTGAAGTGTTTTTTTCCTCAGTGGTCTTCAGCAGTACATTGAGTGGTGTGCTTTTTCTGTTTGCCTGTCTTTCAGGATGTAGACAACCTGAATGAGTAAATACTTAAAAGTGTGATTACAGTCTGTGCTGAGCTTCATTTATTTCTGTGTTGTCTTATATCTCCTGTAAGAAGGATAAAAGGAAGGTTCTTGCATATTCCTTTTAGCTTGATGTTTGCTCATCGTCCCCGGTCCTGGAGGGAATTGCCTCTTAGACTTGCAGATTTTGGAGTTCTTCACCGAAATGAACTCTCAGGCACTTTGAGTGGCTTAACTCGTGTAAGGCGCTTCCAACAAGATGATGCTCACATCTTTTGCACAATGGAACAGGTAAAAAAAAAAATAAAAGCACCTCCCACATCCCCACCAGTCAACCAAAAAAACCCAAAAAAAACCCTTCCCTCTCACAGTGCAAAGTAACACTAAAAAAGAAAAAAAATCCCTGAAGTATTTCAACTCTTGATTCTTCCATTGTGTAGCGTAATGCTGCTTTTGATGGTTTTTTCTGTAAGTGCTTATTTAGAAAGAGGCATTGGGCAACTAAATCCCAAAAAGTAAGATTTGTTGCGTTTTCCATCTCCCTCTGCAAAAAAGAAGCAGTTGATCCCATTGTTTTCTATAGTAATTCTGAATAAAAACTTAATTTTGTCAGTAATGCCATAGATTTTAGTGGCACTACATCTATAAATTGATGCACTTTAGTTCAGGATACAATTTGGCTCCAGAACCTCATGCTTAACAAAAATACTACTTTCCTTGCCATGCTTTGAAGCCACAACACCTCAGATCTCTCTTTGCCCATAGATCTGAGTTTGATGGATGTAATTTTTGAGTGATTTTACTTCTTTCTGTTTAATGGATTCTTATGTTCTGGTTATGAGGAATTCAGTCGGTTCAATTACATTTTTATATGAGTAAATTTTAACCTAGTTTAATATGTTTTATGTTTAAGATTGAAGAAGAAATTAAGGGCTGTCTTGATTTCTTGAAGTCAGTGTATGCTATCTTTGGCTTTACTTTTCAACTACATCTTTCTACAAGACCAGAAAATTATCTTGGAGATTTAGAGATCTGGGATCATGCAGAAAAGGTAATTATTTTAAAAGCAAACAAACCAACTCCTTAGTACTTGTACTTGTACAGGTAGATATTTAACGGAGTTCTTCTATGCTGCATGGTGAAATTGCTTAAATCAGATGCTAAATGCTGCCCTTAATGGAAATTCTTGTAGGAAAACATCACATTAAATCTGAAGCTTCTATAGAAAACCAGAACTTTCAAATTCTTACTTAGCCCCTTACCTTGAACTAGTTATAGCTAGATTTCTATTAATCTTTTCTATTAATCATAATATTTATATAAGGAACTACTATTTCCAGTTTATTTATCATAAATGAACAAGTGCTTGAACAGTAGGGGTTGTGCTGCCTTTTGAGTCATTTTAAATTTCAAAGGTAAATGCTTTGACTCACAGTAATGAGAGCCCCTTCTATACCTTTTTTAATTACTCTCTCATTATTATGATTAGCAACTTCAAAACAGCTTGAATAATTTTGGAGAGCAATGGAATTTGAATCCAGGAGATGGAGCATTTTATGGTCCTAAGGTTAGTGACTCAGCATTTCAATATGACTTTGGGATGGACAGAAATGCAGATGCACTGCAGGTGAACTATATTTAGTAACTGTGTTATTTTGTTTCACAGATTGATATTAAAATCAAAGATGCAATTGGTAGGTACCATCAATGTGCTACCATCCAACTTGACTTCCAGCTACCCATTCGGTTTAATCTTACTTATGTTGGGTGAGTTAAGCTAAGTATCTTGCTTTTTAAAATGAAATTAAACAATAGCTTTCATTATCTGTCATTCCCTTTAGGTTCTAATGCTGTATTGCTCATTTAACTAATGATTAGCTTGTACATCAGTCAGCTGGTAGGGAGAGCAAACACCCCCAACTGAGTAGAGGAGCGAGTCATGAACTTGAAGATATTTTCTCAATGATAGCTCACTTTAATTGTAAACGCAGGAAAATCTCATCCTCTGTCTTGTCTGCCAGTTTTGAAGACAATTGATCATAAGTTGTGCTAAAACCCCCTCAGCTGAGTCAGTTTTCATTTTCACCCTAGTCATTGTGTCTCCTTGGAAGACCTGGCACACAAATTCAAACATGCCCTAAGGAGCAAGCGTGTTTGTACTAAGTGGTTCTTTATTTTTATCAGATTAAATTAGTTACCTTTGAACATAAATCAAGTGCAAACAACACTTAGTGAAAATCTGGCTGGTTTCCAGCTAGGCCCACTGAGTGAATTAGTCTTAGTGCCATGTTGATTTGAATACTCATTTTCTGGGTTGTATTTCTTGCTGTGTTTGATTCTGCATATCATGAATTTGGGGAAGAAAGAATAAGAATCTTTGTAATTTTTTGGTCCTGTGGTATATTCTACAGTAGATGTCATAACTTTTATGATAGGTGATAATATTGTTACGAACTGGCTTTTTTCCTAAAAAGCCAGTTTTTTAAATGTCAGGATTCTAATTTAAGTGAGGTAATGAATAGTAAGGGCAGGTAAGATCCTGTGCGACAAAATAAAAGCAAGTCCTAATGGAAAGAGAGTGCAAGGAAGAACATAAAATATTAAAATGCACAAAAATGGTGCTGAGTCAGTCAAGTGTCTTCTCAAATTTAAGAGTGTCTCTGCCACTAGCTATAGGCATGATTATTTTAAATTACAATTCCTTTAAAAGCCCAGCTGACTTGAAGTACATTTTTAATAAAACCAGTAGATTTTTCATAAGTATAACTAACTAAATTTTGTCTTTCTGTTAAAAGTAGAATCAAAAATATTAGTAGGATTACATGTGTATGAGCTAAGATAACTTTATTTTTAAAAATCACTTTATTTTTTTTCAGTAAAGATGGTGATGACAAGAAAAGGCCAGTGATCATTCACAGAGCTATTTTGGGATCTGTGGAGAGAATGATAGCTATTCTAGCAGAAAATTATGGAGGAAAATGGTATGTGGCACAAATGGAATTCTAAGAAGACTTTAACAAAATAGAAACTACATATCCTTGCTATTGTCCCATATATTATAATGCAAAAATAATATCTCTAAAATTTTCTCAAAATTAGTAAGTAAGATTACAAGAAAAGTCGAGTTTTCTGGTCTGAGTTGTATGATATCCATACAGTTTCATGAGACTGCAGAAGAAAACGAAAAGAAAAATAATGCAGAAATAGGAATTGTAATTGAATGTGTAAGTCCTGCATTATTCTCGTTCCTTTTTTCTTAAAAATCATGCTTTTGTATCAGGAGGATGTCAGATGTTAGTAAAGCAATTATTTGTGTGTAAACAGACATTAATTAATCCTAATATGTGAAATATTTTTGTACTTCTAAGGTTGATGATTTTATCTTGGATAAGATTGGGAAATATTTCTTCATGAATGTATTTAAAGTACTAAGGAAGAGCTAATTCTTATTTTCAGTCACCTGTCTGACAGTCCACCTTTCACTGTAAAGTTATAGATAAAAGTAAAAATTATGCAGAAAAAAATCTGTTTAAAGTTGTGAAGTCAGCTGGGAAGAAAACAGAAGGTCCAGCTTCCCCATATGTCATTTTACTGGATTCAATCTGTTTTCTACTTTATGTGAGCTTGAAAAGAGGGAGATAATACACTATCCAACATCCTTAGCTAACGTAAATAATTCTATACAGAAATTATTATTGTGGAGCATGACTATGGCTGTGACTGGAAATGTAAAATGCACCTTTGTTTCCTGTGTGTCCTGTGCTGGCCAGGCCATTCTGGCTGTCTCCACGGCAGGTGATGGTTGTGCCCGTGGGCCCCACCTCGGAACAGTACGCCCAGCAGGTGAGAGGGGAGCTTGCCTTCTTATGGCAGCAGGCAGATCTCACAGATCCTTGGGCACTTGTCCTAGAACAGGGAATTAATGCTTAGTTACTCTGGAGACACGCTTGGGGGGACAGGTACATTTTTCAATATAAAAGTTTCAGTCCAAAATTTGTATATGTCTGCGTAAGGGGTATATATCTTCAAGTATTTTGGGTTCTTATTACGTACATACTTCTGTAATTATTAAAGGAAAAAGTATCCTGGATGACAAACCTTATACAGCTAATGCTTCATCACAGTACTCTCTAAGAAGGCAGAGCCAGTTTCTTCTATTTCCCACCATGTATGTTCTTGACTACATCACTTTTGGACCATGGTTGGTTTTACCCCTGTCCCACGCTTTCCTTTTAATGCAAGAATAAGTGTATTTGTTCCTTCTTCTCTTTCTCCTTTCTCAAACTGAGGACATGTTTTTGACATGCAGCAGCAGAGCAGCACATGTTTGATGTAGATATTATCTTGTATTGTCTCCCAGCTGAGGTGCTGCTGTGTGTGCAGGTTTCTTCAGATAGCTTCATTGAATTCCTTGTAATCATCCACAAGAATGAAATCATGCATATGCATGAATTAATTATTGGGAGACAACAGTAATTGCAACTTTTTAAAATGCATGTTGTAAACTATATAGTAATACTAATAGGGTTTTGGTTTCTTTGGGTTTTTTTAGGTTTGCAACCAATTTTTTGAAGCAGGATTTATGTCAGATGTGGATCTAGATCAAAGTTGCACATTAAACAAGAAAATTAGAAATGCACAGCTGGCTCAATATAACTTCATTTTAGGTAATGGCAGCATCTTACATTTCTGAATATCATTTAAATTCTAATGTTGGACCAAGTTTTTTCTAGGCTCCTTTTCTCATGTAGATTGTGTAATATTTTGTGCTATGTCTTGCAGTGGTTGGAGAAAAGGAGAAAGCAAATAATGCTGTCAATGTGCGAACAAGAGACAACAAAGTTCATGGAGAGATTTCAGTGTCTTCTGCTATTGAAAAACTCAAGAAATTTAAGACTTCGCAAGTTCCAAATGCAGAAGAAGAATTCTGATGCTGCTGCTAGGGAAAAAATTATTAGCTGCCTATGTAAAATGTTTTTCTTCCTGCACAGCAGTGATGCTCATCTGAGAGAATTTTCAGTTAGTGGATACACAAAATTAGCAAATGTAGCACTGTTGGTGCTCCAGGAAAAGCATGAGAGGACAGATGCACCTGCCAACTCCTTTAACAATCGCATGGGTTTCCAATCTGCCTGAATTGCAGAATGCTTGTTTAGAAAGTCCTACACCTCTGATGTGGTGGGTTTGCTGTGGAAATAAGCCAGGGCTGTACAATGGTGGAGGCTGGGAAGGACAGGGGATGCTGCTGGGAGTGCTGAGCTCCCTCAGTCACTGAGCGGGTACCTGGCTGTGACCTGGCAGCCAGAGCTTGGCACTGCGTAGGTGCCTCAGGAGCAGTTTGGATTAGGTTTTTTTCTAGCTCCAGATGGTAACAAAAATTTGAGGGGATGGGGGAGGATATGAATAGCTTGGTTGTTTCAGAATGTGTGTTCACAGACTATGAATGCACTGGAGTGTTTGTTGGGAGTCTCAGTGTAACAAGGCACTCGTGGAGTTGGTGTGATGACTGGTTGCTGTAATGGTGGTTGCCAAAAATGCAGTTGAATTACTATAACTGTGTGTGAAGTGTTCATTTTCCTCTGTTTGCTGTTGTTTTGGCTTTTTACTAAAACAAAACAAAAACTTGGAAAGACCTTTCTGTGTGTAATTTATTACTTATTTGCTGGGAGTAGTTAGAATGCTGAAAAGGAGCAGAGGACAATTTTAATTTTAAAACAGTGTCTTGGACTTGAAACTGGTTGTATTTCTGTTTTGTTTATGCTTAGAAGTGATTTTAAAGTTGCCATTGCAGGCAATTGAACGGGATTTTTTGAGAGATGAATTTTTACCTTTTTTTTCACTTCATTGTGCTGTTATTTAGTTAACAAGCTTAGATAGGGTTTAGTGTATTGCTCAATTATCTAAGCTATACAGCTCTAGGTGTGATTTAAATATCACAGCCATGAAGCAGAAACTACAATTTAGTGCAGAAATATTGACACAAATACAAAGTGTTATAGATGGCGATTGGTCAGGCCGAATAAATAAAATTTCGAGAGCCAAATTAAAAGATAAAAATAATAGGATTTATTTTAGCGAAACAAAATGACAGAATTTCATGCCACAATAAGGTAAAGCAATGCTCGAGCATTGGGTGAACCAGGACTCTGCCCCTGTCACAGCAGTCCGGTGAGGTCCACGATTTTCTGCTCACCGTGCTCAGATTTTATACAGTTTATTTAGCCTAGGGCAAAGAACTCTTTTGTTTCTTGGAATATTTAGACCTCATCCTTTCAGTCCGATGTTGAGA
>VYXF01010846.1:2634865-2655373 GCA_013397295.1 Polioptila caerulea | reverse complement strand
CGCATCGCGGCGCTCCCGATCCCTCAGGCGGCCGTTCCCGCAGAGCCGCGCGCAGCGCCCGCGCCAGCACAGCCGTGCCTCCCAAACCGCCCCTCTGTTCCATCGCTCCGTCAGAGAACTGCTTACATTGCTTCGTTAAATGGCATTGTTCAGTACAAAATACTGCATAAAATCTGCTTCCTGAGCGGTGCTTTTAATTCTCATGAATCAAAAAATAAGATTGAATGGAAATAAATGTAATTCCTTGTCGTAAAGGAACAATTCAATTTCTAATGCTCTTTCTAATGTTTAACATAAGTATCCCACTATTAGTAGAGCAGGAAAACATTTTTTTTCTAATCTTATTACACTTTTTACTTGCATTTTTGTATCGGAGTGCTGAAACCAAACTGTTTCTGAAGATAAATTTAGTTCTAGAAATTTCACTATCTCCATGTTCTTGTCTTGTAGCGGGATCTTTGATGACAACAAAGCTTTCACAGCCACAGTCTACACTGGCAAAAAGCCTAACTTCAACAAGTACAAATGCTCCCTATTTTAAAGCATTAGGTAAGGTATTGTGTTGTTTCTTTTGGTTGTTATCTGTGGATCCTTCTCAGTCTTGAGGTCAAAAGTTCTTGAATTGGTTCTTAGAAACCTGTACCTGTATGATTTCACAGTGGTAAGAAGCATTGCAGTGTAACACATTATTAATTACTCTTCAATGACACTAACAATTACTTTGGGTTATCTAATTAGACAACTGGTCTATATATGAACGAGAAAATGGTAGGTTAAAGTACCATTGTGGTGTCTGTATGTGGTTTATGCCCCTCAGGATGGTGGAAGTTCTTGAAAGACTCCTGCATCCTGCAATAGCTTGTACTTGTTCCCTGTCCACCATCAGTACAGCTTTGTGGCTCGCTGAGGGTGCATTGGGACTGACAGAAATGCTCTTCTTGCTGGCAGTTTAAGAGGTGATTGTGTACACATGCAAACAGCAAATGGCTGAGGTAGCTGTAGCCCTAATTAGAGCTCAGCTCAAAGTAGGTTACCTGTGTCACCCCGCTGCTATTCCTGAACTGATTACTTCTGCTGAGGAGCGCTGGCTGAGGCAGCACTAATCCCCTTAAGCTCAGTCCTGGTGCTGTGCTGAAGTGTTGGCTGGTGTCCTGTATGGAGCCCTGTGGCTGCTCTGGCTCTCACAGCACAGGCTGGGAATGCTGCTTCATGTATAGTGAGGGTAGGCCTTTATACAGCATCAGTGCATGTGTTTGTCTATGCGTATGTATAAAAAAAAGTATATATATACTTTAGACTATATAGCTTTTTTTTTTACCTGGGTTCTTAATTTACTTATTGCACCTTTCAGAAAGTACAGAAATTCCACCTTATGTGACTAATTGTCCCAGCAACGGGCTTTGCAGTAGATTGCCACCAGACTGCATGACATGTAACACAAACTATTCCTGTATCTATGGGAAGACGGCAACTTTTGATTGCAAAGTCAAGCCACATGTTCATTGTGTTGTAAGTAACCTGTTACTCTTAACCCCAGATTTAACTAGTTAAACTGTGGCATCTTGTCTTAAAATGCAGAATATTGATTTCCAGGTTCTGATGTAGGCAGGTGTGCAGTTCTGTGATTAGTTTGATCACTCACTGTGGGTTGTGGAAGAGGCAGGCCTACCCTTCCCTGGTTTGCCTTTCTTGCCTTGGATCTTTCATTACCTAGCCTTTGTGTTAAACCGCTCCAAACATTTTGAGAGAGGGGAGGCTAAATATCTGTCAGAGCTACAAACTGACCTTACAGGTGAGACTAAATGAGTCCTTTTGGCAGCAGCCTTAGATGGAAGGAATCAGGAATGTTAAACATGACTTTGATATCTCTTTGGTGGTTTTCTATTCTGCTCTATAAGAGGTATCAAACAGAACAATTGTTCTTCTGCCCAAAACGTCTACTCATGAAATCTAATTTGATACACCACGTTGATTTTTGGTTTTAATACTATTGAAGTGATGATGCTGTCCTTTTACAGGATGAGAATAACCATGAGCAGGAGAACTTTACAATCAACATGACATGCCAGTTTTGCTGGCAGCTTGCCACAAGTGATTATGTCTGTACCAATTCCACAAACTGCATGACAGTGTCCTGCCCTCGACAACGATACAATGCAACTTGCACAGTTCGGGATCACATTCATTGTCTAGGTAAGGTGGGCAAAGACAGGTTTCTGTAAAGGATTTTTCACATATTTTGTAATGGGTGAATACAAAGATTGTTTATGTCCTCTTGCAATAACAGCCTGCACCTTGATCAATCTATTGATTTTTTTTTTTTTTGTTACATTTCATTTTTTAGCATGATAGCGACATCTAACTGCAGACATTGGCTTATTGTACTGTTGTATATTGTCACACCAGAGAAAACTGTTCTTTTTATGTTTTGTCAGCTTCTGTGAGTTAAACTTATTTGAACCTACCTAGTGGTCTGATTCTTGGACCACTAATAGAATCATTATCAAATGTCTCCATAGGCCAATTAAAGACAATGATGCTGGTTCCATCCAGCTAGGCTTAATTCTCCCTCTGTTTGTTCACTGACTTTTCTGATATGAGACCAAGGTTGAGGGAACAGAGGGAATAAATGAGGGTGTAAATGAGCTTTTGTGTTGATAGTTGGTTCTCAGTTAGTGTCAACCCTTTTAGACTCCTTTTAGAAAAATATAGTATCTTCTTCCTTGTCATTTTCTCCCTTATTGTATGGCCTTTGTTTATTGCATTAAAGTTTTAATATTTTCCAATGTTTAGGTAACCGTGTCTTTCCTAAGATGCTCTATTGCAACTGGACTGGAGGTTATAAGTGGTCTACTGCCTTGGCACTAAGGTAAGCAGGAACTATTGAATAATATCAAGCTAAAATAGATCAGTTTTCTTTAAAATCTTCAGGTTCTGTGGTTTTCTGCTTGGTATTTTTTTAAGGTGTGCCAAATAACCAGTATTTCAGGCAATCTAGCTTGAAATGGTGGGCATAAGAATGCATGAATGGTTCACATGCAACAATGCTAGCTGTCTTCAGCAAACACAGCTGAAGGAAAAACACTTGGGTACCCAAGCTCAGTTGCTCTAAAAATAATAATAATTAATCCTATTTTTGTTCTTATAGCATCACCCTTGGTGGATTTGGTGCCGATCGTTTCTATTTGGGTCAGTGGCGGGAAGGTCTGGGAAAACTCTTCAGCTTCGGTGGACTTGGAATATGGACACTAATTGATGTGCTGCTAATAGGTGTTGGCTATGTGGGACCTGCAGATGGATCTCTCTATATTTAAATGTGGGTGCAATGTGTTTCAGAGAGGAGTCATTGCCTGCAAAGGGCTCTAAATAAACGAATGTGGAGGTTTGATCCTTTAAGGTAGAATGAAGAACAACTGTTTGTTCTGTGCGCATACATTTTAATGTACAGTATCTGTACTTGGTTTGCCTTTAACTAAGGTCAAATAAAAGAGTGGATCACTGAGTAAGTTGAAATTAATTTCATTTCTTCTATGGACATGGTATTTTTCTATGAAAAAAAGTTGAGCAGCTAACCAAATTCTCCCCTGTGCTTGAACTTGGATGATCTGTCAGGGTCCCAAAGAGCTGCAAACTAACTTGAATATTGAATTGTTTATTTCATATTTCTATGCTGGAATTTAACTCTAAAGCTAACTTCCCTGAATATGTCAGTATTTTTTTTTTGTATTTTTGGGAGGATAATTTATTTGCCTGAGTTATGTGGGTAGTATGTAAATCACCATGTTTTATGATGTTAATTACATTAACTTCTTGGTTTGGGACATAGCAAGAGCTAATATCTGCTTAGGGACTCGACTTTAAATTGTGGGGGGTTTAGAATTAGACTGCAGTAATACTAAAGGCTAAATATGAAATAATTGAAATAGACTTTTTTTGATCCAGAATAACTTGGTTTTGGTTGGATTTAACCTACATATCAGTGAAAGTTACAGTTCCTATTCTTGTGCTAGCAGTCTTGCCAAATTACCTTTTAAAAAGGGTTGGCAATACAATCGATGAGTTTATCCATTTCGGACTTTGTGACGCGATAATGTAGCGGACTAGTGCCATTACAGGACAGTAACTTTGTGTAGTCGCGGTGAATGCCCGGCCGTGCGTGCGCGCCCCTCGCCCGGGGCTCGGGCGGCCGCTGCTGTAGCCCCGCGGTGCCGTCGGGCTGGAAATGCTATCGCTTCAATAAACTGAGCCTCGAAGCTTTCCTGGTATTACTACTGGCGGTGTTTGTCGGGGCCTCGCTGCAGCGGCGAGGGGCGGGGCGGAGCGGCGGCCGCGGCTCCGCGCGGTGCCGNCGGGCCGGGGCTCGTCCCGCCCCGCCGGCACAGGAGCCACCATGGCGGCAGAGCGGGACCGCGAGCGGGAGCTGCGCTTCTACCGACGGCTGCCCAAAGCGGTGAGCGGCGGGGGCGGCGGGCCCGGACCCTCCTCCGGCGGCAGCGGGCTCGGGCTTGGGCTGCAGACGAAGAGACAGAGCGACAGACGCTGCTGCTGTCTCGGAGCTCTTCCCAAACGCGCGTGTTCTGAGGGCCTTAACCCACCACAAAATGCAGCCGGGTGTCTGCCTGTTCGGTTTGTTTACAGACCTTAATGACTAAACTAATTGCAATTAAATCAGTTGAGCGCGATCTTCATTTTCTCTTTTTGTGTTATTTCCCCTCAGTCTAGCCAAGAAGTCTGGCTCAGATAATGCTTTTTCTCCATGTCCCAAGGGTGTGCCTCACTTCTGGCATATCAGTGCAAGCCTTCCGTAGGGGTGCGTGCGGATTTATCGGCGTTCGTGTGCCGCGCTCACCAAACCCCGAGGGCACGTACTCCAGCACAGAGCTTGTACGAGCGGTGCACGGGGCCACCAGCAGACTCACTTCGGACCACACCATCCTTGCATTCCAGTGTTCCTTTTCACTAAGTTGCTTTCCAGGGTGTATGTTTAATGTCTGACAGAATTCTGGAGGTAATTGTAAGCTTATGAAAAATATAAGACGGTTGTAGCAGTCTATATCTAGCTCAGTCACCAAAAGCTGTAAGCAGTCACAGCTGGTGCTTAGTTGGAATTACAATGTTTTCCAATGTAAAGCTTGAAGAGAAGTATTTATGGCATTTTTCTTTTCCTATTAAGAATGGATGTATACAGGGAAAGGAGAGGGAGGTAACAAAGTAGATGCTTTGTAGATACATTTTGAATGAGTTGGGAGGGCTCTGGAGACCGACTCCACAACTCCGGAGGGAGGAGATAAGAAAGTAGCAAAGGTGAAGTGAGGAATGGAGCTGAGGATCATAGGTTTGGAGCCCAAAGTCAGGATGTCAGTAGGAAATCAGGCAAAGGAGTGCAGTTACTGCAGTTGCTGTGCGTGGCAGAGTCTTGCCACGTTTCTGGTGTGAGTTTAAACTTCAGAATATGAACAAAAGGAAAGGGAGTGGGTAGATACCTGTTGATATTTTTGAATGATGAACATGTACGTTTAACTCACAGTGGATGGGGAGAGTTCTTGAATCCTTGCTGTACTTTTTGTAATTCTGAGGTGGCTGTTGGCTTCCTCCTCACCTTGGATCACATCACCTCAAGAATTGTCTGGAGAGCTCTCTATGCTCCATGCTGAGCCAGCTGTACTCCCAGTGGAGACCAGTGCCAACAGCAACCATCAAGTGAGAGGGAAGAAATAGGGCAGGTCTCAGTTGAACCAGTGCTTGCAAAAACCTAAGGAAGTTATTATTAGCCACAATGCAGATAACTGTTATTTTCAAACTCAGAGTGTAACACTGATGAGAACAGTAGTACAAACAAGGTACAGAAGCCATCCTTTTCATAAATCCATAGGATTTTTATTTCTGTAGGAACTCCATGCTCATTTGAATGGCTGTATCAGTTCTGCTACTATGAAGAAACTTATGGCCCAGAAACCAAACCTTCAGATCCAGAATGGAATGACTGTGATTGACAAAGGAAAGAAAAGAACCTTGGATGAGTGAGTATACGCATATGTGTGATGAACACTTACCAAAGTTTTTTTAATTAAGTTGAAAACAGAAATGTGTGGCCTAACACACTAATTACAGAAAATATGTTTTTAAGTTTTACAGCATAATCTCATAGATTTTTTTTATATTTGTATCTACAGAGTAATTTCTTAGCTGCTTGCAAACTAAAAGGAAAAGTCTTGTTGATTAATTCCTTCTTTGAAGGGTTGAAATTCTTCACTTAGGTCCTATGCTTTTCAGAGAAAATTGATTCATATAGTTTGCTTTTTTTGAAATTTCATGTTTTCCTTTTCCTTCAAAAAGCTTTGTGGTAGTAACAACTTTTGTTACAAATGCTTTGTTAGTATCTAAAATCAGAAATTGCTGTTCAGATGGTTCTTTGTATTTCAAACTACAATCTGGTTAGTTGACTCCAGTGTATAGGTGTTTTTTCCTAAATATGTATTCAGTGTCTTTCCAATTATTTTTTTAAATTTTATTTTAGATGTTTTCAGATGTTTCAGATCATCTATCAAGTTACCACAAGGACTGAAGATATTTTAGTGGTAAATTAATTAAAAGTTCACTTAAACAGGCAAGCAATACACACAGTCACAATCAGTTAGATAAGAGCATTGGGTTCCAAGTAACAATATCAACAATGTTCCCTTTCAATTGAAGGTCAAAATAATTATTGTAAAACACTTGAACTCACTTCACTATCCCTGAAGGAATCAAAGGTGCCTTCTGTGTGGTAGTATTTCCTCAGACATAGGGACCACTAAAAACACATTGGGCCTGAAAACATTGCAAGTGTTTCACAACAAAAAATAACTGGGTCTTTTAGTTATAAAGTAAAATATAACAAATTATAAGTATCGATTTTGTGATGTTGAATGCACTTTTACTTAATCAGATAACTAAAGATGTCATTAAAGAATTTGCTGATGATGGTGTCAAGTATCTGGAACTGAGAAGCACTCCAAGAGAAGAAAATTCCACAGGTACAATCTGTTCTGGTTTTTAATTTGTGATCTTCTTGCAATGTAAAACTTAGTTTAAAACTATGTTAATAACAAGTAAAGTCAAATTTAGTTGGCACAATAAAAATGTGCTTTAAATATGAAAGCCAAGATTTAACCATGTAAAAGCATGTCACTTTCCTATTAGATTTTTGAGGACAAAAATGTGTTGGTCATAACTCTACGACCCACAAGATTGGGTTATTCACTAGAAAGTGGCATCTGAGTCTGCTAATATTTTTAATAGCTGATAGATTTTACTTTTGTTATTTTGTTTTTTTCTTCTAGATGTAGCTCAGTAGAAACACATAATAAAAGTCCTATTGCAATTATCTGGTTCACACAAAGTCATTTTAGTTTTTCTAAATGCTTAGGAGGTTTAGTTCAAGTGTGTGCTTCACAGTAAAGCTGTATTTAGAAATAGAATTAGAATTACATGGGTTAGAAGACTGTATGGTCTAAAATCAAAGGTGCAACATGAAACTTAAAAGACTAGAGAGCTGGGTCTGCAATAAAATAAAAATAATTTAAAATACGTTTGTTCCAAATGTGTGCATGTGTTTGCAGGTATGACCAAAAGGATGTATGTTGAAACTGTACTTGAGGGTATAAAGCAGTGTCAAGAAGAAGGCTTGGATATAGATGTAAGGTAAATAAAGCATGTGGAATACCTCTATTTCAAGGTTTTGTGTAGGCTGATGCTTGGTCATGTTTGCAGAGAGGTTTACAAGCCATCAGTACAGGATAGAGAATTGGTTTTAGATCAGATTACATGGAGTGAAAACAGGTAATTCATATGGAAACCTGACTTTTTATCTTCTTTTTTACTGCTAAAGAAGAAAACTGGGTAAAACCTCTCATCTCTTAAGACTGTCCATTCTTTGCAACATTTTCAAGAAAATAAGTGTTTTTCATGGAATTGACTCCTTTTTCACAGCTTAGCTTTGTTGCAAAGATTTTGTTTGATTTGCTGTACAAGCAGCCTGCTGTAAAGAAGAGCTGGTCCTGACCAGCAGAGAAGTTTCAGAATGTGTCAGTGGTTGTTTGGAGACAGTTTGCTCTCCTGTCTTTTATAGCCTCAGTAGCAACCCTTAGTAGATTTATTTGTGAAAGCTGAAGAATTTTTGTCCTTCATGTGTGGTATTGCATGTCATGAGCTGACTTATTTATCTGTTTGTGTCCCTCTGCACTTTGGTTCCTTCATTCCTAGAACAGTTTCCTATACAAATATTCTTTATACTCAGCCATGAAGGATATGAAGTGCCATTTTTTGTTGGCATCAGATCTGTTGAGTTCCTGATATTACAGCTTGTATATAATTTTATAATAATTTAATTTAATAATTTAATTAATTTCTATCCCAGGCTGTTAATAGCAATAAACAGAAGAGATGGCCCAACAGTTGCTAAGCAGACTGTTAAACTTGCTGAAGAGTTCCTGCTTTCCAGTGATGGGGTTGTAGTAGGACTTGACCTCAGTGGTGATCCCACTGTAAGTTTTTGGTTTATTTTAGTCTGTTCTTGAAGATAAATGTATAATGTTGTGTAACAGCAGGTGGTTCTAGCCATAGTTTTTTCTCACAAGTTTTTGTCTGATTTCTGTGCCTAGCTGGAGTGGATCAGTTGATACTGGGTCAATCCCTGTTGCTGTAAGGGGCAGATACTCCAACAAAGAACCCTTAGATTAGTATGTGACTGAGAAAAGAACCATCAAAAAGCAATGTTTCTCTGGGAAGTGTCTGTACCTGAGTTGTCCCAGTCAGATTAACTGGGTGGAGGCAAGTTGTCAATAGTTTGAATTTTGTTTATCTGCACCAAATGCTCACTTTGTATTAAGAAAGCAAAAATGTTTGAGGGCAGCTGTCAAGCTGAAGAGCAAGAGCTCTAGGTGGTAGCTGTGTAAAAAGTATCAAAATCAAGACAATTGGCTTGTAAGTTGTAGGCCTCATCTGAGCTACTGGTGTTTGATCCATTGGTCTAAACCATATGGCAGAGGGTTTGACTTGCTGCCTTCCAAACTGAACTAATGGGAAAAGTGGAATAATTAAATGTACCTGTATTTGAATGTGCTTCTTGGATGTTGCTAGACTTCTTATTTATGCTAATGACAGGGATTTTGTCAAATAAGCTGTAGAATAGTGACGTGTTCCTGTTTTCCAGGTGGGACATGGTCAAGATTTTTTGGAACCACTCTCAGAAGCAAAAAAAGCAGGTCTAAAGCTGGCACTGCATCTTTCTGAGGTAAAAGGTTTTTTTATTTTGGTGCTTCTCTGTAATTGTCATTTTGTGAAAGTCTCAATGAAACTAAAATTACCTTCTGTGCAGTTTGAACTTCTCAGGCCAGAGTATCAATGGTTTGGGGCATTTGAGAAGAGTCGAGAAAACAAGGAGAAATCTCCCACCTTTTGTTCTAAATCAGAACAGTCAGATTATTGCTTCCTGTACTATATCTATTGTGGGTTTAGGTGTGACATTGAAATTAGAAGCTTTCAGAGATGTCCACTGCTTTCTTCCTGATATTATATTAGAAATCATTTGTAGTGAAATCCACACAGTTTCATGAGCAGTGAGCTCTGTCAGTTCCACAGGTATCAGTAGAAAGAGTTGGGCTTCTGCTCAAATGGTGGCTGAAATTGGCTCTGAGGAGTCCAATAAATACTGAAGACAGTTACTTCTTCAGGAAATTAAGCAGGACATATGATGTCATCAGGATATTTATACTTGTTTCTATTTCACTAACACTTTCTTTTGGATAAGAGATGCCATGAAAGTAGAACTGAAAGTCCATTGTAATTATAGAATGTGCTGTTTTATGCTGCCTTGACAGAATGTGAAATATATCCTCTCTAGATTCCAAATCAAGAAGAGGAGACCAAGATTCTCCTGGGCCTGCCTCCTGACAGAATTGGACATGGAACATTTCTCAACTCCACAGCAGCAGGTTCTGAAGAGATAGTGTCACTGGTTCAGCAGAATCACATTCCTATTGGTAAGGAAAAAAATATTTACTATGACTTGATCTCTGGATATCAGAACAGGATAGGTACTGCTGATCTAGTGACACCAGTTTGTCTCTGACTGGAGGTGACTTGGACAAATGTGGCAATGAGACTTGCCCATAAAGGTACACTCAGGACACTTGTGGGGTTTTTGGCACCTTTGTGGCAGCAGGCAAAAGATAATATCTCAGATGGAAGCAAAACCAAGTCATAATTTGTCATTACTGTACAAGACTATGTAGTGGTTCTGTGCCTGGTTTGCAAGCTCCCTAAATTTTGTACTCCAAAGAAATTGATTAGCAAACTTTTCTTAAAAGAAATTATCAAAGAAGCATAGAAAATCAAGGAAGCAACAGCAGCTGATTTTTATTTTTATTCAGGAACTTTCTAAGACAATTAACATGTCTCTAGTTTTAATATATGTCCTCATTTCTTTTTCTGTTTTTCCCTTAGAATTTTGCATGACATCAAACATAAAATCTCAGACAGTGCCTTCCTGTGACAAACACCATTTTGGATACTGGTACAGCATGGGCCATCCTGCAGTGCTTTGTGTAAGTTTTTTGATTTTTAAGCATGTATTTAGGCAAAGGGCTAAACTTGGGAAGTTGGAGAAGTCTTTCTCTGTTTATGGATCAGAACTGACTTACAATTTCTGACCTTGTAGCAAATAATTTCTTTTTAGGAAATCATAATGTCCTGTTTGAGAAATGCTTTTAATTGAAATGGGAATTGCTAGTATTTACCTTGGTTCTACTGTAAAGGCCTTTTTTCTGTGGGATAAGGTGATCAACTATACAAGAAGTGGAACTTCATAACTCTTTGCACAATGACAGATTTCTCTTAAACCCATGGCTCCAGTGCTTGCATATGCACCTGTGCTTACCTGGGTGTTCATTGTGTTGAGCAGAGCTCCTTTGTTCTCTTGATAGCTCATTAGGGTCTTTAATCATTGAAGGTGCCAAGTACTTGTACTGCCATTGGCAGGGCTTTACTATTATCCTGTTAGTTTAACCCCCATAAACCATAGCATTGTCCAAGTGTATATATATATATATATATATATATATATATATATATATATTTNTTATGTTATAACATTGTACTTATCTGGGGAAAGGGAAAAGAAGAATAAGGAGACCTGCACATACTGGCATACCTTGAATATATGAAGCATTTGATAGTCATCTTTCTAGCAATTTTAGTAGGAAATTCTATTTTCTTGATAATCATGTAGTCATTTTAAGAAATTTTCTTACATGTTTGAATAATTTAGTCATTTTTAGTGAGAATAGGGCAAATAAAGAATGAAATAACCATGCACAGATGAAAGAACAGTGTAATAAAATGTGGAACAGCAAGATAAAACTGGTTTGAATGTGTAGAAAAAGCCTTTTTGATACAGAGGAACTAATTTAAACTTTTTTATTTCTTTCCTTTCAATTTAACTCCAGACTGATGATAAAGGCATCTTTGCAACTGATCTCTCGCAAGAATATGAGCTGGTTGCAAAAACATTTAATCTGACTCGATCACAGATGTGGGATCTTTCCTATGAATCAATCAACTATATTTTTGCTTCAGACACAGTAAAATCCAAGCTAAGGGAACAATGGTGTAAGCTGAAGCCAGCTCTATTTGATTAATCACTGTTGTCCTAAATAGCTCGGGTGTATTAGCTGAGTTAATAAGATTTTTTTACTGAAGTCCACAGCTTTTTTCAGACCTCAGGGTTTTAAACCCAGCCATAGACTGCCTGTGCAAAATGAAGGCAACTGGAATGCATCCCTTATTACTGGGGACAGAAATAAATGTTCTTTTGGTAGTTGGGAAGGGCTCTCAAAACTGGAAACTAAAATACCAAATGTGCTGTCACCTTGTTTCTCTTGAGCTGATATGACATTTAAAAAAAATACTTAGTTGAAATATGTCATCATAATGTAAACATTTGAGAGCTGGAACAAAATGAAGGGAGAGCTATTGGTGTTTAAAACATCTCTGTTGGCAGCATTCCGCCAAGCAGTTTGAATGTGTGGTGTGTATTTTGGGGGTTTGTATTGTTTTCAGGTTTTGAGCTGTGGATTGAATATGAAGACAGAAACAAACTCAGGGAGAATGAAATATTTATCCCAAGGAATTAATATTGTATCTGGTTTTATTGCTGTACATGTATGACTGAAGCTGCCGTGGGTTGAGTAGTGTGTGGAGGTCTCTGCTGGTGCCCTGGGCACTGGTGGTGCGTAGGCACTTAAGAATCTTGAATGCCTTTAGTAACTGAGCTACTTGGCAAAGTGGTCTCATTCTTAAAATGCGCTTTAGAATTGCTGTTTGTTGTGTTAAAAAAGCAATAAAATAGCCTCAAGCTCCATGTTTTTGAAACCACCACTTCAAGGTGTGCATGTGTGTGTTTGAGCTCTACAGAAGAGAAGCAGGATTCTGTGGGGTGAGTCCCTGGAGCAGTGTGCTGCCTGCCAGCCTCTCCCCTGCTGCTCTGGCAGCCCCTGGCTTTCCCTACCCTGGGCAGTCACAGGGTTCACTCTGCCCTCTCCAAGCACCTGCCTGTGTGTTCTGGTGCTGAGAGCTCACAAACTCTGTGAATGTGCACATGCTGCAGTTTGTGTAATGGGAGTCAGGAGGCACCTGGAGGATTCCTTTGGTGTGCAGTAAAAGAACCAGGAATATAAGAGGGTGGCTGAAGAGCAACACACAGAAGTGGGATTTCGGTATATGGGAGACTAACTGTGTGTTACCACAGTTATTTACACAGCAGAAATGTTACACTTAGGAAGTTGGACAGGACATGGACTTCTGGAAGGAGGAATCACCAGCTGATGAGACCTTTGTCATACACAGTTCCCAAGCTGACCATTGCAACTTGAAATGCTCTTACAGTCCCTGGGCTAGTTTTCCAGAGTTGAACTTTTGTAAGTAAAACTGCTGTTTCCTTCTTTGACTTCATGTAGCATTATAGTTAATTTTAATTTAAGCACTTCTTGCTGAGCCTGTTTGTCAAATTCTGAGTTAGCAGTGATATGACCACTGTTTAGTTTATAATATTGTATAAAAATGACTGTTACACACTGAGTGAAGCATCATAGAATTAACCATCAGTAATTGCGCAGAGAAGATTTTTTTCCCTGAATGCAATGGAAATTTTGTGTAACTGCTACGAAAATTTCACTTGGTATGAGGTTTAAGTTATCAATTCATGTGTAGGTCAACTTATTTTTAAAGTAAACAAAATAGATCTAGAGTTAATATTTTTATTTCCATCTGATTATACAAGAGAACATTTACAGAGCAGTCTCCAGTGCTCAGAGTCTTTATTCATGAAAATGCACACTGGTCCTATTGAACAATACTGCTTTGGTGATGTATGTGAGAACAACTGCTCTCTGTGGCATTGGTTTCTCAGTTCCTTCTGAAGCAAACACAGGAAGTCAAAACCTCAGCTCCTTATGATGAGACTGGTAACATTCCATTGCTTTTCATAATACAACCACTAAACCATAGGTTTAAGATTCTCAGGATCCTAGCTTGGCGAATAATGTACTTACATCAATGATTTATATGCCTGCTTGAATATTTAGGTGTTTCAAAATAATACATTAAAAAGAATGGATGCAGGTAAGGGCCCTGCATTAGCTAAGTGATCCAGCTGATTAAAAGGCTGGCACATCCCTCCTGTGAGGCCAAGAGAGTGGGCACTGGTCAGATTGGAGTGGGCTCTGGGGGAGGATCTCATCAAGGTTTTTAAATATGTGATGAGAAGAAGTAAAGAAGATGGAGCCAGGCACTTCTCAGCCATACCCAGTTAGAGGAAAAGGGGCACAGACTGGTTCTGTGTGGGTGGTTGAACATGGGAACACATCACCCAGACAGGCTGGGGAGTCTGTCCTTGCAGATACTCAAACCTGTCAGTGACTTGTAGCTTCAGGAAAGGAGGTGGACTGGGCAATCTCCAGAGATGCCTTCCAGCCTCATCTGTTCTGGAAGAAAATATACAAATATACAAATGATAAAGTCTCTATATAAATACAAAAGCTTTTAAAATTAAATACTGACTTAAATGAGTCACTCAAGCAACAGTTTTTCACCAGGCTTGGTCACCAGCAGTTGGCTGATTTGTGAAACTGTTTTTAAGGAATAGTCTATTCACCCTTCATAGCCTTCCTTCTTTCACAGCCATTGTGGAATCCTTTGGTGCCATCAGGCCCTTTAGGCAGCCGCAGCACCCCTACAGGGAGACCGTCTGCATTTTGTATTTTCCGAACCAACATGGGGCTGCTGACAGGACTCTTCTCTTGTGTCAGAGTTTGGGCTTTTCTCCTCTGCACCCAGGGGCTCCCAGAAGGAGTGGTGCTGCTATCTGAGGAATAATCAGTATATTTCCTTGGAATTTCAGGGCTAGTTCTTGGGTTAAGCTTGCTATCTTCAGCCAGCGGAGATTTTTTGGTTACTTTTCTTAGTGAAGATGGACTGTTCCAAGGACTTGATCTGGGTGACATATTAGGACTCAAATGGTTGTTTGGGTGGATTATGGGGCTCAAATTACTTGTAGTATTTGTTGTGGTACGTTTGCGTCCTGACAGCGGTGACGTAGGATTGCTCTCTGGGTCAGAAGAGCTGTTTGCTGAAGATTCATCACCACCAAACTGAAGTTCCTCAACTCTCTTGTTGAGGGATCGAGTCTTCTTAAGGCTCTTGCTGGTGTCTTCATCACGGTTCTTGTCTTTGGGAACTTTTTTCTTTGGTGGTTTCATGCCTATTAGGACAACTTTCATGCCAGTCTCTTTGTTTTCAGCACACATGACATCATGAGCACGTACGGCAGCTTCTACTTCTTCAAACTCTATAATTGCACATTCCTGGGTTCCCAGCTGGGTGTACCGATTGCTAACCCTCCTGATATCAGGTGGGAGATCCCTGCCAGGCTTGAGAATACGAACTGATGAAATTACACCAAAAGTTACAAAGGCTTTGAGGAGATGCTCCATTATCCTTTCTTGCATGCATCCGTTTTTTTCTTTGTTAAGGGCCTGCAGCTCAGAAATCGTGTGGATATCATACACCAGTAGCATCCTGGTAGGGACATTTTCACTTGGAAACACTGGAACTGGAGTATTTCTTCGAACCTTTTTGTTATCATCATTGAGCTGCAGAGTGTTTGAGTACTTCAGTGCATAGGCTGTGGTTCTCCAGTCACGGGTAAGGTGTTTCACCTTCGGGACAGACACAGGTTAGGCACCACAACTGAGCAAACCAAATCAAACTAAACACTGACTTTTTAGGCAGATGCACACTTCAGTCTACAAACATTACTCTGGATTTAAGTTTCATGTAGCAGACTTAGTGAGAAAGTAAACAGTTTTCATGCTATAATGGGTATCAGTGAGCTCTTGTAAAGCTCATGTCCTGTTGAATCTAATGAAAACAGGAACTGGCACTAAAATTCAAACTGGAAGTCCTTACTACATCTGAAAGCCTGCTCAAGTAGTGCTTGGTCATTCCACATCTAGGCCTAAACCATGATCAAAATGCATGTTCTAGGGAGGTTACATTTGCCAAACAAGAAGTTTTGTTAAGTTTAGGTCTTTATTGTATTGAACTGATTTTTCTTCCCTCAAAATTTTCAGTCTAAAAACACCCCAAAATTTTCCATTTTCATTAATGTTTATAAACACTTTATCTGTTACCAATATAATCTGTTTGGAGTGGTCTGAAGAAATTGAGAGTGCCTTAGCTTCTACACTGAATAACTCTAAAATGATGAGATTCAGAATCTTGACAAAGTGTTTCTAGTGTACTTCTAGAAATCAGCTACATACAGATTTACATAAGTCTTTCTAATGAAAGGAGAAAAAAAAAAATAAGAAAACTCACTTCAAGTTTAAGGGACTTCTGTAACCTGATACTTTATACTGCTCTTCATTTTTGATTCTCCATCCGAAAGTCAAATTCACTGTCCCTTCTCAGAGACAGGAACATAACTTAACCAGGACTACCCAGTTGTTCACAAGTAGTCACCATGGAAATTAATTTTATCTAATGTCCTCCTGTCTCCAAGAATGATAATTTAAAAGCATACAGGCTTTTAAGCCAATGATTTCCCTAGCCAATCATCAACAAGTTCAGCAGTTAAAGTTCTGGGTGAGTACAAACCTAACCATCATAGCAAAACCAGGCAGATAAAGACTATAAAGTTGCCTGTATAAAATGTTACTTTAATCTCTTCTGCTGTTTTTAGATTCATCAGGCTTGCATGAGACCCCTCAAGTCTTAAAAAGTTAGCTTACCTTCTTAAATGAAGTGAGGAGCTTAACACTGACATAGCCCATCTTATTTCTTCTCACATGCTTCAGAAGGAAGGCATCTTTCTCAAGGTTCTCATCTGAGAAGTAATATTCAATCTGTGCTATTAACTTCTGAATCAGGTCATTTTCTGGTGGTTTCCAGTTCTGGTCAGCATCATCTTCATTTTCCCCACCACTGGAAAACAGTTAAATCATTTTATCAACAGATCTTCATCTTCTCTGAGTGGATTCAAATAGCCTCTCAAGTGAAAGGCCATAACCACTATGCTGGTTCCAGCTGACTTTAGATGTGGGCACTGGACAGGTATCACCCACCAGCTGAGCCAGCAGGCTAGCTCAGAGGATGAAGCTTTCCAGTCAGCATGAGGAGTCGAGTTCCTGAGCTCGTTCCAAAAGCTGATCTCAGTGCAGAACAATGAGACATCTACACTAATGGCTTGAAAGCACTGCCAGCTCAAATCCTTCACCAAAACATGAAATGAAGGTGCACTGGTACTCGATACTATACAAAGTTCCTCCAGTGACAGTGTTCTATTTTTCAGTATGAAGCTATTAAATATAGGCCCAACCTTTATGTGTTTCATGAGTCGTGTCACATACCAGAGAATGAATATTCCAACTTGATGCAGTCATGATTTTTTAAGCCCCTTCACTGCATGAATGCAGGACCTGATATCCGGGGAGTAAGAAGGACTGACAGGACTGTTGCACATTTTACAGAGTGACAGAGTAACATTACCAGAAGTTCACCACAGGGGCCAAACCTGCCAGATCACGTACCTCAGGAACAGGTTTATACGCACACACGCAGGTTCCTAAGAAGTCATTCTCATTTCTTCTCTCTACCTCTCCTCATATTGTCTGAGGGCAAATCCTGGGCAAAATGGAGCACTGTTGAGCATCCTATTCCTCAAAATATACTGCAGCCATGAATTGAAGATGTCTTGCCACATGCAGTTATAGCAACATGTTTGTTGCTGAAATAGGAATTTCCATTTACAGGTGACTATAATGGACAAGTCTATCTTAAGTCAGAATCATTTTTTCAAGCTGTTAGTGGTCTAGTTTTGTTGTGGGATCATCATGAAAGTTTCCATTAAAAAAAAAAAAAAATCCACTAAGTACCCCATAAATCATGTATTAGTTTGGTGTCCCAGGTACCTTAACAATGAAAAGAAGGAACCATGCATTTCCCTAAAATCGTCTTAAGTGGCTTTTGCAGGCTTTAAAATCCTTAGGAAAAGGAGCAGGCATCACACTGGAATGCTGTGAGGCCAATCTGGCAGGGAGGATGCTGGCTGCTGGATCCCCTGCCCTGGACAGCTCTGTCGAGGGGTGAGGGAGGCAGTGACCGCAGTGCTGCGGCTGTGCTGCTGTCTGGAGAAAGTGGTTAGGTCAGTGGGCTCTGCACAGGAGCTCTGCCTGCTGCTGAGACAAGTTACAGCACTTCTCTGGAACCTGGCTTTTTGAAGCTTACAGTGCATTTAGTTCTTACAGTTCAGATATATGTTATATCTTACAGTTCAGATATACTCACTTGCACAATCCTAGAAGTCTCCCTATTAAAAATCCCCCTAGCATTTAATAGGGTACGGTTCAAAGGAATGACAAGAATGAGAGAGCAAGACAAAGGATTTATATTATTTGGCAAAGCCAGAGGTGGAGGATAATAGATGAAGTTATGATTAGGATGGCAAAAAATATCTAATGTGTGTTACGCAGCTATGGGTGCTGGTTTCAGAAGGAAGCAAAAAACAGTGATGTTTATTTTTCATTCATGATAATCCCTTCCCACTACTTCATTTATTACTGATTCAGAATTAGTCTGGATACAAGAAGCTTCGAACATTACAGCCATTTTACAAATCTACACTCTGCTAGGAAAACCTTGCCTTTAGTTCAGGATTGGGCTTACATTTGTTTTAGGGATTTATTAGCATAGATATTTGTAGGTGTTTGTTTAGAGACAAAAAGGAGTGTTGTGCTTTGGAAAACAACAAAAATGAATTGTATGTTTGCAGAGATTGGCACCATCCCAACCTTCAGCGTTAACACACTGGGTCAGGCCTCATTGCACTCCTGAAATATTGGTCACAGCTTGACCTATACACTATTTCTATGTTTGGCAGACAAGTCAACTTTTACAAAATCTTATGGGCTCTTACAACAGCCCTCACTAAATGCTATATGGAAATAGCACCTACAATAAATGCAGAAATTTGTAACTAGTTCCATATTAATTTGTGACAATGATCAACTGGTAGCATCTCTAGGGTATCAACTGTATTACAAAAGTTGTTGATAAATAATTTCAGTCAACATTGACAAAGAACCAAACGCTAGTAGTTATTCACAACTTTATTTTTTTATTCAGAGCTTTGTGATGATATGCTTGTAAAACAGAATGAAAAACAATCTTTTAACATGGTGACTCATCTGGCCATTAGTCACGCAAGAAACTAAACATATCTACAAAAAGAGCAGATTTGGAATTTTAAATATCACGACTCACAAATAATATATTATAGTGTTTGGATAGCATCTAACCTGAAAAGTTTTAGCTGAGTCTCCAAATTAATAAAATATTGTATTAATAAGTACTATGTGGCAATCTAATTTATAAGTTCCAAGAGTACAATCACTCAAGGGCAGTCCGTGTTTGACAACAAAAACATGAATACAGTACTGAGGGCCTACTGACGGCAAGTTGTCTGCAAGCTTCAGCTGGAGAGTGAGATGGCTCATTCCCAGCAGTTTTAGATCATCCCTAATAATTTTCCAAATGTTTGTAAATAATTTCCTACCAGATGCTGCATTCCCAAAAAGGAAATCCTTAGGTAAAGTTATATGTAAATGGCAGAATCGTGTGGAAACTCCATTCTCCTACATTTGATGTGGAGTCTTTGGAGTTCTCTCCATGGCAATACCTCTGACCTTTCCTGGATCAGGAAGAGGCCATTTACAAAAAGGCTACATCTGTAAGAACTGAATATACATCAACACTCTCAGCAAGCATTTCTGAAGACAGCACCTACTGCAGAGGATAAGTGACATTTAAATATAGATATTGTCTTTCAAAGCTTGATAAAATAACCATGGTTTTTTTGCTAGTCTAGGCAAGGGCTAGAAGCTCTTCACAAGTACTACTATCATAGATTAAAAATGTAAATAATATCCTGATTTTAAGAAATTGTAATGGAAATGCAATACTGTAGGCTGCTGTACATATTTATAAAAATACAGCAGTCACATATGATTGTGGCATAACAGCTGACTCAGTTTAAAAACCGTAACTGTGCCTAGCTATGTTCAAGTCCTTTTTCTGTAGCCCATAGTTGACAATTTTGGCAGCTACAGAATATTTCTCACTCCCCTACTACCCCTCTGTAATGTAAAATAATACATTGCACTTCATCCTGAGTCAATGCTGGGTATGAAGTTAGAAAATCAATGAGAAACAATAAATGTTCAAACAGAATGCTGGATTTCCTGCTACTGTACATAGACATTTATGTGACAATTTATGACTCCATCTGCAGCTTTAGTAGAAACACAGGATGAGCTACACTAGTAGAGCTTTGTCTCTCTGCAGTTTGCTGGTATAAAAATCCTGGATGTTCGTTTTACAAGTAAGAGATTCTGGTAAGCATCCAAACTATTTCAGGCCACTGGGCCAAAAGAGGAGAAAAAACAAAACATCAAACCCAAAACAAAGCTCCAAAACGCAGCTACAACTCACCCCCAAAGTCTTTCTGTAAAACGCGGTGAATTGGAAATGTCGGCGGCATCACAGCCCGGCGCTTCTCGCTGCGGAGAGCCCCGGCCCCGGGCCCGGCAGTCCCGTCGGGGGCGGGTGGGACGCAGCCCGGGCGGAGCCATCGGTGCGGCGGGCTGCTCCTTCCCGGCCGCCGGGTGTCCCTGCTGGAGGGTTTCCAGCGTCTCCCACCCGCCCCTCGGCGTTGCATCAGCCGGGCCCGCTCCGTTCCGGGGGTGTCCGCGGCGGCCCCGCTGCTCGCCCCGCACAGCCCCGTCCGCACCGCGCCCCCGCCGCCGGACCCTGTCCGGGGGCTCACCTGGAGCGCCCGCACCGCCCCGAGTCCTCCTCGCTGCAGCTGGGGCACGGCGCTCCGCCACCGCCCTCCTCCTCCTCGTCCTCCTCGTC
>VYXF01010846.1:2556949-2634819 GCA_013397295.1 Polioptila caerulea | reverse complement strand
GGCTCAGCCCGCCGCGACACCAGCGATGCCCCGGGTTGCGACAGCCGCCCGGCCGCCTCCCCTCCTGTCCCCCCCTGTCCCCTCCCGCTGGGGCGGCGCTCCCAGCTCCACTCCCCCGGCGCGCCCGCACGGCAGCGGGAGGGTCCGACCCTCCTCCAGCCATGCCGCCCCCGGGCCCGCCGGGCAGCTGAAGAGTCCTTCTCCTTGGCGGCTGAACACGGGCTGCTTTTGTTTCATCAGAAAACAACGGGCACCTCACCGGGAAGCAGCGTCTCAGCTTTTCTTCTCCTGGTACAGCCTTGGGGCTGCTCCCTGACCAGAGCGTTGCGTTTTATGAAAGTCAGAAAGGTTTCGCTGGGTAAGTGCAGTTTAAATGCCGAGGGTGAGATTTGGAAACAAGATACACCAGGGGACAAGGACATGATTGGATACGCGTTGGTTTTGCAGAGGAGTCTCGTCTATAGTTCTGTGTGGTACTTACACAGAATAAAAACATTCCCCCTCAAGAACTAATTAAAATAGAGGCCCTTTTTCTGAAACATTAAGACAGTCATTGCTTTGAAGTTAAGGCTGTTGCACTATATTTCAGTGGACTGTTTCATCTACTAAAGTGAAATTAACATTCATGTGTTAAATATTAGAATCCAAAGCTTTTCAGTTTACCATGTAAACACTCGTTCTTCACTCAAGGCTGATCTTTTTCTCAATACTGTCTATACTCAAACTGCTAAGTGATCTTTAAGCCACAACTTCATTTGTGGCATCCTTGTTTATATCTGCATTGCTTCAATATTTTCTCCTTAAAAATTTGGATGGACAAAAAGTGAGGCTGCACTCAGGGCCACTTCTCATCACTGTGGCAAACAGTCCTCATGAGTCAGGTTTGCTGGCATGGACACATTCTGAGACTGCCCTGCCTCAGGCTTTGGCTGATTTTTAAGTGTGCCTTAAGCAATAAAGTATTTTGTTTATGAAATATGCTTACAAGCGTTACTAACAAATCTCTAGTTCTCTGCTAATGGAACATTCTGTAGCATGTCTTGGGTAAGGCATCACTTTGCTATTTATTCAATGGATGCAGAAATACAAACACAAATTACACATTCTAGGCAAGAATATGGACAGGGACTGTGGGTCAGGTTTTGGATGAGTTCATGGAAGCTGTTTGCCTCCCCTGGCACAAACAAGGCCAGGCATATGAACAAAGAACTATTTTGTGCTACAGCTAACCCAAATGATGTTTGAGAGAGAGCTTTCAGTTTATCTCGTGTATCTTTCTGTCAAGGTTAAGGGAACTTGATTTTATAGTGAGGTACACTAGATGTGTTTATTTCTTCTACCAGTGGCTGCAGCACAGAACTGGCCTTTGGCCAGATGAAGACTGATGTCATTTCAAACACTGTGTTGATTAGATTCCATTGAAATTACCAGACTAATGTTTTTTGGGTTTGTTTGGTTTGTTTTATTTTCTTTTTTAATATAACAGTGCTCTACAATGCTTGACCTCCAGCAGAGATAAAGCAGTATTTGTAAAACATAGCAGAACTTAAAACTAAATGTATTAATGTAGACAAGTCCCATATAGGTAAACCCATGGCTTACTGGTACCCAGTAAACATCATAAACCTGTAAACCTCAACTTCACAACCAAATTCTGCCCAGATTTCTTATGGTGCATTTATTGTTGGTACAGCATTGTCTACATTAAAACAAACAAACAAACAAACAAACAAACAAACAAACAAACAAACAAACAAACACAACAAAAACCCCCCACCCAACAAAACAAAACAAAACAAAAACCAAAAAAACCCACACCAAAAACCCCCATGTATTTTGCATTTCTCACAAAATATGCTGTAATTACATGATTCTTCTGACAGCTTTACAGCAAATGGAAACTAAAATGACTAAAGAAGCTAAATGACTAAGAAGCTAAACCTGGAATATTTATTTGTGTGGCCAGGCATTGGAATAGGTTGCCTAGGGAGGCGTTCAAGAGCATCTGGATCTGCACTGGATCATGTGGTTTGTGGTTTAGGGGTTACAGTTGCAGTGCTGGGTTGGCATTTGGACTTGATGATCTTAAAGGTCTCTTCCAGCCTTTATAACTCCATGATTCTGATTGTGGAAGACACCGTGAGGCGGGTCACAGCCCTTCCACACACTGACTGCCACACCATTGCCCCTCTAACCACTGTCTTGATGTGTGTCTTTAAAAGCATCCACTACTCATCAGGGGAGCTCCTGGGCTCCGGGAGCTGCTGAGGGATCAGCACCAGGAGCTCGCACAGGTTGATTGCCACCTCAGTGGTTGTCACATTTTGTGACCAGTCTGTGTCCACAGAAGGCAATTTCCCGAGGCACGACAGGAACCATCCAGCTTCTCGCCCTATCATGGGTTTTCACACACGGCCACTTGCTTGTAGAGTTCAGAAAAATACAATCATAACAGCTTTTTAGTGTGGGGCAGCGCAGTGGGGGTGACACCGAGCACAGCAGGACGACTACGGGGCGCCACATTCGTCTGTCCATCTGTCCATCCATCCGCCTGTCCGTCCGTCCGTCCGTCCGTCGCCGTCCCCTCACGGTTTCCCGCCCCTCGGCGCCGCCCCAGACGGCGGGCGGGGCGGAAGCCGCGGTCGCCGCGGTAACGGCGGAGCCATTTCCGACAGGGCGGTGGCGGCGCGGAGCCGTGCGGGGCCGTGCGGGGCCGCGGAGCTCTGGGGCCGCCTGGGGCCGAGGGGCTGCACGGAGCGAAGGGGCTGCACGGAGCGGAGGGGCTGCACGGAGCGGAGGGGCTGCACGGAGCGGAGGGGCTGCACGGAGCGGAGGAGCCGTGCGGAGCCGAGCGGAGCCGAGCGGGGCCGTGCGGAGCCGAGCGGGGCCGAGGGGCAGCGGGCCATGGTGCCCAGCAAAGGCCGCGCCGGCCGGGGCCCGCGGGCCGCGCCCGCAGCGGTAGGTGCTGGCGGGGCTGGGGGTGCCGGGCGGGTGGCAGCTCCCCGACATCATTTGTGCTGTGCTGGGACGCGCTGGGGGAGCTGTTTGGCTCCCTGCTCCTCTGAGGCGTTTGTTTGTTCGCATAAATGCAGCTCAAAGACCAGCATGTTTTGCCTTTGAAAATACAGGGCGTATTTAAATGTAAACACTTGTTTCCTTCATACTGAGAGTTATATCCCCATGGCTCACGCTTTCAGTGTATTCTTAAAACTAAAACAGGTGTGATTTTTATAAACTAAACATGTAGTGTTACTTAGAGCTGTGATGTATTCTTCATAGTATTTTGCGAAATAGTTTCTCTCTTGGCAGATTTTGCCGGTGAAAATAGCTTTATTGTTTAAAAAGCAGTTGTATTGATATGCAATATCAGTATTGCAATCAACAATTGTATTGATATTTCTGAGAAATGTAGCATTTAATTTAATCTTCTTCCAATTTGCAGGTTAGTAATTGTGGTCTCCAGCTGGTCATCCAGACCTCATCAATACCAGAAAAAACCAAACCAGTAATTATTACCTTTTCTTGAATAGTTATATTAACTAATGTAGTTGTATAATACAGACAAATTTGTGTGCTTTCAAATAGGAATTACCTTTTCAGTACTCATCTGTTGATTTACAGTATCTAATATATCTGATAGTATTTTAAAAATTTATTTCACCCTATTAAAAGCATCTAAAAGAAAAACATGGGTTTGTACTATAGCCTACCATAAGCTATATCTATATATCTATGGTTTCTTGATCTTCTGTTTGTACCTCTCCTGTAATTGCAGTATTCCTCACAGGGTGAGGTTTGTTTTTTATTTATTCTATCAGCTGCATATAAATGTACTGGTAACTTCCACATTTTCATTTTGGTTTCCAACAGTGAAGCTTTTTAGTTGTTGTCTTAAAAGAATGAATACACCTTTTGCTGAAGAAATTATTTTTTCTCTTTTTTTCAAAGCATTTGTAGAAATTTCTGAGAACTGCTGTTAGTACTGAGGTTGTGTTTGGCTGTATAAAGAGATTATTTGCATTTGAAAACTCTAACATTTGTCTATAATATTGTGTTACAGTTTGAATTCAGGATAAATAAAGAACAGTCATCTTTCCACAATAGACTTCTGCAGCATGATCTGGAAAAAAACTACTCAGGAAGGCAAGGTAATATTTGATAGGATTTGGTTTATTTGTCTTTTGTATCTCTTTCATTATTTGAAAAGTAAAGAAAGATTGTGTCATGATTAGGAAGTGTAAGAGTGAGTGTTCCTACTTGGCTACAGTGATTCAATGTATTTACTGTTGTGTGTCCTGAACCCACTCTGCTGCTGCCTGGCTTTTTTCAGCCTTCTTTTTCCTCTCATGGAAGAGCATTTTTTCTTCTACCTACAAAGCCACAACCTCTCAAATGCCCTACTGAACATTCCCTCAATAGCCACACAATTGCCTAAAGTAACATTTTACTGGATGTTTAACATTTTTAATATATTTACAAAAAATTAGTTTCTAATTTAGAACTGTGATATTAAGAGAGAGTTTTTCTATTGTGCTTGTGTGCTCTTTGCTTTTCAAAGCAAGATATTGGTGATATCACTGCTAATGGTGGTGGGGACTGAAGAGGCTTGAAACAACACTTCTTGTTATGTTGCTGCTGTTTGCCTGTGATTGCTGTGAATAGAAGATCAATGAAGTTATCATGGCAACTCTTTATTCATTCTGGTAAAAAATGAAGGCCAGCAGCCGTTCAGAATGGGTTGACTTTTAGGGATAATATACAGCTTATGGAGTAAATGTAAGTCTGAAGTTTGGTTTTCTTCCCTGTGCAGGAGACCAGAGTGTTGAGTCCTTTGGTGCATGATAAACAGCTCTGTCTCCCACTGCCATCCAGTCTGACAGAATTTTCTGGGTTGGTACTGAAGCAGAGTCCAGGTTCTTTATCAGGACTTGGGGAGGCTTCTATTCATACCCCTACAAAATTCAGAGCATGACAAAACAGCCACATTTTTGGTTTACGTGCTTCAGGTAACAGTGGAAACTTCTCATTAGTATCTCTCTTTTACTGGGCACCTTACCAAAGGTGTTTCCTAGTGCTCCCTTTGGGTGTTAAGAGAGGTCAGTAGACCATTGTCAGGAAACCCCTAGAAATCTTTTTCAAAAATATTATACAGACATTTAAATGAATGCTTTTTATAAATCTTTCTTTAATGAAAGAGCAGCAATAGGGATCTTTTACATATCTTTAGGAGGATGACAATAGAAAAAAATGTCTCTTTACTGCCACCCTGTCATGTTGCAGATGGAAAATTTTAAGTTTCTGGTCTTGTGTTTATTGGCTTAAAAACCTGTGACACAACTAAAGTAAAATTTTTTGCAACAATGTTAATTGATTTTAATATTTTAATATTTTGGTGGTTTTTTATCATTTTTGATTTTGAAGGATACATAGAGAGCGTTGTTAGAGTAGCTAATTATAAAATTCAAGAGTGGCACTGAAAAGATTCTAAGTTGACTGACAAATCATTTTACTCAGATACCTAAGTGTATTTCAGACCACTATGGACTCATTGCTATAGTACTAAAACAGTTATCTTGTTTATTAAAGAATTGATTTTTTGCCTGGTGGTGTATTTGATTTATTTGAAGGAAGAGGGGGGAAAAAAGGGCTTGACACAGAAGTCAAGCCTATATTTTGCGGTAGTGTGTGGGCACAATGATCTATTTTTGACCAATATTTTTCAGTAGACTGAAATACCAATGATCACTAGGTATTGTGTGCACTTACCTTTGGAAGACTCTGCATTTATTTGTGGCTCATTGGGAGTGTTTCAATATTTTGGTGCTTTATTTTCTAGTTCTATCAACATCTATTTGATCTGTGTTTTTAAATTTATCTTAAGTTGGGTAATATCTTCATTAAGTTCAGATACTGAAACTGTGAAATGATTTTACAATCGTACGTTAAAATATCATTGGGTAGTTCTAGTCAAAATAAAGATGGTTACAAAATATCTGCTTACAACAAATTGTTGAAAAAAATCTCCAAGTAAAGAAATGGAAAGAGGATGTAGAGGGATATAGTCATAAACAAATAATATCAGGAAAGAAAATTGATAAATCGTAGTAGTGAATGGAAGCAAAAAGCACTTTCATCCTTTACAAGATGATGTCATCCTTTTTACAAGAAAGAGAATTTTGCTTTTATCACCAGTAGTTCATTACATGCATCTACAGACAAGTAGTTCATATATTTGTATGATTTTCCAATAGATAACACGAATTATGGGAGCAGTTCATCAATAACATTCCCTGTATTGCAACGTACTGCTGAAGAAAAAGTACTGAACTCAGATAGACTTACCCTGGAAAGGTGAGAGGGTGATGGGGTGCACGTGCCAGAGCCTCAGGCCCTGGTCTGAAGGACCAGAGTGACCAGTGCCCCACTAATGGCTGCAGTCAGTGCTGGGCTTGGGTTGGGTTTTGTGTGTCTGTGTTTTTGAGAGAACTGTGTCCCGTGGAGAAATTCTCTTTGAGTGTCCTTGGGATGAATATATCAATATATCAAGCAATCATCTAAGGCAGGCAGATTTCTGATCTAAACAGGCTGTTCATGTGATAGCTGAAGAAAAACTTAACAGAGCATGAGGCTGCATCTGCTGGAATTTTAGTGTGGTCACAGCACAAAATTTCCATGTAGTTTCCATGTAACAAGCAAATCTCTGAGAGAAGAGATGTTCAGAAAATTTTGGAAGTATTTCTGCTATGTTTTCAGGCTAATTTTTTAATAGGTAGGAGTTTCTGCTTTATCTACAGAATTTAATTGGCAAACCTAATTAATACTACCTTAACTAAGATAGTATACTTTTCTCAGAGTTCAGTCAGAGTGAGTGAGCAGAAAATGGATTATGATTTGTTACTTACTTGTGTGTTCTGTTTTTCTTTTCTCTTCCAGGCAGAAACTGACGGTGTGCCCGATTATTGATGGGGAAGATCACCTTCGTCTTTTGAATTTCCAGCATAACTTTATAACTCGTATCCAAAATATTTCTAATCTTCACCATCTTGTTTTCTTAGATTTATATGATAATCAGATTGAAGAGATAAGTGGGGTTTCAACTTTGAGATCCCTGAGAGTCCTTCTGTTGGGAAAGAACAGGTAAAAATAATAAAACCTAACTAAGATGCTCTACCTCCTATTGTGTATCAGCTGTGATTTCCCATTGTTTCTGTCAGAGTTTTCAGTTTGTGATGTTGCTGTCATACCAGTGAGACCAGCCCTAACATTAGCTAAGTGTCAGAGATCCCACTGAAGAAGCACACAGATTTTGTGTGTCATGTTCTTCAAAACTTCCCTTCTTAAGTTTAAGCAACATTTCCAAAGTACTTCATGTTTCCATCTTTTTTGTGATTGATTATTAAATACGTGTTCTTAGATTTGTGTGGAGTGTCTTTTCAGCTCAAATGTAGAATTCATTGATTATTAATAACCTATAAAAAGTATTTCTGCCTGATATATTTAGTTGGGAAAAATACCAGACAGATGAGTGATGGATTTTAATGCTTATTTATTGCTTCTAGTCCTGTAGCCTTTAATTTTAATAATTTAATACATGTATCTGTGGAATTACTGTCACATCTAAAGGTTGTGCTCTGACTTTTAAAATTTTCCTCATTTTCTTATATTCAGTGAAGTGAGAGAACTGGTGACCAGATTTCAGTTATGTGCAGATTATAAAGAATGTACCTCCTAATTCAGCCTGTATTCAAAACTGATGAGTTTCAATAGTGCAGTGTGTTACTAGAGCTAAGAACTTTTGCATTAAAAATCTCACCTGAAGAAATCAATTTTGCTTATGTTGGGGTGTGGGCACCACACTATTTTAAAGTGCTTTGAGGAATTATTTTCCTTATCATAACCACCCTAAGTGCAGTTTACCTTGTAAGTGTGGTGTTGAGGTAGTTGTGACTTGGCCTACTTGTGAGTGAGCAGTTACACATCCAACAGGGTTGTAACCAACTTGGTTTTGGCTTGATCTGTGTGTGATATTTGATTACTCAGGAAGGAAGTGCTTAATACATGTTTAATGACATCAGCCAGTAGATGATGCTGTTGGGTGTATAATAGCCTAGGTTTGGAAGCTGACAAAATATGACAGGGCATAGAAGTTTTAAGACAATGAAGTTACTGACTTTGGTTTCTAGTGGAGCAAGTATTCCATCCTTTTCTTCTTTCTAGAAGAGCCATATTAATTCTGCTGGCATTGAATTTTTGACAGTCATAAAGGAAGGTGATAGTCTTAAAGTCATATTCATTTATCTATCAGGCTTTTTCCATTATTCAAAATTCTTATTTTTCTGTTACTCTTGTTAGTCAGGTAAAAAGGCTTAATTTTGTATTGACTGGAAAATGAAAGATACATTTAATCTAATACTAAAAATAATTGTCATAATTGAAATCTTGCAGAATAAAGAAGATCTCAAATCTTGAGAACCTTAAAAACCTTGATGTTTTAGATCTCCATGGAAATCAGGTATAGTACAATAACTTGATTGCTTATGTGTGTTGTGTAGACATCATGTATTTGTTTATTTTGAATCTTTGTACCAATCTCTTTCCATGTTGCCCTTCAGGAAGGTTACAGTGACTAAAATGCTGAGTTAGCCCAGTATAATGGCACTGTTGGTGGTCTGACAAAACCAGAATCCCTACGTACATATAAAAGAGAAGAAAAGGACAGGTTAGCACTGTAGGGACTCATTGTTAGGGGTGATGCAATAAGTTTGTGGCTGCTTTGATTCCCGTTAGTTGAGTAATGTGCACATTGTGCAGTGCCAGAGGCAGTCTAGGACCAGGTGATGGCATTGCCCTTGTGTCCTGGTTTAGGGCAAATTTGGGGAGAAACCTCCGGGTGGAGTCCCTGTAGAAAGCAAAGTCTTGGCTGTCTCCAAACATATTCATTCACAAGTGTTTGTTTGAATAACACAATCCTTTTTATATTGCTCTTGGAAATTTGCTGGGGTGTTTTGTTTTTGATAAAAATACTTGCAGACTAAAGATGCAGCTGTGGCAGTCAGCACACTTTCTTAGCACAAATGAAGAAATTGCTAAGGAAAATGTAACACATCTTCACAATGCTTACAAGTGATTGTGATGCAGATCTGACTTTTTTTGTCTTCAAGTGTCTGTATAACTCTCTTTACATTAACTGCAACTTTATTGGGAGTTTTGGGCTCGTTGCTGCTGGATCACCTTCATAATGATAGGCTTACTTTGATCCAGAGAATGTAACAAATTACCCTATATCAGGAACTAACATTAAATCTTGGAGTTTAGTAAGTTATTTTGGTTTTCTAAACATGTTCATCATAAATGTAGATGTGAAGGGCACAAATGTTTGAAAATGGAGTTAGTTATTTCCTTTTTTCATAGGTTTAGTGTATTTTTCATTTAAAGACCAAATCAGGACTATGAACTTCCATAAATAAATTATCTTTCTCTTCCTTTCTAGTTCAAAGATAAGCAAATTTTCCTGTTAAAGTTCTTTTTTAACTTGTCTTTGATGGATTTAAAATTAAAACACCAGTCTGCCATCCATAGTATTAGTTATTTTTGAAGACTAAATGAAGGGAAGAAATGCTGTGTTTGGGGTACATCTTATTGGACTAGGGCCTTGTTTTGAAGGCTGGGTTTTGTTGCTGTTGTTTGCTTATATAACACTGAATAAGGGTGCTCCTTTAACTATTTAAATTTGTGGAATTTTTATTTTTTGCAGCCTTCTAGTCTATCTTAGAAGGTATTTCTTCTGCATTGTAAATTTCTGAAGAACAGACTTCAGCAACATAATTGGCTTTGGGAACCTCAAAGAATGGTTTCTCATGTTCAAGAATGTAGCAATTTAAACAACAGATCAGAGAACTGGAGCCAGCCTTATCTCAGTGGTGTTCAGCAAAAGGACAATAATCCTTGAGCATTGTTAATTATGTATGGTATCTTTTATATGTTACCAGTGACCCCAAATTAACACTGAACAATTAAATCCTGTGTACAAGTTAGAGACAAGGTGTTGGAAATACACTAGATTAGCTATTATGAACACAGTAATATAGACACATAGAATGGGATCATTCAGGGACTCATCACATGAATTTTATTCTAGAATGCTTTAAATACGAAATGTCATTGGAGTAATTTCCTGTGTTGTTTAATTCTGTAAATAATTTTTCTGTCCAGAAGTTCAAGACTTGAGTAAAATTATGCAACCTGATTTTTGTTTCATGCATGAGCTTCTTTTCATTCATCTCAGATTTTTTTTTTAAAGATGCAACTTTCATTTGTGCGGTTATTGATGGGTGATTATTTGGGGCATAATAACCTTTTTCTGAATTCTATTTCATAGTGAGGTATTCAAAGATAGAGGCAAATGAGAAAATATATAGTGTTTTTGTTCAGGGTTTACAAGTAGACTTTGACTTGTGTACTAATTCCTTTTTGTATTATAGAAGTATTATTTGAAACATCCCAAAAGAAGTGATAATAGCTTGTATTATTTCTTACCTAACAGTCCATATGAAAAGCTGGTGTACCTTCATGTGTGCCTGCATAATTGAAATAGGCAATTCAGTAGAGCTAATCTTAAAGCTTAGCAAAGTGGTAAAGAATATCTCTATATGTTGCTGATGAAATCATTATCTTTGCAATAGCAGTGAAATACCAGGATTAATATTCTAGACAGTGGCATTCTAGCCTATAATTCTAGCTGGGCAGACATCAGCAGGGGTCTGTGCCCTTCATGCCAGCTGTCTGCTCTTGGGGTTGCTTTTAAAAGTCTCTCTGTATAAATATGTTCTTTTAAATAGGGGTCTTTTCTGTTCCTCTAATATTTTTGTATAAAATACACATAAATGGATAGTTTCAGTAGCAGTTGAATCAAAAGTTTAAGCACCTTGAATCATGGGTTTAAAATGTTATTTTAATTTTGGTCTTGCTATCTATTTTTGTATGCTTTTTAATTGAGAAATTGCTGAAATATTTCTTATGGCAGTGTATTCCAGCCACAGACTTACATGTACACATATATGTGTATGGATATATGGAAATTACCAACAAAATAGGGGGTTGTCAAACTGTTAAATAATGGCTGCCTTACCTCTCCTGTTCCAGGAGCTGCTAGACACTCTCTGCAAACTGGCTTGGCCACGCTGGCCATGGCACTGGTGGCCAGTGCCTCACACATGGCCTTGGCGTAAAGCAGCAGAAGTTCATGTCAGTGACACCAGGCACTGTTTTGCTGGTCTGCACCTTGGCACTGTTGGCCTCTTGGAGGAGGAATGCTGTGCCTGGGCACCCAAGGGTCTGTACCTGTGGGGGTACAGACACGCTAATTCTCACTGACACGGAAGGATACATGTTGGTAGCTCTTGGCACTGCCAAAACCTTGTGGCTGCTGAAGTGTTTTCCACAGGCAAACCTGCTGTCTTCTTTCTGCACTCCAGCATGGGTTTCACTGAGAGTACCATAGGCATGTCCCTCATGCTGTGGCTGTCCATCTTCTCCCTGTGTGCAAGTCAGGCATAAATTCTGCATAGGAGCAGGAGGACAGATCCCACACTGCCATGAGAAATAATGATCTGGAGAGAGAGCCTTGTGTGGATCACTGGGAAATATTAACAGCAGGAAACAAACCCATACTGAATCATCAGAGCAATCATCAATGCCTCTAAAATGCAATGGTATTTCTAGAAATAAAAACTAAAATTAAGGCTCATTAGCAATAATTGATTTTTTTTTTTTTTAGTGCCTTTTTTTTTTTTTTTGCTTTGTCATTATCACGTGAATCCTTAAAGTAGGATATGAAGTCTAAAAACAAGCATCTGCCAGCTGCCTGTGTTCTATAGTTCAGTCTTTGTTAGGTGCCTCCCTTTTCTAATCCCAGGAAGATAATTGAGTATCTCAGCAGAAAAATTAAGGCTCAACCAGGCACAAAATTCCCCCATTTTGGCATACCATGATACCATCAGTGTTGTCTTTTGTTTTATGTCTTTGAGGTTGCTGCCACAGAGCAGCACAGCTGAAGTAACCTGATTTCTGGTGGGGCAGAAGGAAATGTTGACTGAGTTTTACTGCAGGATGGCAAGAAAAATGTGCATGAATACTTGTTCTGGATCTCTGAGTATCATGGTTTAGAGAAGCACAGGCACACTATTGTATGATGCTGAGGGTTCATGTATACTTGTAGAAAACGTGTGTGCCATATATATATGTATATTTTATATCCATATAAGACACAGTATGTGTGTTTGTCGTATCTCTGACAGATTGCTAAGATAGAAAACATCGGTCATTTAAGTGAACTGAGGGTGTTGAACCTTGCCAGAAACCTCCTAACTGTTGTAGAAAACCTGAATGGACTGGATTCACTCACAGAGCTCAACCTCCGTCATAATCAAGTCTCTGCTATAGTAAGGAGCAAAACTCTTGTCATTCTCTTTTCTTTTTAATTTCCTTTTCTTTCTTTTTGACAAAATGCACAATACCTGTAATTTGTTTAAGCCGTATTAGTGTTTCAGATTTTTGGCATCTTGTGTTTCCTCATATTGTGTTGCTTATATTGTTCTGCTGCAAAAATTAATTCTGCAATATAAAGGTGAAACAAACGTCCACTTTTGGTGTTATTTTCTTTAAATGTGATCAAGGGGATTGGACTTGGATGACCTTTAAAGGTCCCTTCCAACCCAAACTATGCTGTGATTCTAAGATGGCTTGTAGTGTTTCAAATCTTGAAAGTTCATGATTCTCCATGGGAAGGGGGGGGAAGAGATTTTGAAGAAGTTCTGCAATTCTAATATGCAAATTTAGATACTCTTCTTCAATACTAGTTCATGTTCTAGAAACAAATCATCTCAATTTCTGTAGGTTAGCTAAGCCACAAGACCATCTTAAATTTCAACTTAAGAATGTTGCTGATGCAGAGAAAACAGATATTGATTGTAAGAGCAGAGTTTTTTAATGGAAGCTTTAACCCAGCATTTTAAGTCTTCACATTCTAAAAATTAACCTTTTCACTTTGCAATTTGAGTTGTAGTTCAGGTATGGCAAGTAGAGTATTCAAACTTTTTTGAGCTTTTTAAAATAGAACAGTTTACTTAGGTAGCCACCTTTTTCTGGCCTGCATAATTCTTTTAGTTTCTGGTTCCCTGTTGCTTCTGAGCCTTCTTTTCTTCAGTTTCTGCTATTTGCCAAGTAGGAATTGTTTTTGCATCTCAAAAATAAGGAATTTCTGCTCATTGCTGATTCTATCACTGTACCTTCCCCTGTGTCAGTGATGTTACTTAGAATTCTCTTTGCTTGTAGCTTCTGCCTTTTCAGTTCTCTCAGGTGCATCTTGTACTTTCTGCTTGCTTTCTGCTATCACAAGTGGAGAGTCAGCATGAAATTTAAATTAGTGGCTTACAGACTTGGACTCTGTGCTTTATCTCAGTGTTTTAGTGTTGCCTGGCAGAGACAGCGTTTCAGAAGATGATGTTCTCTTCAGGGAAATATTTATTTTGCTTGTTGGCCTGTGTTGTTTTTTTAACTGTTGCTGTTGTTGGTATCTTTTTGGGTTTTTACTGTGATTAAATTCTAATGAAATAGAGTTTTGTGAGTGTGGATTGTTTTGTTTTTCATTGAATGGTAATTTTAGCAAGTATGGCACTAGCTCTGTGTTTAAGTTTTGGATGAATTATAGTGTCTAAAGCTCTAAGTAAATATGGCTTCTAAAAGAAAATATTTTTTCTTATTTTAATGATAGGTGTTGTCTTTTTCTGTGTACTATGATGTGCATGTGTTTCTTTACTTATATTTGTTTTATTTTTTTAAAATGAAAGCTACATTCCTTTTGAATGGAAATTCAGATTCTGCTGCAAGAGGAAATTACTAAAAGTGCAGATACATGGAAAAAAATGTATCATTCTATGGAAAGAATATCCAAGACAGTTTATTTCTAGAGAATTCTAGTAGCTGAGAGATGGGGGCTATATTTCTTGAAGATGAAGTTTAAGTTCATGTGGTTGATTGTGCAGGTGGAGGAGATGTTTTAATCATTATATCTTTGTGATGTAGCACTTAGCTGCAAAGTATTCCCTCCTAAGCTCAAGAAAAGAATTTGGTTGTTGTGCTTTAGTTACTCAGTTACTGTGACAATGCTCAGTATGAGTCAAGCCTTTTAAACTTTATTATTCCTTTAAATGAAAGACTCTAAACTCAATTTTAAAAATAAATTGCGGTTCTAAAATAATTTTTAAATTCTACTGATTTAAATGACTGCATTTTTTGGGTGAGCCTTCCTTATTTTTCGCATACCTCCCTTTGAGCTGTCCTAAGTGTATTATTCTTTTGTAGGAAAGATGATGATCTCATTTGTCAAACAAAATAAGGCTCCATACTGAACTCTCTGCCCATTGCAGTTTACTGTATTGAATAACTAAAGCTATCCAACTGAGTTTTAGTTGGTTTGAGGAATTAAATCTGCAATCATGCTATGCAATCCACTGGCCTTGGACTACCGGTTTAGGGACTGTTTTTTCTTTGAGCTTTTCACTACAAACTGAAAATCCTTGAATCATAAGTAGTTATTTTTGTTAGAATGAACTGTAGTTGACTGAAAGCTGTAGGATTTACAGAGGCAGTCCTGGGGCCTGGTTTGTAGCAGAAGCATTTTACAGAACTGAAGTGTATTCAGAATGTCTGACAATTCAGGAGAATAGCAAACAGAATAAATGATTACAGGGAGTCTCGTATGGCATCAAAAGCACAGATCTATACATGCCATGAGTTATGAAATATCTACTTACTTTCCATCCAGTTGTGAGTTAGGGCCTCTGTTAGGAAGATTATCTATCTTTTTCTTTGAAAGACTGACCTGCTTGTTTGCTTTGAGATATTAAAAATTTAGCATCTGCGGCTTGATCTTAGACTTGAAGGAGGGCTGATCAAGGTGTTCACCATTTTTTCAGGAAGCACTCCTGCCCTCTGCCTGCCTCACTATAAGACTTTGTATCAAAATTGAAGTAGCTGAAGGTTTTGGGTTTTTTTTAACAATCCTGTCTAGTGTTTTCTGCCACACCTATGAGACTTGCAACATGTTTTACAATTCAGAAACACATCATGCTAGGAAATTTGTCTTGAGGGTAATTACTCTGTGTTCCCCAGTGATTAGCTGAAACCATTGCTGCTAGGCATTACTGTGCACAACCCAAAAATGCCTGTCTTCATGTGGGTATCCACCTGTATCGTGTGTGCCCACCCTTTTAGGCATCAACAGCAATAGCCTTAGGGACAGAGGGGATACCCAAATGTAGCTGTTGGGAACCCAATCTTTCCATGGTCTGGTCTGAGAGGACTCAGGACAGCTCTGAGCCCAGAGTTTTGCAGCTGCAGACTTGATCACATAAGCCCTGCTCATCATATCCAGTGGTGACTCTCAGCAGCTTTGTTAGCTTAGATTTAGTGTTTCATTAATAAGTAATGTATATTCATTATATACAGGGCTTGCTTGAGCTGCCTTTGTTTACCTGTTCAGAATGAACTGTTCTGGACTGCCATGCAGACATGTCAGAAATCTGATGAAGAGCGGTAGGCTAAAATCAAGACACTGAGCTCTGATGCTCCTTTGCCTTTCCCAGGTTTGTGTCCTCTGGTTTCAAGTTGGAGTGTGGCCATTGTTAGGGTAAGGAGATGCAGACTTAGAGCTGAGGGGTTAGGTGTGAATGGCTTGTGAATCCCTGCAGACTGTGCTGTCTGATAATGGATTTAGATTTCATAAATTAAGTTTGATCTTACTTGCTATGTTTCACCTTACTAATATTTGAGCTATTTGCTATTTAGATGTTTTCTGCAAAGGCATTTAGTGGCAATATTAAATTTAGAGTTTCTTATTCTGTAAACCCATACCTTTTAAATGTTAATTATAAAGGTTGTAAAGGTGACAGAGTCCTTCAGAACATTCTCTGACTGGAGAGTCACTGCTGTATTGCACTTCAGCAAGATTTTTTTTTTTTTTTTTTTTTTTTAAAGCATGTTTATCCTGCAGCTTAAACGCTGAGACAGCACCTTGGCTTATTTCCCAAAAGCCTGTTCAGAAAGCAGCAGCAGCCCTATCCTCCTTTTCTTTACATCATTTGCTTTGCAAGTGATGCAGCGTGTTCTGCAGAGTGGGATCTGCACTGAAACACTCCCTTGCAGTCTGCATTAGGGAGAGATGGAGCTGCACGTTCAACAGAAATCAATGTTGCAGCAAGGTTACAGCATTTAGAAATGAAAGCACTTCATCAGGCCAAGTAAAGAGGCTCAAAAGCCAGTTTCAGCTGCTGAATTTATGCCTATCTTTTCTTTCTAGAAAGATGTGGATACTTTGCCCTGTCTCCAGCGTCTCTTCCTCAGCTTCAACAATATATCTAGGTAAGGGGAATAGTAGTTTGCTTCCTATCAGTAATTTGAAGTATCCTACTGGAGCTGTATTTCATGAAAATTTGAATTCAAACACTGTGAGTACAGATCCTTTTTTCCTTCCCTAACATATCAGATGAAAATACAATCAAGCCATTGTATATTTTCTACTTTAAGTATAAAAATTCTTGAAACTCTCTGCATTTAAATGTAGTTGTTCTATGACTATTCTACCCAGAAACATATTTTTAATTGATTATCATATGGTTTACAGTGGTCAAAATTAAAAGTGGATTTGTAAATATGTTATTTTGCTGTTAACCTAGTTGTCTGTTAAAGCAGCATTATGCAAGGTACAAATTATATTTAACATTCCATCACTGCATGTCTGGAGTTATGCAAACTGCTGAGTCAGATTCTGCTTGCTATGGGTAAATTTTTTCATGCTTGTATTTTACTTCTCCATGTATTAATAAAATCTGAAAGGTATATTCATGGTTCCCTTTCAGACCAGATGGCAGAAGCAAAATAGCTCAACTCACAAAGCTGGGCTTCTATAGTTTCAAGTAACTAAGAGCATTTTGTTATAAATAGAAATGTTTGTCTTCTGTGCCTTTTCATATTAATGCATTTTTGAAGCCTGCCTTTATATTTGTGCCAGCATTTGAAAAAAAAAAAAAGCCAAGTGCCTGCACTATCTTCAGTTTGGTATGTCCTTTTTTTAATCCCTTGATCACCAGGCGCTTTCTTTGTTTAGAATCAAATAATTAAATGTGGGTAGGGGAAGATGCTTCGTGTTCTAATTACTGGAAATGCCGTGCTATTCTTGTGGTATCTGCTTTCTCTGTAAAATGTACTTAATAGGAGCTTTTATTGTAGCAGCTACTCAAACATTTTATATTGACCTGCATTATGTTTTTTGCAGACAGCTCCAACCTACTTGTCTGTGTTCCTTAGGTTCTTAAAGTACAAATGCAGTGTATCTTAAACACTCATAGCTATTAAATATTTAAAAACAATTCAGAGAGGAACTTCAGGAGCCTTTCTTATGCTCTTCCCTTAGTTAATTCGCTAGACTTCCTATTTTAGGTTTTAAATTGGCGTAGTGAAGAGAGAGGATTAGCATTTTGCTTCTATTGAATCATTCCCAGAACTGAGACTTGCCTTTGTTTCTGGCTTGCTAAAAAAAGTCTCAGGTTGGCAGGAGCAAGGAGGGGACTGCAGCAGCTTGGCTCCCTTGCTGTCAGGGAGCATCACTGCAGTCAGGGAAATTGCTGTGTCTTTCTGTGGAGCTGGTGTATTTTGTGTAGCTTTCTGACTGCTTTCTCATGTTGTTTTATGCAAATTCATGTTATTTTTACAGTGTTCAAAGAAGGAAAAATGGTTGGAACTTCCTGTGAGATTTTTATAGATTTCTCAAAATTTGTGATGATCAGTAGCTTGCTTCTTGGTACTATATAAAAATGTTTGTCATTTATTCATGGGGGCTTTAGTTGGTCTGTTGCTAGATCTCACCCTAGGTTTCATGTAAGCTACAAATACTTATCTAGAACATATTTGGAAATATATAATTTAGTTTGAGTTTGCAGTTGGAATAGGTATAAAAAAATCATAATGATTAACGAAAGATACTGCTCTGCTATAAATTTTGTATATGCATGTGGGTGGATAGATGGATAACTTTAACTCTATTTCCCAGTCATTATTTTAAAACACATAAATGAAAAATTTCTTTTCATCACGTTCAGCTCAGATTTAAAAAATAATTAGCTTTTCCTACATATAGCAGTTCTGAAGGCTAAAACCCCCTGTAATTCCTTGTTTAGAGTTATGCAGTAGATATTTTTTATACGAGGGGAGTGATTAAATATTACAAGTATATTCTTGACCATCTGTGTTCTGATGCTTGGCTTGATATACTCTTTGACCTAACTGAGGAAGTTTTGTGCAACCATAACACCAGTGAGCTGCTGTGCTCTCTCTGACCATTCCTACACCCTTTTTAATGGTTTTGTATGCTTTTGAATCACTTACCCTGTTTACTCTGGGCCATAGGGTAATTTGAATATGATTTTTCCTAAAAACATCCCTGTCTATATGACTTAATTTTGTTTGACAGGAAAATTAGTGCACAGATAGTCTAATTAATTTTTATGTAGGTGCGTAAAAAAAACCCCTCCAAATGGAAACAAACACCAAAATTTCCAGAACTTGAATATATTTTTTACAATTTCATTGCAATATTTTATTAATGCTAATTTTTTAAAATAACATTTTTGAGGCAATGCTTCCATGGAAATATTTCTTATTTCTATTTTTATGTCAGTGAAAATCCTTGAGTCTTAAAATTGACACATCCTGACATATTGAATTAATATTTCAGTAGAAGACTCAGGAATGCCATTAAAAATTGTCACTATTTTAGGCATGAGGATCTACTATGGGTTTAATCACTGTTCTTTATACCTCATACTTCAGAGAAGGGCTCAGAATACTGCTGCTTCTCTGCAGAACTTTTAGTAAAAAAGGATATATTGACAAGATAATGTAAGCTGGAACTGATCTTGATGCTGATAGGAAACAAAGGAAGTCCTGTTTCTGGCTTCAGCCCAAAAAGTCTTAGCAGTTACATGCTGAAGGCATTTGTACCTGATGGCTGAAGGCAATGTCTATATATAGAACTGGGTATAAAGAAATGGGAGAAATCCCATTTTTGTCATGTGGCACAGGAAGAGATTGCAGTAACATTCGCAGGAAAAATTTGCCACAGAGATTCAGAAAGAAAGTTATGGCTCATATTTGAACATGTGAAACCAGGGAAGACTATTTTTTAAATCTTGGAAACAAAATACATATTTTCAGTGTTACACTGCTGTCCAGGTCAGCATTATGTTGGCTATTTCATTTAGTCTAGGCATATGGAATAAGTTGGATACCAGCTCATGTAGTTCTTGTTCTTGATTTGATTGCTGAATTGGAAACCTGAGAGAAGCAATGTTCTTAGCCTAATAAAAACAAGAAAGTACCTTTTTTACTCAGCAAGATGAAAATTTATAAATGCATTGTTCAATGCTTGAACAAAAGCAGGTAAAGGAGAATGAAAGGTTGATGGAAGTTACATCTGTTTTCATAGGTAGTTTAGTAGTTAGAAACATGGAAAAACACAAGTTTTCTTTGATTATTTTGGAACATACAGTTCCCTCTCAGGTGTTCTTTTAGACTATAGCGAGTATGTTGCCTTCCTTCTCTATTCCAGAGCTTTTCCCATTTGTGCAACATGCTTTCTAAAAATAATGCAAATGCACAGAGAAGGAACAATTGTCTCCCTCAACAAGCAGGTTAAAACAGAAGAGAAATATTCCCATGTCCTGTGAACGTGTGTCACTGGTGCAGGTTGAGCTCCAGTGTGCTCTGCTGTTAAGTAATTGCCACATTCTGATATGAGGCAGGAGAAGGGGGTTTGTGTCCCTTTGGCAGAGGGGACAGCTGGATGCAGTAATTGAAGCATGCACACAAGATGGAAAACTGATCTATTCTGAAAAGATTTCCAGAATACACTTTCTGATAATTTAGCCCAAAGTTGTGACTTATTTCTCTGTTTCTGAATGACAATTTTAGCAAAGATAATTTATGTAAGAAGTACAGGAACGAGAGATGGTTGTATCCTGCAGGAGAAAGTCTTCTGGAAAGAGAATCAGACATTGCACTCGATCAGATTGATTGAGGCAGTCTGACACAGCACCATCCAGAGCTGCTTTGTATTTCCTGAGCAGGTTAAAGGCTCCTTTGTGGTGAACAGAGGCTGGAGAGAGAGAGCCTTGAGACGTGGCCTCTGATTGCTGTCGAGTGCTCCCCACGGGGCTCTGTCCCAGCAGTCTGCATGCTGGGAAGCACACAGAGGCTTGGTTGTGAACTATGCAGTCTGTTTGGGAATGCAGCACTTGAAAGCTTTACTTAGCTTAGCATTGGGATACCAGTGTGACAAGTACAGTATATAAACTTTTCTACATGGGATTTCTAAAGCTCTGTTTTTTTGTATGTGTATACAAAGATGGGAAAACAGTTTTTGCAGTACTGTTTCTTTCTAAAATTGAGCTGCTAATAGGGCAGCTAAAAGCAGGATAAAGCAAGCACATCTGTTTTTAGGTCCAGAGTGAATGTTCTGGCATGCTGAAACAGTGAGAATTTCAAAGCACAGCAGTATGTGTAAGTGGAAGGTCTTGAAAACACACTAGCAAGCTTTCAACTTTTCTGTCATTTCCTGAAGAAATTGTTTTCATTAAAAATCTGTAAATCATATATAATGAAAGAAGAACTGTTTGGTTAAACATTTAGTGGTAAGTACTTGGAATAAATATATTTGATGTTTTTAAATATGCTTGCTCTTAAAAATAATTTTCAAGACCAAAGATTTTTATATTTTTCAAGCAAAATGTATTCTAGCTCAATGGAAATTCAGACTCTGGGGCTTTTTGTTCTAACATGTTTGAGTTTGCCTTACTAACTTCTGTGTCATTTGGGAAGATTATCTTTTATCTTTAGGAGATATTGAGTATGTATTTTAAGTAATATGTGATCCTGATCTTCCAAAAATGCTTTTCCATAAGCTGTTTTCTGGAAAGGAAAAAGGATCATAAAAAGAAGCAGAAAATAGTAATGGAGCTCTGGCTACATGTACGAAACAGCCAGTTCTTCAGATATCCTAAGAACTTTCACTTTGTCACAATCTACCCATAGTTCATTTTCCATTGGTTTTTAGGTTGTTTTCATGCACTAAGCACAAAGGCATTAATATCTTCCTCTGTACTGTCACTTTTCTGCTGTGCCCTTTGAGTGTGCAGTGCAGGAGCTACTTGCATGCTGCTCTGATTGCACGAAAATAGCTATTGCAACTTTATTCAATTACAGTCTTGGAAATCAACATCTGTACTGCATATGATTTCTGATCACTGAGTTCAGGGCAGGATTAAGGTTTGACTTGACTTAAGACAGACCTGACTTTAGAAGGCCAAAGGACATAAGGATGTGTGCAGTGTCATACATACATTATAAACGTGTTAAGGGGTCTTATTTATTACCATAACTGTTCAGCTCCTTTTATTAAAATCCAGTCAAATAGTTCTCTGTTGTTTAAAAATACTAATTATCTGAGCTGCTTTATTTTCACATTTCCAATGAAAGGAACACTGTAGAGGTGCTACATCTCTAGATGCATTTTACACAGATCAGTTATTTTTGGCAGGTAACCAAATACGATATATTCTAAGAAGCCAACAGGTCAGAGTCTGTAGACTGAGCTCAAAGTAAAGGACTACTCTGTTTTGAAGATTATGATGCTTTTGTAGTTGTTTTACTTCCAATATTAATGATGATGTAGACACCATTATGTGATGATGTAGACACCTAGGCTCATTCTGTGATATTTGTGGTTGGCTTTCTTTCCTTGTACTTTGCAGGTTTTTCATGCTGCCTTTGATGGCAAGTATTCCTATTATATTTCTGAATATTAATTTATATGTATCATATTTTAGCAGGGAGTTTAATTTAAATACTCCCATAGTTCTCCTTATTCTGCATCTCTTTTCACCTGTATGTGATGGGACTAAAAAGTTTACCAGCAGCAGCTGCTGGTATTTTAGAATGCTTGTATTTATCATATGCAGTATTGATGGGTGGAAGTGTTTCAGTACAGTTAAATATTTATGTTCTTTCCTTAAGAAATGAAATCTTCCATCTCAAAATTATTCCTACTCCATGACATTAAAACTTTAAACTCTTTTGGTTACAGTTTTGAGGATATTCTGTGCCTTGCTGATTCCTCATCTTTGTCAGATATCACCCTTGATGGCAATCCAATAGCTCAGGAGACATGGTACAAACACACTGTTCTCCATCATATGATGCAGCTCCGACAGCTAGATATGAAGAGAATCACAGTAAGAAATTTCTGTTTTCATCAAATTTAATAGATACTTGAAATCAGAAGTAAAATGCAGGAGTTCTGTGTGTATGTGTATATTAAGAATACAAACTTTTAAAAATTTAGTATGGAATTGTATGTTGAATAGACATTACAATATTTAAAACTTTAACCCTTTTCTTTGGTTCAGTATAAAGTAAGGGTTTGCATTTTTACTTTACTTGACATGTTTATTTTGAAGTGCTAAAAGTTTTCAGCAGCAAATGCTGTATTCAGCAGTGACATGAGAGAGCCTGCAAAGCTTCTGGTTAGAATTTTCCTAACAGTCTTTGCTGATTTGTTGTATAGCTGAGAAGGAACAGCCCATCTCTTCCAAAGGAGTGGTCTGTTTGCCCTAAAACTGCTGTAATGGATACCTTCTGTTTAAGAATTTAATTGGTTTCTTCAATCAGCCTCCCTAGGGACATGTGGTGATTACACAGTTTGTGTGTCTGTCTGTATTTCTGTCTTCCTAACCTACTCTCCCTGATAATTTCTGTTTCTGCTGCTCAAGTTCAAGTAACCTTGATAAGGGAGAGAGGACTTGCACACAACTCAGTCTCCTACAGACTTCTTGAAAATCCACTCCAGAGGATGAAGGACAATCACCAGGGTCTTACCATAATGCCCCCTATTTTGTCTTTTCATATGGGAATAGTCTTGCTAATTCTTCTGTGCCTACTCAAAAATGATGTGTAAGCATGATTTCTTACCAGAGAAATCTGTCCAGCAGCAAGCAACAGTGATACAGTGGTAACTTTTTGAACCAGGTGCTGATACATACACCTTCTTTTAAATGCTCATTTGCTTTGTACAAAGGCTATACTGCATTATAAATTGCAGCTGATGATTTTTCATAGAGCCAGTTAGGCTGAAAAATATAACATGTATGTGGAAAATACTAATTTTCAAAAGAAAGTGCTTTGGGACATGAGAGTTTTGCTCCCGTCATTGAAAATACTAAATACTTGTTTGTTCACAGATATTCTAAGCTTCAGGGTTTTTTATATTTTATGACTTTATACTGAATAATTGCAAATTAATTTGCTTTTAAAAACTTGCTTTTTATCAGTATTATTTCAGAAACTTGAGTTGCATAAAGAAAATATCTCTCCATGTCCCCACTTTTACCCTTGTCAAGAGGGGATGGATCCTGGTGGAAATGTCAGTGATGGGAAAAACTGTAGAAAGAGCTCAAACTCCTTTTTAGGCTCTATGAGATCTATATGGGGGAAAAGTTGTCAGAAATGCACAGGCATGGGAAGAGCTTCATCTGGGTTTGCACCTTGTTAAAAATCAGAGAATCAACCACAAAGAAAAAAAGCCACAGAAAACCAGGCTTCACCAGTTGTGCTGCTCATAAACCTACTTGTAAAAGTAATGTTTTACACTCTTTGCCTTCTGTTTTTTGAGCCTTTTAACATTTCTCTCCACATAGAGGGTGCTATATGTTTTCTCCCATAAAAACTGTTACCCAGATAATCGTATGACTTAAGAAACTGGGATTTAAAGAAAAATAACAAGTATCATGGGATTTGTGGTAAAATTAAAGAGCTGGCAATCCCAAATCCAGCTATTCTGCCTAGCACTGCAACATGCTGTTGCCATCAGCTGTAAGGGTAGATCTAACCTGGTGGGGGAATGGACTTGTAGTATTGAGTGTGTGATTTGCACTCTTGATTAGTGTAAGAAACCAAACTAAATTCTAATTATATTTGTAACATCTTTTCTTCATCAGCCTGAAGAACATTTAGGCCATTTTGAACTTTAGCATTGCTTTGTCTTGTAACAAACTGAGAGTTGGATGGTTTTGGGGTATTTTTCTGAATAGGAGTTCATCACTAACTTGTTCAGAAGCTTTTCTGCTCAAGAACTGAGTTTTACACAATTGTTAGTTCTGATTTGAACTTTTCTTTTACTGAAGGGTATTTTCAAAAGTTTGTATGAGACTTGGAAGCTTCATTCATGTTTGATTTCAAGAAAATACACACTTTTTGGTGCCAGGTTTTTTCCATAGGATTCCCTGGAGAAAGGAGCCCTGGTGCAAAAATTTAATGACAACTGTCTCTGCCTTAGGGCACTATTCAGAAACATAGAGGTGCCATGAAAACAAAAGACCCTGTACTTGGAATAAAACATTTGTGCATCGTAATTGTTCTAGTATTGTTTAAGCTGGAGTAGATTTGCCTTTAGGTGGGGGATTGTATTTTATTATGACAACTCTTAAACCCTGACCTGTGTGGAAGCTGATGTTTTCTTAGGCCACCTCATTCCTAAGCCATTTTTGAATGTAAGATTCAAGCTCATGAGCCACTGAAGCATAGGCCAGTTGTGGTGAAATCAGTGGAGGTTAAGCACCTGTAATTCTCTTGTTCATTGTTCACACAAGATGATTTTCAGCTGAAAACCCAACCACTTGGTGTTGTGTATCTAAAACATCAACTCAAAGGAAGTCTTTTGCTTTGTTGACCTTTGGTAGCTCAGTCTAAAGGCTTCAATACTGGGCAGGAGGCTGAATTACCGTGGCTGCAGGGACTGCTGTGTTCATTTGTGCTCCTGTCAGTACCTCCCAGTAACTCCTTTACCTCACCCTAGCTGCAAGGTGATGGGCCTGGATGAATGGATCCATGGAATGGGCTTGTGCTGAGCCTTACATGGATCCATGGCTTTTGCTGAGCCTTACAGTCAGAGCAGACTCAGGTTGCATTTGTGATATTTGCCGTGGTTAACTTAGCATAAAGGTTGTTTCTCTGGGCACTGAAGTTTTTCACCCTGCTTTGTAGTTTGAACCTTTTCAAAAGTGGGCCTGCCCAGTGGTGCTCACAGTTTGACTGGGACCTATTTCTTTTCTTCCACTCTTTTTTGATACTAAGCAGATATTGTCTGCTGATATGTAATAAAATATTTAAATATGGTTGAAATGTGTACGTATTCCTTACTAAGGAATTACATAACTGGGAACATTTGCTATCCATCACTTCAAACAGACTTCCTCAAGAGAATTTGCTAAGTGTGTATGTATTCCTATATGTGTGTGTAAATATGACATATAATGCAAATTTTTTTAAAATGTTACCAGATTGAAAGACAAGCTGTGTCTTTTTAGAATTAAAGCTTTGCATTTTTCATTGAGGTTTTATATGTTTTAGAAGCTTAAAGTAAGAGAGCTGTGTTTGGTTTTGATTATTTGCTTAGACATTTCATTGCTCATCAGGGAGTAGGTTCTACTGCTTTCTCCAGAGTAGAATTCGTTACTGTATTCCATCACTACCATGAAGTGTTCTGAGGGGGTTTTTTAGGGAGAGAGCCCTCTTTTTTTTTCTTTCCACTGGGAAATAAGATATTTTGTGTGACTTAAATCGTGTCCTTTGTTGAAAGGAAGCTGTTAGAAGCATAGCAAGGCGGCAGTGAGGAGGAATGCGTGCTTTCCGCCGTGGGCTTCCCCGGCTGCTCTCGGGGGTCGCGGCCGTTCCCCCTCGGAGAGCGGCAGCGCCGGGCGCGCTGCAGGAGCGCGCGGGGGCCGGCAGGCGGCGCCCTCGGCACGGGGAAGCCCTCACGGGCGCTGGCGGGAAGAGCCCCGGGAAAGGGTCCGGGATAACCCGGGAGACAAATGATAGGGGCGGGGGCTCCGGCTCCTCCGAAATCCTTTCCTGAAGGGAAGGGATCATAGTTAACATCAATTGTGGCACGGTTATGGAGGGGTTTGTTTCCTAGCGGGTTTGGTACGCTGGGGGAGTTATTGTGGGTTCCTGGGGAATGTGTTTTTAAAGATTACTTACATGTGTTGTGTAAGATTAATCAAGAAATGTATATGTAGATGTGACCTTTGATCTTTATTCGGAGATTTTCTCTATAATTCTGCCTTTTTGAATACTGAGTAAAGCTAAGGATGTATTTTATTTTTTGGCTGAGCTAACTTCTTTTAGAAAAAGGTCAGTGTTTTTTCAATGTCTGTAATTAGGAGAAACTCTTGATCGAGGAAAAAAGTCTTATTCAGTGAATACTCTTGTTAAAATGTAATTTGCATTAGTGATTTTGATCTTTGTATGGAGACTGTAGGTAGGGAGGGTCCAGGACCCTCAGTGGGGGCAGTAGACCCTGCCTGGAAGCCAGTGTCATACGGTGCACGGCTGGACTGGGTTAGGGGAAAGCTTGAGAAGGAAGGTGGAATAAGAGATTTGTAGAAGCTGAGAGAAAACTGGTTTGGGGAACTTCATGGATGATTGCCTTAAAGCTTGGGAAAAAACTACAGCAAGGTGTTTTGAAAGGAATAAAATAAATGAAGGCTAATTGTCTATTAATGCAATTTTGTTGTCTAGTTCTCACCTCGCCCGGTGTGAAACACAACACCAGCTCAGTTGGTTTGAAACTGAGTCTCTGATGAAGGGCCAGATGGTTTCTGCCAAATAAAATGGATAGTTTCTGCTTCCTCTTCCTTGGTGGTAAAACTAGCTTACATTACTCTTCTTTCTACATACCAATTTAATATAATCAAACTTCTAGGGAGCAAGAATAGTCCCTTAATTTAAGACTTTTAAACACACTTTGTTATTTGATATGTTCAATGTGTTGAAAAGTCATTAGAGAAGATGAAGAAAAAGAATTGTAAAAAGCTTGTTTCTTTAGGAAGCCTAGTTTAAAAGCATAGATACACAGACAAATGAAGTGATTTAATTAAAAAATAAAAATTCCTTGAAACAATTCTAACCTGCTCTCTAAAGGAAGATTTCACTAAAGTAGTTTGTTAGTGTTTATCTTTTTTTTTTAAGACTTGTGTTTTTTGCACAAAACACTAATAAGATAATGTAATACATAATTGGGGTAAACAGCTGTAGTGAGAACAATGTTTGCAGTTCTTAAAATTCTGCATCATATCTTGAGGAACAGTACACGTTCATTTTGCATTATTAATGGTGCATTCATATTTGTGACATGTTACCTGCATGGGGTTTATTTCATGATTTTCACAGCCTGCCTCTGAACCCTCCCTTTCCTGTGTTGGATTTCATTGTGTGGTATTTTGTTGCAGTGGCATCTAAAAGGCCTACTGTATCCATGTGTGCTTTTATTTTGTTATTCAGTTACTGGTGATCTCCTTTAGCATGCACTAGTGACCTACAGGAAGTCTTTCTAACCTGGATTATGCTGTCATTCCATGATGCTAGCTCCTTGGAAATACCCTGTTTAGGAATGGCTTAAAATCCCAGTAGCAGAGGAGGCTGCCAACAGAGCTTCACTAGCAAAAGACAAGTTGTTTTGAGAATTAAAAAAAAAAAAAAAAAAAAGAGGGGCTTTCCAGTTAATGTTATAAGGAAATTCTTGCATACAATTGTGTTAGAGAACACAATTCTGTCCAAAGCCTCATGCCTAACTGTGCATGAGGTACTCCTCTCATTGTTCAATGTATGATATTAGGATAAAGTCATGGAGGAACAGTTGGAAAATCTGTTGTTTAACTCCTTGTCAGACTGATACCAAAATCCATGGTGTGTCAGTGGGTTTCAGGGGGCTGTACACAGATCAGAGTAAGTCTGCCACATGCACTGAACTTCTTATGCTTTGGAAATTGTTTTCTTAAAAATGTCATGGCCATGCTAAGTGTCAAGTTCCTGTTTTATTTTATCTTCCAGCAAGCACTCACCCATGTGCTTAGGGGTTCTTACAATGCTCTAAACATGCATGTTTTATTTGTGTAGAAATTTTGACATGTCAATATGTCTTACTGGTTGATGGTGCTCTCTGTCCATTTTTGTTTGTTAATTTTGTTAACGTATAACTTTTCCAGAAAATGAAAAGGTTTGGACAGGAGCTTTCTATTTTGATGAAATGAAAACACTTTTCATATGTTCTGGGAAGACACTTCAATAGAAACGCCCAAATGGCATGTGAAGTAAATCAAAATAAGTTAAAGTATGCTTCCCAAATATTTGTGTTGGAAGGACTCTACACTTTTTACTTCGTAGTCAACATTTCTTTTGTTACTTGGAAAATATATGTTCTAAAAATACTGTACTGTGAGAATGTTTAAACTTTTGTAAACAAGGGGCATCCAACCTAATATGGGTGTATTGCAGTATCAAATTGCTGTACCAAGAAAATGAAGCAGCTTCACTTTCATTGTTTAGAAATCAATGGTTTTCTTCTTGAGACCTCAATTAGGCAATAATATTGATGAGACATAATGGTCACGGCATAGCTAACTTTGAAAATGTTCTGTTCTTCTCAAGTTCTGTTGCTGATTGAGAAAAGCCAGGCTCTGGAAACAGTTTATAATTATGAAAATTAATCCTGGGTTAGGATTCAAGGATAAATAGAACCCAGCTTTTTTGCTCTATGCATTTTTTTACAGAAAAATAATCCTGCTAATTGTAAAAACTACGACAAAGATATGAAGACATATTGCATTGTCATATTTTAAAATATTTTTCATGGTCAACATGTGCTTTGAACTTTTTCAAATACTCTAACATATATTACTTTTAATTAGCTTTATCTTCAGCATTTATATCTGAGTAGTTACTTAGTCCGTTTTTCTTAACTTATTTATAATTAACAATTTTGTTTTGATAGTATTTAGAAATATTAAGATGATAAAAATTCTAAACTTGTGTTAGAAGGAAAATTTACATTTCAAATACCTGGACAAGAACATAATTTATCAGTAGTACTTTTCAGAACTGCTTAGTTCCTCCCTTTAGGAATTTTTGCTGCTTTTTTTCATCCAGGAAGAAGAAAGACGTATGGCATCTATTGCAGCAAGGAAAGAGGAAGAAAGGAAGCGTGAAAGCCACAGACAGACCTTGCTTAAGGTATTGTCTGTGGCTCTTCTATGGTTACTGTAAACCAGTTTACAGCAATAATGTATATCCATTTTTTTTTCTGCAGATATTATAAATCCCAATATGCCTCTATTTTTACAGCTTCAACAGTGCCCTCTGTGGCTGAAACTCCCTTCAGCCAAATATGCAAAATACACTTTAGCAGAAAGCCCACGTTGATCACAAAGGTGATACATGTCAGTGGATGGCAAACTTCATTTTCTTAAATCCAGGCTAAAGTCAAGGACTTCTCCAGTGATTTCACATTCCTTGGTCTCCCCTCTTCAGCTGAACACTGACTGCAGCCATGCTGGGTGTTCTGAAGTAGTTTTTCCTTCATTTTTCCCCTGTTGAAATGGTTCCTTTCTGTGGATAGAGTGCAGGGGCCCTGAGGCCACAGCCAGCCTCCAGCTGTTGTCTCTGTCAGCAGAACTCTGATCTGCCTTATCTCCCAGCCCAGCTGGCCTGGTTGATGCTGACACACACGAGACACAAATGCCCCACCAGGGGAGACCCAGGTGCCCTCCAGAACACTCTTCATGGGGCTGCTGACTGCATGACCTGTGCTCCTAATAGGAGACCAAAGTTCAAAAGTCTAAGAGTATCTACATTCCATTTGCTGTGTGAATATCACCATTTGTCTCCAAATCCTTTTTTTTTTGGAGAAGAAATGCACCTGAATTTTTTTGTCAGCCTATACAAACAATCTCTTTCAATTTGGAAGTCAAATAAACAAAAAATGTTCATGTTTGTCCCTAGGTGAAATCATATTTCATGAAGGGGATTAGACTGGATTAGTTGCAAGAAGCTGTAAGAAGGGTGGCAAACTTATATAACTGAAAAATAAAAAGACACAAACAGAACGTTAACACTATGTTAAAAGATATTTTAGGTATATTAAAAATCCCCCAAGAACCTAAACATATGAATGAGGGTGAAAAATTTCATGTCCAGTCACTAAGAATGTGTTTTGATTGCCTATATGTTTGTGTCCTTGTATGTTTCTATTTGATTAAGAAATATTGATATAATAAGAAAAAGACTTAGATACAGTTTGGGGGATGCTTTTGGGTTTTCTTAAGCAGTGTTGTTGTTTGGTTTTGGTATTTCTTCTTTCCCTATAAGATATTGGTGTATTTAAAGTCTCTTCAGATTTGAAGTGTTGGTGCCAGATCTTAGTAGCATAAAGAAACAGAAAATTAGTAAATAATTTTCACTTATGGCACTGTCTCATGCTTTTGGAAATGTCTCTCTGACTAGAAGAGAAAAAAAAAGTAGGTATTTATTTGTAGTTCATGTTCTTAACCATTGTTGTAATGTTTCTTTGTAGCAGAGGGCTTGTTTGTCTTGGTGGCCTAGATTTTGAGGTGCTTTTTGCTTGTGGAAAATTCCCCTAGAAGAAAATTTTTTTTTAATGCCTTGTGTCATCATTACTCAATTTCAACATTACATTTTAGACTTTAATTTAATCAAAGTGTATTTCTTATTGTCAAATAGCTAAGTGGCATAACAGTCAAATACCAATACTTTTCATATGATTTTATAATTTTGTAGATCTTTTCTTTGTAAATGGGCTCTTATGATTCAGGCTTTTTTCCTGTTCCACACATTTGAGTTGAAGGAACAAATATGCTCATAGATAGCAATGTCCAACAAAAAAAGTTCTCCACTATTGGTTTCTTCATAGTTAAATCTGAAAAAAAAAATATTTGGAGAAGGATGTTCTGCAATTTTCTTTTACCGTCACATTCCTCCAACATTTCTTATGCTATATGAAGTGTAAATGAAAATATAGGCCCTCATTCAGTAGCAAACAATTGCTGTTTTCCTGTATGCACTGCATGGAAAATATTTACTTCAGCAATGTCATCTTTTCTTTTTCCCTTGCTGATACTTGTCTGTCCAAACAGCAGAATTTCTTCATCTCTTTTTCCAGACTTCTTTTTTATTGCTTCCAACCCACTCTTCTGGGAAAGTTTGAGATGTGCTTTGAAATGTATAGAGAATGTCATTCCTTTCCAGCAGTGGTTGAACTTAATATTAACTGGAACAAGAGAAAGTTACTACTAGCAGAATCTTCACACTTGTAAAATTTGCTTTTTGTAAAAGGAATTCATGGAAGTTTTTAAAGTTCTGTAAGAATCCAGCAGCCCACATCTGAGGGCTAACAAAGCAGTAGAGCTGTACAGTAATTCGGGTTGAGATGCTCACCCTCGAGAGCAAACAGAATTTTCTAGATTGTTCTGATGAAAAACACTGATAATTCCAACTTCCCCCTCTTTCTGTGACACGGAGCTCAGTCATCATGGAAATCTGTAAGTGTTGTGCAACCAGCGCTCTCTAACCAGAGAGCATCAAAACTCCCTGGCAAATGGAACATGAGCTAGACTTTTGAACTCTTTAAAATGGAAAAACATGCAGAAGTAGCAGTTTCCATGTCCTAAGTAGCTTAACTTCATGCTTTCATAAGTTGTGGGTTTATTGTGTTACTTTTCTTGTTTCTTTATTGCAAATTTTGTGATACTATTTGCTGGCACTTATGCAAAATAGCACTAGAATGATGCATTGATGTTAATGCATAACCACCAACCACTAGTATAGTTTCTTCAATTGGAAACATTTAAAATGTTTTGTTTAAGGAGATATTTCAGAACAAACCAATGTGTTGCTCCTGCCCTGTCATGCCTCATGATGACTTGTGTCTCTTGTTTCAGGAAAAGAAGCGGTTAACGATTGGTAACATTGCTCGGCAATGGGAGATCCAGCAGAACCGAATTGCTCTCGAGGCTTCTTTAAACAAAGATAAAGAAAGTGAGCCCTGCCAGATCAATGGCAGTGCTGCATATGTATTTCCTGAAGAAAGCAGGTATTTCATTGGGTGATACTTTCACCTGTTCTTGTCTTAAGTTCCAGGTCACCACTTCTCACCTCTGAGATCTCGCTGTATTTCATTGTCATAAATACCATATATGCAAATCAACCCTGCAAAGATAATTTACTTTGCTTTCGACCATTAGTAGTAAATAATATGTTTAAAAAGCAATAGAACAGCAACTCATTGCCTAAAGAACTGCATGCTAAATTATTATGTGATTTCACTAAATAAAGGTCAACCTCATGTTTACAAGAAATGTTAAATATGAATTCCCCCATTGAGCCTTCTTGAGACTGTTCATTTCTGTAACAGCTTAGATTGTTGCCCTCAGTTTAAATGAACAAAATGAGGATGTATGAGCATTATGAAGATTTGTAATCTCTTTGTGTATCAAGAGGTTTCATAGTTATAGTCAGGTTCTTAGTTTGAACTGCAGCATCTTTTATTGGACTGCTTTCACACCCATTTTAACAGTAGCAGTTACTAGACTTAGTTTTATTCTCAAGATCATTTTAGTATTCTTGGTTGAAAATATATTATTTTTGCTTATTTGCATCTAAAAAGGTGGCCATGTGGCCAGAACCCATTGCAGAACTTAATGAACAGTGTATGCCTTGGATTGGCTCAAACCAAAGTAGCACTTCAATCTTGGTTAGCTCAGGCAAATGCCTGAAAAAATAGTCTGCACAAATTCAATAGCAAGTACAGCTTCCTGCTGTGCCTGGTCAATGTTGGAAATATCAGGGATGCTCAGGAAGTCTCATAAATAAAACCCATCTGAGTTTCAGTCTATTATGGTTAGAACTGGTTCTTATCTCCAGTCAAGTGCTACATCTTTTGAAACTCCTTTTCCTTAGCATTTTTAAATTGACATCATCTTTTCTATTGTGCTTCCAAAGCTTTCTCCTGAATGCATTTACCCGCTTCTTTCTTGCCTGCTTGGTTTCTTTGCCATTTAATTGTCCTGGTAATCCCTCCCCCAGGATCAAGTCAGTGTAACTATGGTAGTTTGGCTGTTGTTCTGTTAATGAACAAATCCCCATTGCCTGAGAAATGATGCTGTTTTGATGTATGTGTTTCATCATAGTGAACAATTTCAAGATGGGCTACTAAGCAATAAAATTGCAGGTGAAATTCAGCATAGATAAGTAATTACAGCTTCACATATGATGTGGTGGGCTCTCAACATTTTCAGTTGAGTCAAATTTTAGAGTTCTGATTGTTATTGTCAAGAGAACATCAGTCAAACAATTACTACTAGTCAAAATACATTAAGAAGACTAGGAATGTGGTAAAGAATAAATTAATGACAATCACTACATAACTTTCTAAACCGGCAATTTGTGCTTCCCTTGAGTTCTCTGTATACTTTAGGTCCAGCCAGCTGAGTGTATCATGTTGGAAGTAGGACAAAAAGAGACAGGAGTCAGGAACAGCTGGATTTATTGCTTAATTTTAAAGTTGCTCTTGTGAACTGGAAAGGTCACGTTATTTGAAGGAAATGCTTGAGTTATTGCTTATGTCCACTTTTACATTTCCTATAGCAAACAGAATGTGAAGGGGACATTGCTTAAATAAATACATTGTTTGAAGTTTTGTTTAGATTTCTAAAGCAATGCAAAACATGCTAGGTTAGCATTCTGAGTTAAAATTTTAAAGCTGATTATTAAATATGAATAGGATCTTTATTTAATTCAACCCCACCACCAACTCAAATACACCCAGAGCCTTTCTGCCAAAGAAGTAGAACAAATACAGTGTTACTTGATAGAAGAAGAGTTTTCCAGCCTTTAGTGTATTTGAACCAGATGGAGTATTGAAAATGAATGAATGATGAGAAATGCCATTGTATTCGACAGTTGAGTTTTGGTAAAAGAAAGGACTGTTATTCAGTAGAGTGATGATATTATTTCAAAATCTTTTAATTTATTCACTGTATTTTTATTTCCTCTACAGATCTCTTGATACAATCCTGAGCAGTGCAGTACAAGGCTTGTCTGTTCTAGAGTCTCATTTAGTGGAAGTGGAAGGAGACACTCTTGGCTTGTATGGTGCTGGGGCACTGGAGTGCCTGGATCGAAACTGGAGTGTTCAAACAGCTGGCCTTATTGCCACAGTCTCCTTTATGTTCATAGAATTTGATGAAATTGTTCAAGTGTTCGCTAAACTGAAGACAAAATTTCCTAATTGTGTGGTGAGCATGCCTCATCTTTCAGCTCTGAACAGCTATGGAATATGAATTGTCTAATAGAACCTTCCTTTGTTTGGCATAGCCCCCCTACTAAGTGCTTTCATGTAAATAGATACAGTTAAGAATTGCATATTTCCTTATGTTATTATAACAACCTTGATACCTAAAAGTCAATAATTTAAATTTAGAATTCTTTTAGGACTGATTTTTAGTTCTTTAATTCCTTTGACTTACCTAATTATTTTTTAGTTACAAAACTTGTGTGTAAATACAGTATTGTTGTTCTGTACTATTGTTATGGATCCATGGTTAAGGAAGGCTTCATTTATGTTGTGACTTCAAAGAGCCAATTGCTGATAGGATAAAATGATGAACATTAGAAGGAATAGCTAACTAAATCAGCACAGTTCATGAAATTCCTCAGTTCTTGATGAAGAAAAGCAACATGAATGAGAAGTCTCTTCAGTATGTCTCTCTTTTTTTCTTAGTCATTCAAATCAGTAATTTTGATGCAAATATTAAACCAGAGATAACAAACATAAGCAACTTGTAGCTCAGATTGATTGGCTCTGGAGCTTCTTGCTGCTTCTCAAGGTTTTGAGTATAACAAAATTTAATGGGTTAATTGAGATGAATAAATTTATGGGGAGCTTAAGACAAATTTATCTGTCTTAATGAAGCAATTGTCTCACTGTGGGTGGGAGAAATTTGGTGGGTGATAGCAGAATCACAACTAAATTTTTATCTTCACCATCAATTTTTCCTCCTTCCTCTTCTCACAATAATGCCTCTAATGTAGCATACACCATGCTCATAGGAACATTAGTGTAGGGCAGGGTATGAATTAGGCCAGCACCCTGTGTCCAAAAAGGGCAGAATATTTTAAAAGCACGTGTTGTAGTTACTTTTGTGTGTAGGTATTGCAGGTGCTTTACTTGCAGAATTAAAGTAGACATTGATCAAGTAGTATAATTGCTTTATGTGACATTGAAAATACTCCTGCTTTAAGTAAAGAATTTACAAATTGGTTGGAGCTTGTAATGTTGAGGTCTCTTAGTGTATGTAATAGAGCACTTAAGGTTGATACATTGATGTGTTTTGCTAGAGACCTCAAATGAAGTGAGCTCAGTTGGTTCATCAGACACGTGGTTGTTACAGTTGGAAAATTGAGTGGCACAGAATAGGAATCACTGTGTTCGCTCTTTATTGTTTCCTAATTTAATTCAATGAAGTTTGACTTTTTTAGCACCTGAAGTTTAAGGAGACAAATCTTGTGGCGCTGCAGCAGTTCAATGCACTGGCGGAGATGCATCGCATGGAACAGTTGACAGTTGATCCTCAGGGAAATCCAGTTGTCAACTTCACTTTGTGGAAATACTATGTTCTTTTCAGACTGAACCATTTTAATCTGCAGAAGATAAATGGAGTGAAGGTAGGATGGTGTTGCTTCTTATAATTGGTCTTTCAGGATAAATTAGTGTTGTTTTTAAAACAGCAGATGAATTCCTAATGAAATGAACACAACCCTGTCAGTGTCTTCTCAGTATTAAGGGGCAAAATATTTAGGTAGACTTCACCATGTAAATTCTTGTGCAATTAATGTTGAAATTAATGTTATTTAATAAAATTTTGTGAAATTATTATTCAAGAACTCAACTTTTTTTTAACTTGATTTTAAGAACCACTTTTTAATTGTTTTTGAGAGAATTACAGCACTAACATTGAATATTTACACAAAAATGTGTTTGACAGACTCTTCAGAAGTTTACTGTATATGATTATTTACAATTGCCAGTGTTACAAAATACCTTAGAATCATATTTTCTGCTTTATGTCTGTCCCAGGAAAAGTCTGTGGAATAGATTTTTTTCTTCTGCCTACTATGTGTGCATTTTATGTTTAAAGAAATAGAAAGTTAGGACACTAGTATTGCTATTCTTTGTGCTTTGTATTCCCCTTTACATCAATTGAAAGTGAGTTTATTCAAGCATATAAAACAGCTATTTTATACTTGGGCTTTGATCATAAAGAGGGTGAAAATATTTACTATGCAACACAATGTTTGAATGCACACTCAGTTTTAAATGCTAAATAAGTTTAAGAGATGTTATGGAAGTTAATTAGAGCAAAAATAATACACAGCTTTAGCATTTAGTTCTGGTGTTTTCATTTGGTCATCATCATATGTTTTGGATTAGATATACTTGTTATGTGATCCAGCCAAAGCTGGATGTTGTGGTTTGCTTGGTTTTTGTTCTATAAAACATATATTAGTTGCTCAGAAGAGTAAGAGTGGGTAAAGAGCCTAAATTAATTAACTAGCAAGGAAAGGATGGATGGAAACAAGACTCACTCTAACAGCACAGTATCTTCAAAAGGAAAAAGATACACTGATAGTCAGAAATCCTATGAAAAATATGGAATAATTCAAAATTTGGTACATTGCTGATAAAATACTCTTCAAATTTGATTTTAAAAGTATAGAGTTTATTTCTTCTTTTACAGCATCATATTTTCAAAATCCACACTAGTGTTTCAGGTGAAAAGCAAGTAGAAGATAAATCTTGCCTATTTGGTCTTCGTGGAGAAAGAAAGTAACACAACTGTTTAAGTACAGTTTTTGTTACAATCTCAAGGTCAACAAGTTCAGTTCTTGAGGAAAAACTTTGTATTTAATATTTCTTTAATATTAATTTAGTAAATGGAGCACATGTAACACAGCATGGTTTTATGTCAGACATATATGTCAGATCTGAAATATGTATGACAAGAACATTTTTGTCCTCAACAAACTTTTTCAGCAAGACCACACTACATGAAGATGTGCATACTGAAATTCTTTTCTAGTGTCATTAATAATTTGAAAAGTGTCTTAGCTAAGCAGAAGAAAGAGATGAGCTCTGATTACTGTTTTTCATGACCCTACAGCAGAAGGCATGGTATCCAGCTTTGCTGATGTGTATTACCAATTGGATTAACATAAGTAATAGAAAATTCTATTTCAATGTAAAAAGCACTACCCCTGAAATGATTCTCAGACCTTAGGTCAGCCCTAAAGAACAGTTTCAGATGACAGAAAGGGAAATGGGCATATTCTGCTATTCTGATTACCATTTGTGTGCCATGTTTGTGGAGACTTGTGTAGACAGCTCTGAGCTATGCAGTGTTGCAAACTAAAAGCAACATATACTAACTGAATTAAGTAAATAAATTGCATTACTCTAGCACTTTGAAACTGGAAAAAACCTCTTTAAAAAAACTTTTATTTTCTCCCTAGCCTTCTCCTGCCATTCCAGTTAGTATTCCAGACTAGAAGCTGTGTTGATCTCCCCTTAGCAGTGATTCTGTGCCCTTGCCCAATTGCTACATTTAACTGTGAAGAAGCAGATTGACTTTATTGAGATACTACTTGAAGTTTTTCCCAGTGATCGTAATCTCAGATTAATTCTAAACTGTCCAAGTTGGAAGTTACCAAGCCCTCCAGACTGCAGTCCACCCAGTGGTGTGGAATTGAGTGTGACAGATGCCTCTGTTTGCCTGAGCAGGGCCTGCTGGCACGGTCGGTGTCTGTTCTGTGCACTTGGCAAGAAGCAGGCATAAAGCCTTACATTTATGTGATACTACCGTTATAATCTTTTTGTGATTAATGGAGCAAACAATGCACTGCACGAAGATAGAGAACATGAGTTGGGCTGAGCTGGAGAGTGTATTCAGCATTGCTGTCTCTGTTGACCTGGTCCTTATGCTTCTCTTAACATAAATAAATACATTAAAATCACTTTTTTCTCCAGCAGACATTTCTGCCTGCACTGGGCTTTGTTTCTCTAGCTGCCTTCTGTGCTCTTTGTTTTAGACCTTGCTTCTGTTACAGACTGTTCAGCAAGGTCATCTACTCCTAGGCTACTGAGTAAGACTTAAAATTAAGTGAAAATGAACAATTCCACTGTAAAAATGGAATTGACTTTGCATTTCTAATTCCCTGATTTGTACTATCACTGAATTTACCCCTGCATTATGCTGTTGCGGGATACTTTAGGCAAGTGTAGATTGTATAGTCTCTAAACATTACACAAGTATACAATAAAAACCTGTTAATGTGGATCTAAATTCCATTTTACTCACACATTTTAATAACACAGAATACAAAATTTGTCTGGAAGTGCTTAGTAAATATTGTGAGTATTGAAATGTATTTAATAACGGGTTGCTTTCCCAAAATATATTATAGGATGAATAGAAATTAAATTTCATCCAGAAGTTAAGAAGTCAATGAGTAAGTTTCATTGTCCAGTGTTATCCAGGTCAGATTTAGTGATCATAAAGATTGCTTCTGCACTCAGTACAAAGCCAGGAGTCCAGAAACTGTGCCAGCAAACTTTTGGCAGTTGAAGTCAGTTCGTAGTCTGGCCATCAGAGTAGGGGAAACACAGGCCATGGTCTCCAGAGATTACAAGCCAAGACAAACAGAAAATAATCACCACCACCACCAAAGAATGAATCTCTTCCACTTTCTTTACACTCTCAGTTTTGTATAAAATGAATCCTGAAAATTTTTCAACCATTGAAAGTTTGTTTAAAGAGACAGCTGGAACTTAATATTGAAACAATGGTATGGTAGACATTCAGAGAAATATAATGAGTGAACACTTATTTTCAGGAGCTGAAAAATGCAGAGAAAAATTTTTCCCTCTAAAGCCTCTCTTTTATAAAACCTTTTCCATGATGCTGCCAAAATAAGAGAGTCTGTAAGTTATCTTTCCCCATATGCATGCCCAGAATCTTTCTGTTTCTTCAGCATAACTTAATCAGAAATTTTCCAGTAGACCTTTTGTAAGTGCATGCAGTATGGAGCAGAATTAATATGTCTGGCCTTCAGAAAATGAATGTAAGAAACCTTTATAAATGTCCTCATTTCACAAAGACTATAATGAAGCACAGGGCAGCATGTATATACATTAAAATATCCAGAATGACAGGAAATAAAACAAGCACCAGTACTCATTTGGTTTATTCTAAAATAGATTTAAAGTGCCAGTGAAAGCAACTCTATGTTTTGAAGATGTGCCTTCAACAGATCTGTGTGCGGTGTTCTGTATAAAAAATTTCAGGTAATTCTCAATGTACGTATGTCATGAAATATGAATGTGCTAATTTTGAAATGTAATTTTTTCTTTTTTCTTCCCTTCCCACTCTCTCACAGGTTACTGAAAACGATATTGTGAAGGCAGAGAGGCTCTTTGGCATTCTGGCATTCGTGGCCTCTTCGGAGCTGCCACATTATCGCATGCTTTCATTATTTGGAGAATCCAGGTAAAATACAAGGAGCAGAACTGGAGTTTGTCCAGAACATGTTGTTTAACTCTTTTGCACTCTGTTATGATAAATTCTTTTTAGGTAAAAAGATTTAAAAATTTCACAAATACTATCTTCTAGAAGATAGGTCCTCTGCATAATGCACAGGCATTGCCATCTCCTGGTCCTCGTAGCCAAAGGTTTTCCCAGAATTTGTGTGAAGTTTGCTGAGGAGAGGAAAAGAAACATGCACAAAAATCAACTGCATGTTCAATTCTCCATTTGTACTAGGATTGCTGAAGACTTGTGGACCTTTGAGATGAGAATTGGTTATTTTTAGTGAGTATTTTATAGTGGGTAATTAATGGTTAACAGGTTTAAGAGCTGAACTGTAAAAAAGGGTGCCAAACCTCCCTATTTTTAGTCTTCTATAGACAAATACTTAATAAAAGTTAAAGCTGCAAGACTTCCTATTTAGGAGATGCTATGTGTTAGCTATCAAAGTCAATTGTTTAGAGACAAATTAATGAAGGGACATCTAGTCATATATATTTTAAAGAACTTGAGGATGCAATACTTCAAAGCTCAGAAGTGTATGTTCAAAAGGAGAACCCCTCCTCACAATAGCTGGAAACATCTGCGCTTAAAAGTTTTCGATAATTAGAATTTAAATCTCATTTCACAGGAGGAAGCAATTCCATTATCTGCTGGAGGGAAAGGGAAAGAGATCTGGGGTTGGGAGTGAGGAAAGCAGTGATAACAGAAGAAGCGGAGGGGAAAGCACAGCTCGAGAAATGTTGAATTACATGACAAAGGATTTTCATATGGAAAAACTTGAGGTAAAATGTATCATTACAACATACTTATATTTTCTGTTAGGTAACCTTAGACTATTACTCATTGAATTTATCTATACATCAAGTTTCAATTGTGCTAATTGAGAATGATGGGTTTAAAATATCACTGCTTAACATATTATTATAGCTGATCAAACATTTTATCTAACTGATCTTTTTCTCAGAACACTGGAAAATGCTCAGTTTCTCTCTTTGGTGAAGTGATTCCTGAACAGTGCCACAGTCTCAAAAATACATTCTCACATACAAGCCATATCTTTATCAAGGAAGAAAAATGTATGTTGCACGTGTTAGGTTTTCCCTGAATGAATTGGTGAAGAACACCTTCAGATGACATGTGAGATAGTGCAGACAGTAGTAATAAAAAGCTGCTTCCTAGCTTTAAAGTGAGCTACAGGAAAATAAATATTTAGGCAATGTATTAGATTTAATTATTAATAAAATTGCAAGCTGGCTTGTTTCAGACAAGGACATCAGTCACGCTTGTTTTAGTTTGTTTCTGATCTGCTAACTCTTCTGCTTGGGCAGAGGGAAATTACTCCCAGGGAGAATATTCAGCCACAGTCTCCCTTCTGAGCAATCATCGTGAGTTCTAACTGTAGACTCTCTGCTTCCCATATTTGTCCCTTTGTTTGCTTTTTGATTATGTGGAAATATATAAATCCTCTAGTGCAAGAAATTAAATCAAGTCCAGTAATCACTGAAATGTGTTATTCCATTGTGGTTTTGTTATCTCAGATCCACAGCATAAAAAGGAGACAGTGACTGCATGTGTGGAGAGATTAAATTAAGAAAACATTTTAGTCTCAAAAGCTGTGATAGTAGCTCTTAAATCTTTGAATGTCATGGAGTAGGACAGTGAAGTATTCCTGTTGTCCTTTACCATGGAACCAGCCCTGTAATAAAATAAAATAAGCTTAGTATTTTTAGTCCATTAAATAAATGCATTGTTTTCTCTTCCCGGTGCAGCAATTCCCATCTTGTCCTTTGCTGTAGCATTGTGCATGTGGCAGCAGGTACTGCAGGGTGTCACAAGAGTACATCCTGGCAAAAAGGACTCCTTCCAGTTCCCCAGCAGCAGTAAATTAATGTCATAAATGTGTCTGAAGAAACGTATTGCTAAAGATGATGGTCTTGGGTCTTTGGTGAATAATTTGGGATTTTAGCTGAAACTGCCTGGAAAGCATTTTCTCACATTTATTAGTCATTAAAAAACTTTTGTTTCGGTGGCCTGAAGCATGATCTAACATTTTTGACAATACCACCATCCAGATTAGTTAGATATTTAGCTCCAATTTAACTTACTGTTCAAAGCTTAAGGCATTTTATAGAAACTTTGCAAAAGCAGGGATTAATAGTGTTTGACTAACTAAAATGCAGAGCTAGTAGCTGCACAAAGCACAGGATCTTTTTATTAAAGGTTCATTATTCCAGTATCTCATGTAATACACATTAGGAACCAGCACTTGCCAGGGTGCCTGTGGAAAAGGATGAGTACTGGCATGTTTTTCTATGACAGTGTCCTTGTTAGGGCAGGTAGAGAAACATGCTTTTCAACTGTTGTACTATAAGGATGAAAGTCTGGGAAGGGAGAGAAGGCAAAGTAGTTTAGTGTTTAATAATTTCTGTGAATTGTCACTGCTATGCCAGAAAGCAACACGAATTGTAATGCTGTTGACAGATATTTATATAATTACTTGAAAGTTAATTTCAGATAAATTAATGACTTAATATAGTATGAATATTCTGAATACATTAAGGTTCTGTGGCCACACTCATAGAAGCTGGCCATGTAACTTAAAACCAAGGGGAGAAAGTACACAATAGCATCTGCCTGCTAATTGCTATGTTCTTTAATGCATTCAATTTTCGAGAGTTTGTTTTTTTTCTTTTTTTTGCTGCTGTTTAACCTTTTTTCCCTTATACATTGTGTAATTTTTCTTTCATGCAGGAAATCAAAGAAAGAAAAACATTTTGCCAGACATACGTTGAGAACTTAGTGAAAGAAGCAGCTGACATCAATATGAAAAACGAGTCGTTGCAGAAGCTCTGGCCTCAGATGTTCATTGAACTTGTCAGAGATGCAGTGATAGAAATACGCAATAAAAACTCCTACATGAAGCTCTGCCTCCAGCGCATCACTGAGCAGAAACAGTAGAGTCGGGGAGCCTTGTCTTGCAGGCCTTTGGTTCACTAGTCTGTCATGTTTGACAAACATAAACCAATAGAAGATAAATTATCATCACTAGGGCATACTTCACTTCCTCCTCCAAAGGGATACCTTTAAATCTTCATTAACTTTTAATAGTTTGGAAATGAAAGTTTACTTTCATACTGCTTTACCAATGCTTCCTTGGCTAACTTAAGTAACAGCACAGAAATGACTTGGTGATTGTTTTACTAAGTTCTTGTTTATTTTTTTTCTGCTACTCTTGATTCTGTAGTGCTACAGCATTGATTTTTAAAGAACAAATTACAAAGCTTGCCTTATTTTTATTGAACACTTTTCAATTGTCACTTTTTTGACTGCTGCTGTTTAAAAAACCCAAGAATAGTGGCTAATTTTTTTATGACCGGAAGCTAATAAATTATTTTTACACCCTGAACTTGATGAAGACTTATTATTGTTGTTTAATTTGTCAGATTATAGAACACTTTTTCACGTGAGAGTGCTCAGAATATTGACATTTAATCAGCCTAATTCTCAACTGAACAAATTGCCCAAACTTAATTTCAAATGTTTTTCATTAATGTCACTAATAAGGTTGTGTGAATTATTATAGGTAAAATATGATTCCAAAGTATACTCACTTGAGCTTTATTTTTATTTTGTTGAAATTTGTTAATATAATTGATTTTGTTTCTTGATTACTAACTTATTAACTTCAGAGGTTTGCCAAGATCAAATGAGCTAAAATGCATGCGTTACATTTGGTAGGGAGACTGATAACTACCATTCAGTTGTAATTCATTTCTGTGACTGTGTGAAAATTTCATGTTATCAATAAAAATAAATTCTTCACTCTTACCTTTCACAGATACTGTAAAGAAGTACTGTGTGCAAAGAAAAGACTTCTCCTTAATGCTGCATGAAGAGATGAGACACACCTTGCCCCAAAATCAACTGAATGGGTAGAAAAAAGCCCCATTCCATAGTACAGTAACTACCACAATAAACAGCTTGCCAGCTTCTGTCCTGAAATTGAGTTTAGTAAGTGTTAGCAAGTCCAGCTGATTGCCATGGATAGCATTCAGATGCAGGTAGAAAGTGGTGCCATTTAAATTTAATTTTTTAGTTCCATTGTATCTTAACTAAAACAATCCAAAACCTTCGTGCATTTTTTTACTTAATTGAAATTGTTCTTATTTTACTTAGGCTTATTTATAAAAAGGAAACTAAAGAAGACTTCCTGCAAAGGTTTCACTGACTCAAAAGTAAATTTAATTTTGAATTCTATCTAGAAGATATTTTCTGTCAAAGCAGTGATGCAGATACAGTTTAGTGAGTTTTTATGCCCAGAAAATCATGCAATGTTTGGGTTGGAATGGACTTTAAAGGCCATCTAGTTCCAATGCTCTGCCAGGGGCAGGGACATTTTCCCCTAGACCAGATTGTCCAAAGCTGTGTCCAGCCTGGCCTTGAACACTTCCAGAGAGCAGCCACAGCTTCTCTGGGTAACCTGTGCCAGGGCCTCACCACCCTCACAGGAAGAATTTCTTCCCTATATCCAATCTAAATCTTCCCTCTTTCATTTAAAGCCATTCCCCCTTGTCCTGTCACCACATGCCTTTGTTCAAACACTGTCTCCAGCTCTCTTGGAGCCCTCACAGGCACTGGAAGGGGCTTTAAGGTTTCCCGTGACTCTTGTCCAGGCTGAACACCAGGCTCCCTGAGCCTTGAATGAGTAGCAGGAATTAAGTGGTTGCAGGTATTTTGGAGACTACAGTCTGCTTGCATTCAGGCCAAGCTGCTGCATCTGTGTTGTCTGAGAGAATCCCATTTCAGACTATGTGACAGGCTAGCAGTAATGTGGGTACTGTTAAAGGCAGTTTTCTATTTGGTTCACGTGATTCTTGCAGGTAGTTGCCTTTTGGTCTGCAGAACATAGTGGAGGTTAAGTCACTTAAATTCTAAGGAAGTGTTAGAATTCCTGAAGAAACTGTTCCAGCAATTGATAGAATTTAATAGAAACAAACACCTATCTGGACTTTTTGAACTGCTTCATGGAATTTATAATAAGATTAGTTTATTTGATGGGATTTTTGTTTCCTTTCCATTGGAAAATTGCACTCTCAAGTTTTATGGTGCATTTTATTAAAGGAACAAATTTGGGCCTTGCAAAATGTGAAAAAATGAGAGTTTACATTAGAGAAACAGCCAGTATAGAAAGGATCATACACTAGGTTTTTGGATCTATTATTTACTTTACATAATTTCTGTGCCAAGGGGGTGGGTGGAGCAATTCCAGCTTCTGCATGGGGACAGAAACTTCGGCAGCTGTGTGAAAGTACAGAACTCTCCTGATGATCTAGCTGGAACAGATGGGCCCCTTTTGAATCAGATTCAGCAGCAGTAAAAGAGTGGAAAAAAATGTTTTAAGAAGGTTGTATTGGTCTAGAGGAACAGGAAGTCCTCCATGGTAAAATCAAGAGAAAAGCCAGACTTTCTGATATTGAGGCTTTAGAAGCATAATCCTGGTTTGAGGCTTTAAGGTAGGGTCTTCAAAAAAATGAATCAGAGGATATTGATGGTGAGTTGTAGAAACATCTTAAAATGCTCTCTATTCCCAGTGGTCTGTGAATGCTTCCAGTTTGGACTTTTTTCACTAATAGCAGCTGTTTCATAACAGGATTGCTAAATGGCTGAAGTGAGGGTAGGTAGGCAGCTATTATAAATGCTGAAAAGATTAATGTTGGGCTCATGTGTTCTTTTCACATAAAACCAGTAGGGAAAAAAAAAGGAACTTACATTTTCACTAATTCTTTTTAGAAAACAAGTGATGGGTTAAAATGATGTTAGACCTGAGAATACACAGACTTTTCAGCAGATGGAGGCTCTTTAAATTGTTAGCGTGCTATATGTTGTTTTTGTGATTACCCAAATTTTTTTTTAATTTGTACAGACTTAGGAGATATATTCCTGTAGTTGCTTGTTAGGGAGTTCCCAAGTACCTAAAAATGTGGAGGTCATATAAGCAGTAAATTCTTAGATGTTCTGGAACTTAAGTGTCACATGAATGATTTTTCTATGGCTACAGGTGTAAATTGATGAGTTAAAACAGCAACTGATATTGAAGCTGGGGACCTTTTAATAAAACCTTCCAGTCTGAAAGCAGTTTTTTTTCCCTTCTTCTAAAAGCCTTTAAATGCTGCATAAAACTGAATTTTAATGTTGTTAATTTGTCACTGATGTCCCATCCAAAGTAGACTGTGATCCTCTCATGTAGCCAGACTTCTGCACAGGACAGGAATTTTTGCTGTAAAATATCTGTATGTTAACTGGACATCACCTTGAGGGTTAAAAATATACTGTTCTAAGTGTTTTGAAAACTTTTTTGATTGATTTTTGGATTATTTATGCAATTTACTTATTTCCTGAGACAAATTTCTTCTATGTCTGTACAAAAGCAGATAATGATGTATGATATTTTTTTGGTTTCAGTTTAGCTGTCTCACGCACGAAGGCCCCATTATGTCATGCAGAGTCACTGTTTGTTATGCAACTGAAATTTGATCTTCAGTAAGGAGACTGATGAGGAGCTGTATTTCATACATTCCTTTTAATACAGGATCTGAAAAAGTAATAGAGCTGCATATTTGCTGCCACAGTGGAGCAGGGAGAACAAATCCACTTGATGCAACTGATGCCGTTAGTTATGAGGAAGAAAAAGGTACTGGGAAAAGGTTTTAACTGAACATAGAAGTAACACTGCCACACTGCCTGGCACCAGGGGATATGTCTGAATCCAGAAAAGCTAAAAACTAAAAAGTTAAAAGCTAAAAAAGCTAAAAAACTGTTTTCCATTATAAAAAAGTGAATTACCTTGTTCCACTGCTACAAATTTATTTTTATCATGTAAACTACTTAAAATAATGACAATAATAAGAAGACTAACCTAGTAAAACACACATCAAGTTAGGCTATTGTGGAAACATTAGTGACTCCACAATCTGTATATACATTCCATAATTTCAAGACATTGCTTTTTTTTTAACCAGATCTACGTGCTGTGAAATGACAATGATGCTTCCAGTTTCTACTTTTTATCATAGCGACACATCAGGATGAATTTGGTTTGGTTAGCTGGTTTATTTAAAGAGGCTAAGGCAAATATTTGCTATTTCTTATTAAGTAATAGTCATAAATATGTGATTTAGATTGGGAGGTCAAAATCACAAGAGCAGCTTTTTGATTTGATTGGGATAACAGAGTCCCTGGATGTTTTTCTGTTTCCACATCACACAAACTCTACTACATCTTGAAGTCCAGTTCCAGTGAAATTATTTTTCTTTTCAAGTTGGAGACATCAGATTTTTTGAGATTTGTTAAGTCTTGGTGTTTTGCTACATATATATGGAATGGGAAAGAAGAGATTGGCTATTGCTTCATTCTACTGTCTGATAAGGTGGCTTTTACTCCAAAGTGAATATAAACTGGTTTATTTTTTGTATATAAAAAACGAGTTAGTGTGGGCTACGCCGACTTGAGACAATCTTACAGAAAGCTGAGAGGTATCTGCTTACACACATCACCTCAGAGCTGGATTTTCTTGAGCATGAGCTAAAAAATTGAATCTAAGGGACTGTTTATTCAACCCAAGTATTAACTTTGTTGGCAAGCTTTACTAGGCTTCAGCTCTCGGGGGAAGAAGGAGAAGTTCATCTGGAGGAACTCTTGTCTCTGTTTGCTGTGGTGAAAACAGCATTTCTTTACAGGCTGTGTCTTGAGCCTTGTATGCCATACTTCTGTATACATAAGAGTGGACAGACAATTTTGCTTATTGTATCAAACATCAGGAAACCAATCAGGAAACTTCTGGTGAAGAACTGAGAAGTCTTAGTGGGGGAAAAATGACTTCTCAAATTGTAAGTTGTGTGGTTTTGGTGGAGTTTTTTCAGTTATGGATAGATGTGTTACAAGCAGAAACAAATTTGACTGACGTAAGTACACTGAGAAGTAGATAGTAGAAAACTGAAAGTTAGAATATTTATACCAAATCCAGCATTAGAAGCATCCAGCATGCCCAGGAAATGTGTTTTTACAAGGTAACCCCATAGTCCTCATTACTCATACTCTGACTTGAGGAGGCCCTTACGGGTAGTAGTTTTATCCAGCTTTTTGGAAAATACAGACTGATGACTTCCTGATTGCTGTGGACTTTGGTTGATTGGTACACCACCAAATAACGTAATCAAGACAGCAGAATCATATTTATGGTGATGAATTGTGTTGGTAATGGCATGACAATGCTTAATCCCATCTTTTGTTGCAATCTTCCTGATTAGGTAAGTACTTGCAAGTAATTACTAAGGAAGGTCTTGTGTGCAATCTTCATTCTTATATAATGCATGGCATCTGGTGTATCACTACATCCATAATTTGGACATTTTCCACTTTCAAATTATTCCTTTCACTTCTGTTTGAGTAATATGGGTATTCCAGAGGTTAAAAGCTGCAATTAGCAATGCTCCATTTTACACTTAACAAAACTGGAACTTTTAATGAACACTGAGCAGGTCATAAACAAAATTATTCCTTCTGGAATTCTAGACATGGATAACAAACAGGATTAACCTTTTCAAAACAGCAAGAATGATACCTTTCAAGAGAACAGTAATAATGCAAAGCCTTTTTGCATACGCAGTATTGAGCTCTTAGTACTTCAGCACAGGAGAAAATATCCTGGAATGATAATGGCTTCTATCTACTTATAAATATATCTTTAGATAAGAGATTGTAAAGTTAATTCTGACTAGAGTGGTGAAGAAATTGTGACTCTGAATGTGATGTTTGTCGTACACGCTCACATAGTCTAGACATCTTTCTTGGTCATGCAAATAACAGTGGTCACACCCTAAATAAAAGAAATAATTGCAATATGTAGAGCAGCTGTGACTTTAGAGTGATAAAAAATGCTGAGTTCATTGATTAGCTATTATATGACACTTAGAAATTATACTGTGATACACGCTGTGGTTTCTCTTCTATTTGGATACATAAAGGTAGCACATTTACTGCCTATTTGCCTTATGCTTCAATGATCTATGCTTCCTTATAAAATAAATCATTCTGAAGAGTGATGAAAGAAGCACAGAGTACAGCTTTTCTCAGTTTCTAACTCAGCACTGACAATAGAGTTTATTAGGCTTCATACAACTCTTGTACCCTGGGTAAAATACTCGTGTTTTAGAGCTCTCTGAGTCATCTGACTATGAAGCTGAGTGTTAAATCCCCTCTGCAGATGTACTAATGCAACGTTTAAATGCAAGTTGACATGCTGCTGAGGATTCTCAAAGCTATTTCCATTGATTTCTGCTCTTTATTAGGATGCATAATCAAAACAAGAAAATCCAAACTAGATAACCTATGTGAGCTAAAACCTTGATACTCTTGAAGTTGTTGCAAGATTCCCAGTGATTTGAGTGAGAATTTTTTTATATATATGGCGATGACAGATGTGTCTTGGGTTTCACATTAGAATCTCATCTAGGCTAGGAACTTATCTAGATTCTGTACTGGGTGTAGGAAAATAGACACTTCTACAGTGTAACACATCTAATTTATTTTAGGTGTCCATATTTTCAATGAAGTGGAGTTGATCTTTCCTTTTTTTTCTTTCCCTGTTAAGGTTGTGAAGGTAGTCTCCCAGATGCTCATGTCTGCAAAAGCTTGGATTTGTACTGACAAGCTTCATCCTTCCCACGTGTTGTCTGCTTCCCTCTCATGTAATTCAAACCAGTGTGTTCTCCTCTGCCAGTCAGAGCCCACGGAAGTAGTCCACTCAAAGATGAACAAACATGGGTTCTAGTTGGATTAAGGGTAAAATTTGAGTGTCCTAGACTTCCAAAATGAGAACTGCATGCCTCAAGTCACACTAGACTTCAGTGAAATCTAGATCTGTAAGTCCTTTTGTCACATTTGATGAGACCTTGAGGGCTGGCACACAGGTTTGCTCCTTTGCTGATCTGACTGCATTTATTGCCAAAGGGGGGAGACTGCCATGTGGATGGGGTGGGAGGCTGAATTGGAGTAGACATTGTTAGACAGTAGATAACTGCTTTTTCACTCAAAGCAGTGCAATAGCATATGTCTGTGAGTAGTAAAGTGTTGCAAAATATGTTAAATGTTCTTGGTGACAAGCCAGAAATACATGTGTTAAACATGTCAAAATAACCAAGCTATCTCCTTTGTTAGACACAGCCATTTCTCTAGTGCTGAGCTCACTGGTTGCAAGGCAGCTGCTGTCTCTTGTACAGAGATTGTTACATGCTGGGCAAGTGTGAAGAAAGTAGGTCATTTGCAGATAATATGGGTGTTCAAGTTGTTGAGCAGATTCTTCTGATACATTCTGCAGAGTATCACTCTCCGTGTTTCAAGATTTCTTTAAAAGAAAAATTGTTTCAGAGATGTGAAGGATCCTTTAGCTTTGTTGTTAAGATTAATTTTTAAATTGTATGAATGTGTGTCTCATTGAAGAAAAGAAGAAGAAACCAAAAAGGAACCACAGGTGGTCTGAGAAAACTGTGTTATTTGTTTTCTTCTTTGTTGGTACTGAACTTTTGCCCTTGTTTGATGATGCTGGCTGTAGCTTGTTCAGGGATTAACTATAGTCCGTGTCAGGAAAGTATTTTAATAGGTATAGGTGTGCTCAAGGCTGTTTACAAATTCAGTCAACATATGTTGCAATCTAAGATTAGTCATTTTTCACATTTTCACACCTTCCATCAGCACCTCACTTCAACAAACTTTGTCATGTTGCAGGGAAAAACTATCCTTTTGATAATGTGCATCTCAATATGTGATCTATGAATGTGTTTGATGTCTTTCTGTTGAGCAGATGAGTGTCAATTGTAAAGATTCTCATGTTAAGAATATTTGGTATAAGACATCTGTGGACCTTTACTATTGACTAGCTCTCAGTTTTTATTACAGAGACTCCTTATAAAGTGCATTGGTCAAATTCCTCCAAACTGGTATTCAGAGGAGACCATAAGATACAAAGGCATGCCTTGAAGAGGACCATCCCCTCATGACCTACATTTTAACAGGAGCAAAAGTGAAATAAAAACACTTCATTGCATTAGATAGCTGGTACTGAGCTGACAAAGGTGTTAGGGCAGCCAGGTGCTGTTTATCTCATCTGTACTGTGTATTAAGTGTGGGGCAGCTACACAGAGTGAGCAGTCTTGTGTATTTTTAGAGGTGTGAGAACTGTTATGAGAAGCCAAATACTTCTTAATTTCCCCTCCCATACTCCACTTAGGAGACTCTCACTTTACCCACCCTTTGTTTCCAAGCTGCAGTATATTCTGTTGTTGTTATATGAAAATACTGTCACCATTGCTTGTGGCTTCAGTGTTTGGCCCACAGAAGGCAGGCACAGGCAGCTTTTTCCTTTTCCAAACCTCTACAGTGGGGAAGAGCTAGAGGGAGGCTGTTGCTTAAGTGGCATTAGTTATTGGTGTAGAGCTGAAGAGGCATAGCTGAGTTTTGTGGAGAGGCTGAGTGCTGGAGGTGCAAGCACCTGTCAGTCTGGGGAAAAATAGTTCTAGCACGTAGAATGTGAGATTCAGTGGGATTTTTATTTCCTGGCTCTTTTAAAAGAATTTTTTATTGCTCTCATTTCAGTTGAACAGATGAGAGAATCCCTAACTCATCTGACACTAACACAGACTTTATTAACTAGCACATTCACCTCTAACAGTCACAGGTCATGTTTATTTACTTTCATTTTTTAACTAGTTTGTCCTATGTCCCAGGGGAAAAATCATCCCACTGTTTTGGGGTCTTTTTTATTGCTCATTACACCTATAGCATGTGTGGAATTTGATTGATAAAATGCACTGAAAGTAGGTATTTTTGTGTGAGCCTATGTGCTAAATATTTAATATCTCTTTGAAATATTTTTTTATTTAGAGGAGTCTCATACTCTTGATTTCTTCATACACATTTGTTTCAGAATGTTATCAATTCAGTAATTCCTAATCAGAAGCATTTAGAAATCTACAAGGTTGCCAAGTTTTGGCTTTTGGTTTTGCAACATGTTTGTTTTTTTTTAAAATTACAGTTTACAGTACAGCTGAAAATCTTGCAAAACTTTAAGTAGGTTCTTGGAAATTATCTTTAGCACCTCAAATAAAAGTTATTTCAAAATTTTGGATGAAATATTTTCATCTCTTTTGGAGAAAGTTATTTCCTTAACTGTTCAAAAGACAGTTTTGTGATGTGCTCAAGACTACTCCTTTCATGAAGTACATTTTTTCAGAAGGACTTATGGAATGTTCTAGAGATTAACTTGGTGACCATAACTGTTTCTCTTGTTTTAATTCTGGATTAAAGTAGTTTGGTGTCAGATGCTGGTGGACTTTCCTTTATTCAAGCATTGTGTGATGACATCAGTCTTCATATCAGAGACGAATAGATCTTAGTGGTACAACACGTTCTTGGCAGGAGTTGTGATACTGGGATCAAGATTTTGGCAAAGGCAAACTCCAGAGTGATCTCCTGGAAATGATTCTTGGAAAATTTGTGATTCTTGGAAAATTTGCATCTACTTGCAGATCTGAGAAATGATTGCCTGCATTGGTAGCAAATTGTATTATTTCTTTCTTAGAAGGAGCTAGGAAAGGCCATGGACTCTTGCAGCTGCATTTAGAAGTTTAGATACATTCTTATCATAGAGAGGTGAAGGAACTGATTATTTTTGTGGCTGCAGTGGAGATAAGGAGCAAACTAGCTCAAAATTTGTAGTTCTGGTCTTCCTGTTTTTACCTCTCTGAGACTGTTGAGAAGGGGAGGAAGAATGGGTGGGTGGCAAGAATAGAGGAATTTGGGCTATGAGATAAGGAGGGACTGTAATAGCAGTCTGAAATTCAGAAATAACCTTTTTTGAAGGGCTCCTCTAGAACATGAGGAATTTGTCAAGCTAGCAGACTCTGGTGTGCAGTGCTGTGGAGTGGAGGAAGGCCTACAGTGCTGCAGTCGAGTGAAGGAGAGCTAGACACAAGCAAGAGTGAGCCAGGAGCCAGGATTGCAACTTTGACTTCAAGTCTGTAGAGCTTGGCAGGTCTCTGTAATTTTGAGTAAGAAATATGTGCATCCCAACCTCAGTGAACATTTGTCTTTTTCTCATAGCATTCTTTAACTGTTCTCTTTGGTTGCTCTCCCAGTGCATTCCAGAAGGCAGCTTTCTGCAGGCTGTGTTAAAAGAAGATGCCTCTGGCCTGTGTCAGCTCAGGGATTTACATCACTATTGAGTGTCTGGTGCTCTTTTATTTGCTTCAGGAATGCCCGGTCATCACTGTATGAAAGGACACAGAATAGCTGTATCATAGGAATACCTGTCTCAGTTTAGAAAGGGTAGGCCCTTTACAGATCCTTTATGAGCAGTGCTGATAATCCTTGCAAGTGAGGTCTCTTTCCTGGTCCTCCACCAGAGACATTCTCAGACATTCCCAGCATTGCCTCTTGAGAAAACCAGTAACTGTTCAAACTTCCATGTGGCATTCATCATCTTTGTGTTTTCTAGGGGAGCAGTTATTTTCTCACTGCTTTTAAAGGGTTAATACATTCGTGAGAAATGTTTTCACAGTTCTGTTCTATGTTAGAGTGGATAAGCTCAAGAGAAATTCAGGCTAGATCAATTGCTGCGTTGGGGCAGCAGCTTGTTCCCATCTGCTGCTTTTGCTGAGAAGTGGGCAGATCATTTCTGCAGAGATAAAAGGTGGCCTAGCTGGCTAGAGTCCCCCCAGCCCTAATTTGAAAAGCAGTGCAAGTGGCTGAGAATTTGTGAGTGACAGCAGCTGGCGGTCAACAGACATCTGTCCTTGGTGCTCTTCAGAGAGGAGCAGAAAACGTTCTATTGTAAATGCTACACACACGTAAATCTGCTTGACTCTTCCCTTTCCAGATATGTGACAGGGCAGGGTCCAGCTGAGACAGCTATTCCCCTTTGGAGGGAAAAGTTGAGCTAAGTGTCTAAGGACAGAACAGGACTACTCATCTCTTATTATTGACTAAGAGATCATTCCCTAATCTGCCTGCGTTGCTCAGGGTCTTCCTTATCCATGGGATTTTAGAGGATGGTCTATTATTTCAGGATTCACCAGGATTGTTACATTACTGACCTTAAGCCAAACCTGTGCAAATCAAAGGCATCCTATCTGAAAAGACTAAGTGATGTGGTGGCTTGGAAAATCAAGGACAAACATACAAAGAACCTTCAAACTGGCCTAAAATGTTTCTTAAACAGACCATTTACTTTATAGAAAATATTGCTGTTACTCCATTGTGTCTCTTCCAAATATTAAAAATAAAAAGGTATTTTCTCTGGCAGGACTTGAGCTTTAGGCTATAGATCAAACAGGTTGATACATTTTTTTGGCGTCTTTTTTTTCTAAATTTTTTTGATTGATTTCTTCGTGTTCTCATCAACATCTACTCATATTGCATTTCACTGTGGTCTGGCCAGCAGTCTTGATACAGAGACAAAAATCTTTACTCTTGTTTAACCAAGCTGGTAAGGAAGCTGTATTTTCATCCTGGAGTGGGGGGTTGTCCTTGCAATACGGTTACAGGGGTTTTGTCTCAAGATTTTCAGAAGTTTCTACAGAAAATAAGTATTTAAATGCTACTTCATTGGCATTGAGGTCTGTTTGAACTCTTTTTCTCTGGAGCTGTAACTAAAATCAATGACCAACATGAAGCAATCTTAATGTGGGATTACATGCAGTCACTTAAAGTGTGTTGCTGCTGGGTTTGATAGTCCATAACTTTGTCCTTACAACTGTACAGCTGGAGAATGCAGCTGGTTTTAGCATTGCTGAAGTTTGGCTGACTCTGCAGCAACATCCAGGCCTTTTTGGATACTGTGTGATAAAAATACAACACTGCTAGTGCTCTGTTTTTATTATTAGTGGAGGTGCAAGTGCTAAAAATATGTCTTGCTTTCACGAGAATCTAAGCACAGACAGTGCTGCAGAGAGCTCCTTTTCTGTCTCTGTCTCATTTGCTTGATCTATATCTGGAATTGAAAAGGGCCAGGAGGTGTCCATGTAAAATCTTTGAGATTTCTATGTTCCCCTCAGTCTCAGCTTTGACATTCTTTCTTTGAAGAAAATGAGAACATAGCTGTTTTAGTATCACAGAAAACCTCAAAGTATGTGAAGCTGGATGTAGGTGATGCAGACAGAAGTTTGCACAGAGCGTGTAACAATAGTGGGAGGTGTGAACTACTGCCTTTACTTCTACTGAGTGTTAGCTCAGATATTTAGCAGAGTTGTCTAATTGTGTGTATTAATTATTTAATTCCTTAGAAGGAATGAAAATACTAGAGACAGCAGAGCTTGATATGTGATGGGCGGCATGTTATGTTGATGGCTTAAGCTAGTAGCATTTGGGAATTGCTTTTGGTTGTTGGTGTTGTAAAGAAGTCCAACACTAGACTTCATCAGGATAGGAACCAAAGAGTGGGGATTTTAGATTCTTAGTATCTCTGAGGTATATTTTTATCCTGTAGGTAGAAAACCTGTCACACTTCATTCACATTCCTACTCTAATGTTAAACAGAAAAGCATTAAAACACTTCTAACTCTGAAATGAGACACTTCTAGGGGTTCTGAATTGTGGACTGGTTGGTGGGGTTGAGTTTTTTCACCCTGGTGCCTATCACTTGCAATTCTTTTTAAATTCACTTCACCTTGTTTGAGTCCTGTGCTGCAGTTGATTCTTTAGCTTAATTAAGTTAATGACCACTGGATAACTCACTGCAGTTGTTAATTTTTTTATAGCATGCAACTTTTCTATGCTGGAAAAGTTCTTTCCTGTTGCAATACCTTAAAAGAAAGGAAAAAAAAAAAGGGCAATTAGCAGGTTAGGGCACTACTATGTTTTATGCACACATCAGGTATGTGTTCCATAAAGTTGATTACCCAAAACAGAGTTTGACATTCAGCAAAGAAATTTGAACTGCAGAATGGATAAGTACTTTCTTAAAACTCCAAACCAGTCCTGCATTCAGACTTGTTTTTGCAAGAATAAAGCAAAGCTGAACCACTTTTTGATATACATGCTAAACATGGATGATACAGATTTATACTACTCCTTTTCAGATTTGAAACCACAAGAGAGAGAATCTTCTCTTCTTTGGTGGGATTGGAAAGCAGTTTGTTTCCTTAAATTTACTGACAGTGCTTGAGAAAATGATTTGTTTTGTTTTGTTTGGAACCAGGGGCCAAGCAGTTGCAGAGTTTATAACCCAGGACAGCGTTATTAAACAGACATATAGGCCATTTAGGGCACTGGAACAAACTCAGAAAACCTAGGGAAAGAAAGAAGAAAACTAGTTTTGCTATGGGACATTAGACCACACAATAGGCAAATGACTGTGACACGTCACTTGGAAGCCATTGCAATTTTCTTTCAGTCAAGTATGAGGACTGATGCATAGATTTCCACTATTTTACAGTTCTTTCATTGGATTGTAAATCATTCTGTTTGCCATCTCCTTTTACCTCAATGTGATTTTTTTTGCTTTTTAATCCATAACCGGATTTGAAGCTCCATCTTCAGTGAAATAACTAATGAGCACAGAAAAAAGCTAAAGTTTCTACACCTAAAAACTGGCGTTCTCGTGCAATAGTTGTTTGAGCCTGGCAACCAGATGGAAAAGGCAGGACTGCAGCTTTTGTCTTGAGGATGATTTGCTTAGCAGGGTTCCCCTGAGTTTACTGTTGATTTTCAACTGTTTCCAAATTCTTTATTCCAGAGCCTCTACCTGAAAAGTTCCAAGCAAAGTTTCAAGAACTGTTAAATACTTATAAATAGCTTCTCAGGAGGCTTCAAGAAATGAATGAGAAGGATTTACTGTCCCATTTGGACAACTAGTAAATGAGTAAATTGTGCTAGTTTGAGAAGATCAGGAAAAGGTAAAGTAGCATCACAGTAACCCTAAAGCCTTTATCTGAATATACATGTGAGAACCTGTAATCTTCAAAAGGGTCCTGTCCCAAAACTAACAGACTTACCTTTATTTTTCAAAGACAGTAAGCTTGGATAGTAAGAGAAAAAAAAGGCAAAGCCAGTCCTGAAATTTTGAGGCTGGTTCCACAGATTTTTAAAATTCTGTTTGTTAGTTTTCTTTTTCTCTGCAACAGAAAGTTTCAGGGACACCGTGTTGCATTTTCCCTCTTTCAGGACATGAAAATCACTATATAATATTTATACCAGATAAACCTATTTATTTCTATTCCCCCCCTTTCAAGAATTGCTTATGTGATTGCTGTCACTTGCAAAGTTTCACTTCCTCTTACCTTGCAGGATTTGAAGAAAAAGTTTGTTCTATTTGTTTACTTTGTGCCTCAGGGAGCCTTCAGAGAGTCCTTTGGAGTTTTGTGGTTGTGGTTTTTTGTTGTTTGGTTTGATTTGGTTAGTTTCTTTTAATGAAGTGGAAAAAAAAGGAAAGGTGTGAAAGAAGAAAAGTGGATTGTAAAGGAATCTATTTTTAAGAAGTTAGAAGTGTTTTTCTCTTAACTCTCAAAGTGTTCTTTTAGCTATTTTCTTTAAAAGCATAAATATGTGTGCACAGACACTGCTCAGTTTAATACTTTATAGTAATGTCTTTTCCATGTCCTTCCATAAGTTCTGCTATCTTATAAAACTTAAGATATTTTACAGGGTGGAAGGAGTAAGAAATAGAACGAAAAGCATGCTAGATGCTGGTTGGGGTTTTTTTGTTACACTTGGAACATTTTGTCCAACATGAGGCACGTCTGTGTGATTTCACTATCTGCTGCCTGGGCAATGGCAGGTACTCTGAGAATCTTGGTTCTGTTCAGGAGGAAGCTGTCCAAGAGCACTGGGAGCAGCACTAAAGGCAGCCTGTGAGCACAGCACGTAGGACCAAAACATCAGAAAAGTTTTGGAGCTCTCCCTTGGAAGGGCTTGCATACTCCAAAGGCTAGACTTGTGGATGAAATACAACTCAGAGCACTGATCTCAGTAAGAATCAAGGAAATGGAAAATAAATTATTTGAGAGACTGTGTAATTAAAATTTTAGTGATATTTTTTTTTCAACAAAACATTGTTCTTTGAGCCAAGCAATAGTTCAGGTAACTGCTAAAGATTTACAGAGCATTTTTCTTGGCACTGGGTAGTAGGTTATTGTTGTTATTCTCAAGCATAGTGACAGTTGTTCATAACAGCAACAGTCCTTTTGCAACTACTTCTATTGTTGCTCAGACAGGATCAGACTGGACAAGCCTTAGAGAAGAAATGGACAGACAAAAAGAATTATTTAATTCTGTCTGGCATTCCCCTCAAAGTAATCCACAAGAAGGTAAAGAATTTTTTTCTTCCATTTCAAGTGTCCTAGAGATTAAGAGCCAAATCCATAATGGTGAAACTTGTTCTTTAAATATCTGTAATATTCTTGATAGTCTCCCAGCAGTTTTAAAGGAATAACTGTGAAGTGAGCATGTGGAGACTGTGAGGCAGGAGTAAACTCTTATGAACATACCAACATTCCTGACTGTTGCAGGTACCAGTATGAGGCATTCCAGAAACTCTGGTAATGACTTTTTTGGGGCTTGGCTGTGAGGCACTATCAGTTGTGCTTCCTTGTCCTACCTTGCCAGTTGTTCCACACCCGAAGTTTCACAGTATTTAGACTTTCAATTCTAAAATCAGTTAATTACTCTTAAGTATTCTAATATCTTGACTAGGATTACACACTAATTACCTGGCCAAGACTGGGGGAGAGTCAGGTGTTTTGGCTTATTAACCCACTCTAATCTTTACACTGTACTTGCCACTTCTGTTAATAAATACCAAATCTTCATGTTTATCACAGCAGGCTGTTCCTCAGGTAGAATTATACTGGGAGATCTTTTATAGGGATACCAGTGTTTGGTACTGTTGGTGCAATTCCCAAGGATGTGATGCTACTTTGTTGGAAGAAGATAATAATTTTAGAATTATATATATATAAATAATTCATTGTATTTCAAATCCAGATCAGCTAGTTAATGGTAGTTTTCCTATTCTGGAGAAGGAGTCATTTGTGTGTGAGAGTAAAGCTGGAAAGATCTTCCTTGAACTCAGCTCATTCCCAGGACTCACTTGAATGGTGGATACTGGTTGTTTTTCTGTCTCCTGGGGAACAGGTCCCTGAGTAACCTAATCTGTGATCAGTCAGCTGGCTTTGGACAAGTGTTGCACCAGGGGAAGTCCTGAGATCTGTTATTTTCTATTGTTAACAGGAACAGAATTAGATTTCCAATTGTATTGTCCTGTCTTATAGTTCCTCTCGTTAGTCCTCTTAAAAAAAAAAAATTACTTTCAAAATTTTAAAGTGTTTATGCAATTCTAAGCTCCTTTTTTTATTGAAACAAAGAATGTTTTTGTCTGTGTTTCCCTGAAATAACACTTACTTATGTTTTAGTAATGGATTTTGAAAATGTATGAGTCATGGTTAACTCCATTTCATTAATTTCACCATGATTATTTATTATTGTTGTTTGTAGTTGAAAATAGCCAAGCAGCTGTGACAAATTTAGTTAAGGAAATTAGCTCAACATTCCTTTGTTCTCCTTTGCATGTTTTAACTGTGTGTTGATTTTGGTTTTTTAACTTTTTTTTCTTTGTTTTTTAATCTGTTTTAATGACAGATTAAAATGCTGTGTTCTGAAGAAAGAAAGAAAAGTTTATTAGAGAATTTCCAGATCAAGCTCAAAGCTTGACAAGCTTCAGTTTTTCTGGCTATTGCATACAGGCCTTCCACTGATAACTTAGGCTTGCTCGTGGTTTCAGACTGGTGCAAAGCAGTAATTTCTTGATAAGGGCCAATCAGTGTTTTTGCTGAGCTAAAATATCAGAGGAGGAGAAGGAGCATTTGGGAGTTTTGGGACACAGAAGCACATTCATTTCATGTGCAAACTACAACCTTCTCTTCACATGACATCACCTGATTCTGCTAAAACTATCCCCACATCAGTACTGTGAACCTAGGAAGCAAGGCTTTTATTTCAGTACCTGTTTTCCAACCTGTTCAGCATCTACTAGGACAAGTGATAGGGAATTAATAATTACTGTAGTTGTAGAATCATTGTCTGCAGTGGTGATTTCAGTTTTGCTTACAGAATCACAACACAAGTCTTAAAAGTGTAGGGATTTTCTTGGAAAATTTCTGTGGTTGAGAATGTGAACATGGATTGGCTTTTACACTCAGGTGCATTTTCAGAGGTTTTGCACACTCACAAGGCTTTGACTTCTAATCCAAAGGAGTTTTTGTTTGATTTTAGAATTAAGATGACCATAGCATATTGCATTAATAAAAGAAAAGGTGAAATGTGAAATTAAAATTGTTCCATGCTCATGTGTGGCCTTATCAACACCATCAACAGAAATGCACAGATTTAAACCATTGAGAAATTTGGCCTTCTATTTCATTGACTTTTTTTTCAAGCCTTTCAACAGTGAGAGGCAAAATGAGTTCAAGTCAAATATATTCCCATGGGTTCTGTGGCAAAGTGGCTTTTCCTAGTATTATGAATGACACAAGTTTAATATCTGGCAAGAAAAAAATACATGTTTATACTAGGAAAATTATCTCTTGCTGATATGAAATGTCAGCAGTATTGCAGCAGGATCCCAGATGAATGTTGGTTTGCTGCCAGCATATACAAGGACAAAATGTTCAGAACCATTTTGGGAACTGGCATCAATCTGGCACAGTCTGCACTTAGCTTGCAGTCGCATCCATCCCAACCAGCAATAAGTAATTTCTCTGATGTAAACAAGGATAAAAGAAATGATCTGAAGTTATAGGAGTAAAGCAGAAGTGTTGATGCAGAGTCCAGTTGCTCAATAACAAAGCAGTGAAGCAGCTGCCAAGAGGTCGTGATTGCCCTCACAGAGCTTTCTGGGAGTCTGCAGACACCTTCACACGTTCTGAAGTACTGTGAATAAAAGAGCACTATGTGTAGTTTTCTGAGCTGTTAAAGTGGTCGTATTCAAACTTCCTCTGAGTTTTGAAGTTGTGAGGAATGGTGGTATATTTTGACAATTTGAATGCAAACCATAGCACAGCATATTATATTTTCCACAAATGCTGCATAGTATGAGAAACAGAATGAAGATCCTCTAGGGAAAAGGATGCAGACAGCTGACAGGGAATTGAAACTGGTGTTTAAAAGTCTATCGCAGGATTAGTGTAGATGGCTCTTGTGAACTTGACATTTTGAAGAAACTCAAGGAAGAAAGTTGAATGGGACAGAGGGCTGGCATAGAAGTTTCAAAATGCTTTGTGAAATGCACAACACTAGAGAAAACTGCATAAGACTTACACATGCAAAATGAAGTTATAGGCACCATGATAACACGTGGAACCATTGTCAAATGCTCAATAATATGCAGTGGAAGGAATAATTTTAGCCAATTGTGTAAATTTGCTCTAAACCAGGAAAAAGATGAAGTATCATTGATTCAATGAAAATAATGAAATTATTTGTTCAATATTAAGCAGCAATCAGAGAAACAAACTACCTATGTAGGAGTTTAAAGAAAGGACCAGAAAGTAATACTGAGCTTGTAATGTTTTAAGTTTGCTGCAGCCACACCTGTGCATTATGAGGAAATGAAAAGGAAACACAGTGACCTCAAGTCCTAAAAAGACACAAGTCAGAGGGAAATAGGACTGTGACTGAGGGGAAGTGGCCTGACTGGTGTCTTTATATTAGTGTGCTCTGAAATCGCCCACCTGTGTTTCTTTTCACCTTTTCTTAAACACACAGGCAAGAACATTCTTGTAGATTGGAAAGCATTGCTTTTAGAATGGCTTTTTTTTTTTTTTTTTTTTTTTTTTTTTTTTGTGCCAGAGCAATAAACAATGAACTGTAAAACTTGTCACTGTCAGATGTCAGTGAGGCCAAAAGAACTGCTGGATTCTTGTGCTCCTCTCCAAAGCAGTATCATTAGTCACAGTAGGAGGAAAAATAATAGCAGATGTGGCTGGACTAATAGCCTGAATTACAATAGCAATTCCTGTATTTCAAAATCCTATTTGGAGTGCAATGGGATGGTATTTCTATTAATGTTATATATGAATAGTACTCCTGGTCAAAATTCCCTAAATTTAGTGCACATATTGAGCATTTTTTAGGGGTATTTCCTAGCCCATTCAGTATACTGCCAGTTCTTACTGGAAGACCATGATATCAAAATGTTTGTCTTTAAAAGCAGGTATCTTCCTTTTAACAGTATTCCTTTAAACTCCACAAAGCCATTATTCTTTCAAACTCCAGGTCATTATTCATTTTATTAACATATTAAAGCTTTACAGTATTTTAGGGCAGTGAGTTATAGATGCTGTTTTTAAAAGATTATAAATAAGGACTGCAACCTGGCTCTGCAGTTGAGTAACTCTCACTAATTTCAGGGCAACTGAGTTTGATTCCCTGGTGCTTTTGCTGTCTTTACTGATCAGTGTGGGTGTTTTGTTGCAATTTCTTGAGATACAGTTGGATTTTAATTCTTGTATTTTTTCTGTGATAACAACACTACATGTTTATTCTTGCTAGAGTGGAATGGAAGCCAGTGACTGTTGTTTTAGGGTCTTACAGACTGTCTGTGACTTTGGCTTGTGTCAGCCCTGGACAGGGTTTGAGAACAGTTTTTCTCCCTGTTGCTGTACATATTCATAGCCACAGAGAGAGCATTTTATTGTCAGGAAGTTGTCATCTGTTGGGTTGAATTACAAACAGTCAGGGTAATGATTCTTTGTGGTTTAGTTTCTTGAAAGGCTTGAAATCATTAACATTCTTAGAATGACATGTATCATAAATCATGACATAGGAAAATTAGAAGGATTCACTCGTGTACATGTAATTTCAACTGCAGGGTTACAAATACATTGTTGTACTTATGCTCTTCCCAAACAGTTCTTTTTTGTGCTCTGATGGCCAGCACAAAGTTCTCTGATATTCATGATTTCCCTATCCTGATCCTTATATTGACCAGAATGACAAAGGGTAGGAGTTAAATGAAAGAAGGTAAAATTGCAGCTCATAGGTGTTCCAGCTGCTCCTCAGAACCCTGTAGAGCTGTCATACAATATGCTTTTCTGACTCCTGCCAAAGGACCAGTGCACAAGTAACTGAATTAACAAGATATTCATTTCTAAATTGCATAGAAGGAAAAGGGCCAGTGATTCACTTCTGAAATTCTGGCGTGGTCACGATGAATTATGTCATTTGTACTTGGTCACTACACAATGCTTGCTGTAGAAACAGCTGTCCCAAATACACTAGGAAAGAAACCAGAACCTTGGAGCTCCCAGAAGGTCTAAATATGTTCCTTTCATCTTCCAGTAGTGACAGTGCTCTTTCAAAAAGCTAAATTCTCTGACTGAGAGAACAGAATTTCTTTCCTTAATAGCTAGAAAACTACTGCAAAATAGAAAGAATAATGTGTTTCAAGTTTTGAAATGAAAATAAATAAAGAGCTTGAATGGCAATAAGGTAGATTCTACTTAGCTTTGTTTAATGCTTAGTTAGGGATAATGTAGTATTTCTTTGGAAGTGTGTAATATTTCTGTCACTTGGGCTTTTAAGTACAACTCTAATAGGCAATTGCCAGGTTACTGCTGGGGGACAAAAAAAGGAGTCCCTAGAGTCCCTGGCATGAGCATTTTCTGTGGTTCTGTGATTACAGGATTCACAGCCTCTGCAGGTTTGGTTATTCTTTGTAGTAGAATTATTGGGCAACTTAATAACATAGACACAAACAAAGACATTAGAGACACAAGTAATCCTACAAATCAAAAGATTAAGAAATTATAGCTATTTTGATGAAATATAAGAAATACAGTGAGAATGAAAGGACAGTTTAGAAATAGTTTAGTCTGCATTTAGATGCCAGAATGTCTTCATATGAGCTTTTAGGAGTTACTTCTTTTGCTGTCCATAGCTGATGCTTACTAACTCCAGCTGTGACAAAATTTTCTCCTTAGATTAATGACATCTAGGCCAGTTCCAGGAAAGTGGATAATTTGGAAGTGAATTTAATAGCTGTTGAAGACAAGGAAAAGAGTAAGTCAGCCTAAAATGTAGGGTAGTTTTACTGGCAGAATTAAACTGTTGCTTCTGTTCCTTGAGACTTAAAGCTAAAATGTGCTACCAATATGTAGTGTAGGAACAATTCAGGTGGGCAGAGGAAGGGCCCATCTCCATCACTATTTTCTGTCGGTGCTTTTATTGCACCTCTGAGTAGGGCATAATGCTGCACAATTTACAATGGTGCTGAGGGGCTGACTTGATGACTTAAGCTCCTATAGTGTATTTTTCTTTAGAGATATTGCAAAATATGTATCAAATTTTTCAAGTCATATTTCAGAATGTAGTTTATTATATAATAATCTTCAACTGATATTTAGCATTATTTTTTTACTATAGAAAATACTTGAGAAATATCTTCTGGCTTGAACATAAAGTCCATGCTAATTTTTGATCAACTTTATCTTCACACATCATAACTTTGATATCAAGTCAGAGTACAGGAGAAATGGGTCAGATGCTTACTTGGCAAGTGCTGAGCAGAGGTTTGGTTTGAAAGCCTTATTAGAATGGTGTGACCTGACAACATGCTCCACATCCCTGGCCTGGCAGTTGTGAGGAGGGGATAAGTGATGCTATTTCCCCCTTGATTGCTGAACATTTCTGTGACCCTTCCTTAAAGGTGAATAAGCACATTATTGACTCCTAAAGCAATGCACTGGCATCAAGCCATGTGTGGGAGTTGAAACCTGCTGAAATGTATGGACTGACAACAGCAGTGAATTTCTTTCTTTTTTTTTTAAACAAAACAAAGATCAACAACAACCCTGTAAAAGAACAAAAATTAAAGCCTCAAACTTACACGTTTATGATCCTGTGACAGTGAGTATCCACAGTCCAGGAAGAACAGGGAGAGTGAATGACTATTGGAATAAATACTGAGGAGGGAGCATGAGCAGACTGGAAGTGACACTCACATCCACTCTGGGCCAGTACTGGCCATGTGCCATAGTAGGTGAACCTGTTAGAACAATTTATCATATGAACAACAAATCAGGCCAAATTTATCTAATCAGCTTTTTGTGATTAAATTATGTCTACGCTCCTTTTTCCAAAACTACAAGAGTTGCAGCAACCCTAGCCATCAAGATTAGCAATAGGCTCTGTGTCTGTGTATATATGTGGGTATATATATGTATATTTTATTTTTCTTTGGGCATTTGCCCTTATGTAAGAGAGTAGGTTTTGAAAAAGGAAAAAGCATCACAGGAGTAAATAATGGGGACTGCTAAACAAGAGCTGGCAGATGATGTTGTTACCCTGGAAAGATTTCAACTAGGACCTTCTATTTTTATTTTTTTTTCCCTTCTATTTCAAGGAGAGTACTGGTTGTTCAAGCTGAGCTGGCAGAAGCTTTTAGGCAGCATCAGACCTTGGGTGAAAAGCTGTCCTTGGGAAATAACATAGTTTCTAAGTAATTCATATTCCAAATCTTGTCTGATAAAGTACTGGCCAGTAAATTTGTCAAGAGTGTGTATTTTGTAAGCTATTCTAGGTTACAGAGAGAACATATATGCTACTGCAGGGTCTGTACAGCAGGTTGAATTCCATGTTGTATTTTTTTCCTAGTCAGCTGAGCAATATCACAGGAAGATTTCTGCACATGACCATTAATCTTGCTCTGCCCTGCCCACAGATGATCTTTGCTGGGTTATCCTGTATCTTCACAGTGAAACAAGTGAGGAGGCTGTAGGTTTCTTGGCAAATGAAGAGCACTAAACTCCTTCATATGGTGCACATCACCCTGTGACTATCAAGCAGAAATGTTTCTAAATCACATGTATTTAGGTTTTGTTTAGGTTTGGTTTTTACTTTCTTGTTCTTTTTTCCCCCAGATATTTCCATCTGATGTCAACAAAGTTCAAAGACCATCATTATTTTTTGGGTTATCAGAAGTTTACGATAAGTTTTCTTCTGCCTGCTGCTGAAGGAGTTCTTTTAGAGCTTGGTTTTACCTTGTGCCAACAGTAATCTTGGAATTCTAAAAACTCTGATTATTTGCATTTCATTACTTTGATGACTTGTACTTTACATTTTGAATCTTCATACTGCTTGATACTGCTCTGGGTTATCTTAGCAATTAGAAAAAGGCTCAAATAGCTTCTCAATAATCACTATCTTCTGTTAAATGGATTGTATTAAATGTATGAAAACTAGTGAAGGAGAGGATCACTTTCGTTCTTCCCCAACCTCCTTTCCCCCCCAACTCCTTTCTTTTTAGAGGAAATAGTAGGACAGAAATGAGAAACCCAGAAAAGGATAGAAAAAAACCCAAACAAACAAACAAACAGGAAATTTACAATTTTTCACTGTAACTTCAGCTTCTTTGGAAAATCCATTATCTCAAGCCTGTCAACTTTACCCTAGGGATTAAAAACTCCAGTTTTTCTGTCCAGCTCCAGTCAAAGATTATAAGGGAATAAAATCTGTCTTCCTACTGAATGGGCCCAAACGTGGATCTCTGGCCAACAAATTATTTCATAATCTGTCAGGAAATTCTCTAGATCTCCAAGTATGCAGAGGATTGTCTCATCCAAACCCAAATGCCCTGGCTGAACAGCTTCATATTCTTCATTGCACATACTGGGGAATTGTGAGTTTGTGCAGGTAGAAAAACAACAGAGTTCCTTCTGCAGATCGTGTGGAGGATGTGTCAGAACCCTCAGCTGTGCAGAGCCAGACTGCTCTGGCTTCACTGCCTCTCCAGGCAGCAACATCCATTGTAATCTGGAATCCCCAAACACACAGTGCCCTGGGAGCATGGGAAGCAGAGCATTTTGCTAGCTAAGATTTAAAATCCCTCTCAGCCTCTGACAGGTTTCTGGACATTGTAATGCATTTTCTGTTTCTTTCATCTAGTCCACACCTTCAAGTGGAGGTTGTGATTTGGCTCTCAGTACTTGTGCTGACAAACTGTGCTTAGACTCTGACTGTACAGAGAGTGTCTGTATAACTGTATAACATACAGAGGGGTGGTTTCTTTCTAGTTTCCTCAGAATTGAAATAGCATCCCGAATTCCAAGAGAAAGTTAAACTAAACTTTCAAGAGGAAGGCCATTGAAGAAAAATAAATGGAACTATATTGTTTTTTTTAAAAGATGAATATTGAATCCAGGGCAAAAATACATAAGGTAGGCAAGATGTCCAAATGCTTCAGTGTGCAAGATAGAATTTAGGGAGTTGATTGTCTCTGGATCTGAGCTGCAAAATGCTGCAAAAGATGTAGTGATTGCTAAAGAGATACTGGAAATAAACTACATAAAAATATGGGAAGTAATGACCAAGTGACCTGTAAGAATTTTGATAGCCCATGGGAAAAGATCTGTAGATGTGTTTTGCTTCAACCTGCCTGGTAGTTATGTGAACCCCAAAACCACTGTGTATTATTTGAGATACTGGACTGGAGAGCTGACTGTTGCTTTGTAGAAACAGAGGTTGTTAGCACAGGCATTAAACAGAGACAACCCATACTGGTTGTTGTGCCATTTTAGGATATGGAAGTATCCTGCTGCATCAAGGGAAATACAGCATCTTATCACAGAATTATTTATCAAAAGTAGTCTTCAAAATTTGCATGACATGAAAAATCTATTTTGACTTCAGGCAAAAGTATCTAATAATCTTTTATGCAAAGAGGTACTTTTATGTGGCCATGGTTTTTTCTGTTCCTTTACACACTGCCTGACTTTTGACCCTCACAGCTGATGTGCCCACCAATGCTATTTCAATAATGAAGTTTTACTCTGTTCTGTGTTAACCACAGCACAGTGATGTTCCATGGATGCAGTACTCTTGACACACATGAATGCAGCTCAGACTTGACAGGTAAGACCAGAACAGGCAGCATTAATTATAGCTCTTGGTCTCTTAAAGGTATATGGAGAACTGGGCAGATTCTTTTTTTTTCAGACAAATGTCCATGTGCCTTCCCTATTGGTATGATTCTCTTAACTCAGTGGTGACATTGGCATATGGCTATCTCATAGCTCTTCAGGTCCTGAGGCAGGGCTGTTGGTGTGACTAAAGAAATTTCATTCAGAGCTTATCTGAGAAGAGTAAAATTCCAGATTCCATCAGCGGGAGAAACATTTAGTTACCAAAATGAATGACTTAACAGGTGGAGATACCAGAACTAGGAAACAAACCATGCTCTTTTGAGCCCTGGGGGATAGGAGCTCTTATACAATCACAAGCCCATCTTTCTGTATAAAATGACTACTCAAGAGCAGAATATAAACTGTTTCTTGCTTGCAGTGTAAGGGTCTGACCCAGCTGCCTGAAATCCACATGATGTCTCATCATTGATTTAATTCCAGCTTAGATCATCTCATGTACTGAAAGATCCTATACATATATAAAGGGTAAATGTTATCTAGATTTATTGATTTGATTTGATTGATTTCTCTCATGTCAATACATGACTGTTATATATCACTTAAAAAGGCTACTTCTTCATTCCCATAAAATCTCTGAGTAGCAGTTTCTAAGATGTTATCTGTTTACAGTTCAAGGCCTGAAGATGTTTTGGGCTTTTACTTTAATAAAAGGCCATGTAAATTCTCACTTTTTTCTTTCATTTGTGAAAAGTGTGCTGAAACCATGTATGTGTGCATGGACACACACACACAAAATTCAAGAAAAGAACCAGCTACTCAAGCTGGAATGTGAGTAATGACTGCTCTGGTTGAAGTGCAGGCTTTTCCCAGATGTTTGATTGTACACATGGGGCAGGCTTCATTAGAGATGAATAGACAGTACATAAAATACACACTTTCCCTCCGCATTGCTCTTGTTTATCTGATTTTGTAGGAGGATTTTAATTAACTCAACAGGACTGCAATAAACTACAGGAATTGTAAAGTGAATATCCAGAAACACTGCCGATAGAAAAATTGCTATAGAGTTATAAGGTTATGTTTTTGTTCTTTTGTGCCTGTAAACACATCTCTTCAACACTTCTTCTCTGTGCAGCTGAAAGGCATAAGGAAATATTTTTCAGGAAAAAAAGCTAGCACTGCTTACTTCAAAGAATTTGGGAATTAGAGATATTTAGATAGCAAGGAGCATTGCAATCACTCTTCAAGTGTCTCTAGATTGCTTTTCCAACATGAGAAAAGTGCTTTCCATGAGAGTATTTCTATTTGCTTCTTTATAGAATGTGATAAATTACCCTTTCTGAGGCTCTCTCTCTCTGTGTGTGTGTCTTTAATACACCATTATATGTCTCATTGTCCTGCTGGACAGATGCTGATACTATGTAGATTATGTTTTATGGGAAGGTAGATCAGTGAAGCAGAGTTTGGGTGTCTTGCTAGGCAGTATGTATGTGTGTTAGAGTAAGTCTATACTGGGATGTTTCAAAAACTCTCATCCTCTTCATCCTTTTGTGCTTTCCTGAGCTTGTCCCTTATTTTAAGTGCTTGGAGTCTGTGGACCATCTGCTTGAAGCGAACTAAGCTCTGCTTACATCATGCACAAAGAAAGGCAACATATGAAGTCTAGTTTACTATACTATCCTCAAGTTAATCTTTAAATTGAGTATCTTCATCTTCTGTCTACCCACCTGGTTCCTCCCTTTATTTCACTGTAACAAATAAGTTAAATTTGATTCAAGTTTCAGAATTAACAGCTTTTTGAGGGGCCAGGGTGTGTTCAGAGGTAGAGAACAGGCAGCTGAGGAGCTGCAGCACGAGTGCTCGGTGGGAGGGATCATCATCGGGGCACAGCCTTTGGCTGGGGGGATTCCAGCCCTGCCCGGGCCAGGCTTCCTTCTGACAGCTCGTCCCTGTGCTGAGCCTGGCCAGGGAGCAACCTGGAGAGAGCTGGCTCTGCACAGCCTGGGGAGAGAAACACAGGAAGGCTGGGTGGGCTGTGCCACCCAAGACTTAATGCAGCTCAACAATGCTCAGTGCTGGATCGTCCCAGGGAAAAGACTCTTCCTGCTGTGAAATACCTGCTGTTATTTGTGTCAGGTGTTTGGAGGAAGGCAAGAAGTAGGTTATACTGACAATCTATTTTATAACTGTAAGTAGGAATAAATAAGGAGGGGGAAAAAAGGATTTAAAAAATTTACTACATTTTAATGCTTCTTAAGAGCCCAAACTGAAATAAAAGGAAGAGTGTTGTTTTGTACAGTAAGACTTTGGCACTTGCGGTTAATCTGTTAAAATTAAATTGTTAAATATTAGATAGTTAGAAATTGTGCATTTTGTACTTGTTAGATTATATATTGCTGAATTTATAGTGTGAATATCTAGCATAGAAATTATATTCAAATCTGTTGGGATTTTTTTCTAGTTACTCTGCTGGTAAACTTTTCAAGAACAAACCTTAGCCTAGGCTTATTAGATGAGGGAATTGTTCCTGATTTATATAGAATATGTGTTGGTTTCTTGCCCCAGAATGACTCCTTGTTTCTGCAGAAGACAGGGTGAAATCTTGCTCACGTTGTGCTCATAGTGATTTGGCTGTAAAGGTGACTTTTCCTGGTATAGAAATTGTGTTACAGAGCAGCTGGATAGTCCTGGCCATGACCATTTATGTAAAAGGCTAACTTGGACATAGCCTGCCTGAAATGCTGCATGTGTATGCCTCATCCTAAAAAACCCTTTTTTTCAGAAAGGGTAATTGAACACATCCATTTTCCACTGTCCTGTCTTTTTCTTTCTTTAATAACCTAATAATTCAGTCAGTACATTATATTCAATTGTACTTCTTTTCTTCTCAGTGCAGAATGGAAATCTTTATTCTATGAGGGCTAACACCCTCCAGTGAGAGTAAAAGATGATGCAGATATAACTTTCAAGGGGTACAGTAGAGGGGGCCACCACAGTGTTTTTTTTCATGCTATTCCTCATGCATTGGAAATATTTTAGTATAGACCAATGTTTTGACACAAGATTTGCCTGCAGATCAGCACACAGGTTGCCTGTGGTGTGGTCCAGCTGTTTCCATGAATCAGAGGAAAAGCATCTAGGCATGGTCACTGTACAAAAAGGCAAACCTCATAGCTCAGTACTTGGATAATCCATAGGCCTTTTATTTATTTTTGGTAAACAACTCTCTTCTGCTTCAAATTAATATCCCGAATGAGTTACTGATACAAATGTTAAGCTATTTTCATCAGGTTGCCAGCAGACAGCATGCAAGAAGCTGATGGGAGTGTTCCTGCCAATGACTTGCTTTCAAGTGTCTGATCAGAGCCATAGCACAGAGTCTGGATCTCTGGATGTTGTTCTTCAGGTTACACTTTCAGCAAGTACTTGAGTAAAGATTTTCTCAGGGGTAATGGTTTTCAGGTAATTTTAAGTTCAGCCAAGAATCAGTAAATCAGGAAAAAAGGTAATCTTAGAGAGAAAAACTGTCTGGAAACAACCTCTATTCCAAGCTAGATGTGTGAGTTCAGTCTGTGCATGTGTGTCTGATATAGGGTCAATGGTGCATACTGGAGTAAAGGGGCAAGAAATAATGAGTAAAACTTAGATATTAATACTTGACTTGCATTTCTGGAAATATTGTTGGAGTGTATCGAGCTCTACCTGCCACTGCCAAGGGAGAGTATAGAAAAGTGTCTTAAATAATATTTAAGCTCCTGTCTTCTCAAATGTAGTTACAGTCTATCCTCATTATTTTCTTGGTTCTTCTCCCTACCTGTTTTATTCTGTTGAGAATAAAAGACATAAACTAAGACACATAAAGCCTAATTCAGACTAACACATATTAACACCGAAGGGCTTTTCTAGGGAAGAAATGTCTGATTTTGTTTCCAAAGCAAGGAAACAATCACTTCCTACATGCACTTATCTTCACTGTAGCATCCTGACACTTCTGTACTGGATCCAGGCTTTCCTGTGCCTAACACTGGGAGAAATGTGTGCTGGTGCTCATTTGGTGACAGCTGTGACTGCCAACTGGTATAGCAGTGTACTAAAGCAATTGCAATCATACCACAGAGTGGAAAATAATAGTACTTTCCTAAAGTATATTAGACCTACCTCTAATGTACTGCATAGGAATGATTTCATGGAAACAAATTACACTGTTTAAATTTTCATACTGCTGCAGATGAGAAAAGAAAGAGACATAGCATGAGACTAGTTCTAGCTAAGATTTCTTGAAGAAAAAGAAATTCATGGCTAAATTTCATTGCTCCTATGGAAGGGGAAGGAAAACTGGTAAGTCTAAAATTAAAAAACCTCTTTAAAACAGTATTTCAGCCCATAATCAGTAGTGTTCTGACATGTGTTGGCAGGAATAGCACTGAGGTGACAAAGAATCGGGATTAAATCAAACAAACAGCATGAATTCCAACTATCAATCAAAATCCAGATTTTTTTCATTTCATGACCAAGCAATTGCATCACTATTCAAAGGGCTTATTCTTGTGTCATGTATGTTGCCTTAAGTAAATTAGCTCTGGGAACCCACTTGGGAGGAAAAATGAAAAAAATTTAAAAACTCAACCAGAATATTGTTAGAAGGTTTATCCAAAGTCAATATTTATGAAGTCGTAACAGCCCAGGAGGAATCCATGCTGTTTCAGTATCACAAGCAGTGCCATTGCTTCCACAGTGTTTTTTAGATTTTCACACCTCTGAATCAGCAAATAACTTCACAAAGGCAGCTAATGTGCCAGGGACTTGTCCAGCCCATGTGGTTCATATTCACTGCCTGGAGGGGTCAAAGCTCGTGCTCAAGAACAATTTCCTGAGTATCATCCTGTTATTCTCACACTGCTCAGAAGGCTCATTTGCAGAGCTCCAGCATGGGCACAAATGCACAGATTTCAGATGAGAGAGGAGGTGCAGAGCAAGGTGGGCCAGCATGTGGGTTCTTCTCCCCCATCTTTGTGGTGCTGAATGGAGGTGGTTGTCCTGGCTTACAGCTTCTATCTGGAAGCTTCTGGCCACATCTGCCCATGGCAGCAGGCAGCACTATGTGTTTGCACTGCAAGAACTGGTACTAATGCCTTCCTGTCAATAAATCCTGGATGTAGGAGCATTTTGAGGGAATTGGGTGTTTGTAGCTACTCTTCAGCATATCCCATTCTTTGTCTCAGAGGTGCTTTTCAGCTGGAATGCAGTCAGCTCGGATGTTCTCAGTCTTAATCATAGGTCTTTGTAATTATCCCATTGCATCCAGAGGAAATAAAGATATCTTAGGCAAAGTTTGTTGGTGACTGAGCATCTGCATTTCTAATCCGTGAAAAATGCTGAAATCCATGATTATTTCTAAGTTCCAAGGATTAGGTTCCTACCTATTTTCCCTGGCAGGATTAAGGCTCGCTGCATACCACAGTGCCTTGCTTTCTGGCTGCTTGTTTCTGAACACCTTGGGCACCCTTTGCTTCCACTTCTCATGGCGTATCTAGCTGTTCCCTAAAAGGGTTCTAACCAATGTTTTGGTCTAAATCTCCAGTTGTTTAACAGTTTTTGATTGACCTACAGCTGTGCATGGCTATTTTCAGAAGAGGTTAGGTTTTAAACAAACAGTTCAGATCTCCCAGCTCTTGCAGTGAGCAGGTCCATTTGAAGAATGGCTCTCTGATGGCAGATAGACTGCACCCAATATTGTGCCAAGTCACTCTCCATTTGTAAATATTAGAATGTGTTGTAGTTACAGATATAGTAAAAGAAAGAAGGTTTAAATTATACAGCTGAGAAACACCAAAGGAAAATAAATGTAAAACAGCACATGATGTGTGTGCTGTAGGTCTCCAGTCTTGCTATTAGATAGTAAAGATAAGAAACAAGCTAAATAGGTCACTCAGTTGAATGACCCTCATGTTTTCCTAAATGTCTGTTTTTGCTTCACCTAAATCTGTGTAATCTGCTTCTCTTTCACTCATATTTTCTGCTGTGAATGTGTTTTAAAAGGAAGAACTAAGCAGGAAACATGTGCAGACAGGTTATTTGACATATGTTTCATAATACTAACTCTAAAGGACTAGAGGTGGTGATTAGCAAAAGGCAATGGAAGAAAGTAAAGAGTATGTCCACGTAAAGACAACTGCTGAGCAAAGGTTGTGGTCTATGTAGTCGTACATGACCTGGCTGGGGCTTAACCGGAACACAGAGGAGTCCTTCAGTGTGACCAAAGAGTAATACTTGGTACGGAGGAGGGAGGGGTAAGTCCTTCTTTTGTTTGGCTAGAAAGTCAACTTGTCCTGCTGTGCTGTTGTGAAGTTTTCCTTAAGAAGGAGGCAGTGGTACCAGAGACCAGAGCAGCTGCAGGTCCCAGGGAACTGCCATTCCTGGAACTTGCCCTCACATGCAAAGTACAGTAAGTTTAAAACAGGCATGTTCTCCCATTTCTGTAATGTGACTTATTAATTCAAGAACTTTTATGCATCTCTGCTGTTCTCAGGCAGGGGTCTGACAGGAACAGTTGATCTAGCACTGGCAAAAGAAGTGGATGAGGACATACCAGGCTTTTCTGAAGGCAGTATGAGTGTAAACTACAAAACACTGCTGCTGCTCACGATACCTAGGCTGCAACTGAGTTAGCTATTAGTTTCCTTTGGTGACATGTACTCTTTCTTCTAAGTACTCCTGCTTAAAGAGTACCAGATCAAGTGATGAAGAGAAAATTTGTAAATCTACCGTCTTTTTTTTTTTTTTTTCCTGTTTGTTTTTGGCTTTTACAATTGTGTATTTTTTCCCAAAGATCTGTAATGCTTGTATAAAAGGCACTTTCCAAGGCTTAACCGTGCCACTGACCTATGCTGGACATGTTGCAAATTGGACATTGTCTTCTGTATACTAGGCTGCAGATTTCTAACTCTTTGCAGTGTTGACGCCTGCTCTCACAAAGAGAAGGAAATGAAGCAGAAAGATCCCACTGCGACAATTAGTGGCTCACAGAGAAGTATTGAAACAAATAATAAGTGGCTGAAACAATTCAAGGGAGGGAAACTCTAGCTTCCTACTCTACCACAATCTAATCTTCTTTCTCAGATTCTCTCTTTCCTTATCCCAATGGAGATTTTCATACACTTTCATTCCCACTGTTGGTGTGAAATGATTCTTTGTGACCATCAAGCAGCAGTTTAGTCCTACAGCGCTCTTCTACCCTCTCATCTGTTGCCAGTCTTATCATTTTATGCTGTAACCTTGTCTGAATTTTTGAAGTAGCACTAATGTCTTGTTCCCAAGCTGCTGTAACACAAAGAATTTTAATGAAACTAATTGAAATAGATTCCTCCTCTTTCACTGAGGCAGCTGGCCAAAGAACTGGCTCATGGGCAGAGAAGTCTTTCAGCTTTGGAAGTAAAAATACCCCAGTACCCCTTGCATCTCAAAGGGGAATCTTTGAAACTTGCTGGGTGAGTGGTGCTGGTGGCTGTCCCTGCCCTCGCTGGAGGAGACGAGCTGTGACTCAATCACCACATGCTGAAGAGACGATCAAGTGGATTAATTCATGTAGATGTGGCACTCTGATGAATGGTTCAGTGATGGGCTTGGCAGTGGTGGGCTTACAGTTGGGAGGCAATGATCTTTGAGGTATTTTTGAACCTTAATGATTCTATGATTCCTGTTCTATGCTCAGGTCTTTGCTTGATGAGTTCATACCTCCCTCAAAAGCATTATTTTCTGGAGCATCTTTTGCTAGCAAATTAAAGCTTTAAACAAGTATTTCCTTTGTGAGTTACTGCAATTACATTTAATCTCCTAGTGAATGCTGCTTTCTTTCAAAAATTTATGTTTTGCTCTCCATTTAAAAGAATGATGCCATTTCACATTCCCCTTGATGTCCATTTCTCAGAAAAAAGCAGCAAATAGCCTGAGTATGTTGGGTGGTTTTCATCAGATAGCCACATTTGTTAAGTGAGACCATGAAAGACCCCAGGTAACACTGCAGTACAATGAGGGGACTCTAACTCTGCAGTTGTTCAGAACAAATTGAGTGTCAGCTGCTCTGCTGCACACAGATAAGGTGTGGGAAGGATTGCTCCTCGCCCCCTCAGCAGCAGGACAACTTCCTCCTGCACTGCTGGGAAAACACGATGCACGCTGTTCTGAGCAGTTCAGCAGCAGCAAGGGGAGGAGGAGACAGAGGGATGACAGACAGGACTCTGCATTAGCTCTTGGGAAGGAGCAATCACTCCAAAACTCAAATAGCAAGCAAGAGGGAAGTTAGGGGAAATGAAGTAAAGGCAGCAAAAGAGACAGGGAGAGAAAACAGTGGCAAGCACATGTTCCTTGGCTTTTCAAAAGGCTGCCTCGTGGTGTCTGCTTTAATGTATTCTTCAGATGCTGGCTGTGCCCAGCTGAACAGACTTTGGCATGTCCAGAGTGGAGGCTAATGCTGTCCAGCTGCCCTTAATTTAGAACAAATCTTCCTCCCCTGAGGGCTGATAAAATTTGGTAGCTAATTTTCAGACTGGCACAGGTTAAGTAATCTTTCTCCAATATAAGGAGTTAGGAACTGTCACAAGCAAAGCATTCCCATCATGTAAACTAAGTACAGTTATTAATTAATTAATGCTGTAGTACTTAGGTCTTTGCTCTTGAAGAGAACTCCTGTCTGTAGTCCATTTGGCTGCAGTTGTGTCTCTCCCCGAAGCAAACAGTAGTCATGCAACTGGCAGAGTAGGTGAAGTAGAATGTGTACTCTGAGTAGAGATTAGAACTAAAATACTGTAACATGCCAGAGCTAGTCTTGCTCACATGGCTTAGCAATTAGTCACTTATTTATGTACTTCATTAGATCATAGCCAGAGCAGCACAGTATTTGCTCCCTGAGAGATTGTCTACCACAGCCAAACAGGCTTCAGTCTAGGTTCTGAAGCACAGGTAAAGTTCTACCTGATAACAAAACTCCTCATAACTCAGGAGGGACTAGCAGGATTCTTTCTAGATTAAATTTGTTGTTTCCAAACCCTTTTCTTCCTGCAAATGAGATGTCTTAGAGGTAGCATAGCTACCCTTCTCTTAGCATTATAATGCAGCTTTTCTTTGCATGTGAGGAATCGTTACCATACAGCTGTGTACAGCTGTCTTTTTGCAACTGAGATCTGCCATGGTGCCTACAAGGCATCTGTAACTGCTTGGGAGTGCTGTGCTATGGCAATTGCCTGGTGAATACACAGGAAAAGTAGGATTTCTGCAGGAGATCTTTTGCTTGAAGCCTATATCTGTACATGAACTTGGGAATGGAGAAGGTTGTTTTTGTGCAATGAATAGCACAGTCAACACATCATCTTTTACTCTTGTTGTCTGGGTTCAAGTGTAATGAAGCCCAAAATGTTGCCAAGAAAAAACAACCTATTTTGTTGTGCTTTAAAATAAATACATTCACCTGGCTGGGCCAGTTCCAGCATAATAATAATAATAATTTTGTGTTTTTTTTAAAGCATAAAACTAAATGTTGCAATGAACTGTTGCGAGTCTCTATCTGGTTCTAAGGTTTAGAGCTCATGCTGGACACTTTATTGCTCTTTTCAGTGAAAATGCCCTTAGGGATCTTAGGTCCAGTAGAGTTAATATAAAGCAGGAATAGAAACACAATTCCAGGCTTTTTCCTCAGACACTAACTCAAAAGTTACCAAGAGAAGATCCTCCTGATAGCTGCTTATCGGCGGTGTGCTTTTCATAGTGCCAGTGTAGCACTGTTACTGGCTCGGTTTCAGATCTCAGACGTATCCTCAGTGTCAGGAGCCCATACTATTTTCCAGTTGTCAGTATTTTTTCTGGAAGAAGATGGTCTCACCCAGCCAGTGAGTAAGGAGATGACAGTTGTCTCTCGCGTTTTCTTGTAGCGTCCGAGGGCAGCAGTATGGGGTGCGTTAGTGCCCTCGTCTCAAAGAGCGAAGAGCTGGAAGAATTGAAAACGGCTGGAGTACGACGTAGCCGCTACCCTGCTCTGGCCGCGCAGAACGGCTTCGTTGGCGGAGCCGCGGCAGCGGCACCTGCCCGGCCGCTCCTGCAGAGGAGGGTGCGCGGCCAGCCCGGGGCTCCCTGACAGCCTCCGAGCGCCGCTCCCACCGCGCGGGGCTGGACGGGGTGGGCACCTGCGCTCCCGGTCAGCGGGGGATCCGCGGGGCAGCCCCGCCGGCGGGTCCCTCGCCCCCCCCGCCATACACCGCCTTACCCCCCGCACGTCCGCGCACCGGCGGCGCTGGACAGTGCGGTGCCCCGGCGC